>VWYO01022425.1:216922-331673 GCA_013400275.1 Rhadina sibilatrix | reverse complement strand
GAGGACTTTACCCATACAAACACTATTATACATTGTTCTTCTCATCCCAGTCTGTACCCACACACATCTCACACTGGAGCTGTACACATGCATGTCTTGTTTCTGCTTCAATTAATCTCAGGGACTTCGCTGCAGAGGCAGCCAACCAGTTGCTTGCACTGCACATTCTTATAAGAATATTTAAATTGCCAGTAATGATGCTGTGTTCCTTTGACTTACAAATCTAAAAAGCATCAGGAATTAATTCCTGGAAAACATCCTGAAAGAAATGCTTAGAACTGTATTTTACTATTTTGCAATGGGGCAAGCTTTTGGTCTTCATGTTCATTGTTTCTGTTGTTTATTTGAGGTAGCTTACACTAAACCATGAAGCATCATGTGGTACCAAATGAAGTGTCTTCACGGTCAAAGCCGAATGCAAAAATAGGCAACACACTCCAAATACACAAGCCAGAAGGGTAATTCCCAAGAGATTTTTTTTTTTAAACTGTTTTTAATACATTATACATTTTAATACATACTTACATATAGCACAGCTTCTAGTTTTCTAAACATGCTTGTGGGAATAACACATGAAATGCTGGTGAAGGGACATTGGTTTACAAGATTTTTATAGCTAATCCATGAATATGACATTAACTTTGTCAAGTTTATAATTTCAAAATAAATCACTTTTTAAGTGCATGCACTGAAAAACCTAATAGCAAGTAAAAAATAACTGGCATTATTTTAATCAGTAAATGAAACTCACAATAGACAGCTATTCAATAAAATACTTTTATTTATGTACAGTGTAAAGATGCTTTTCAACAAATGTTATATCGTACAAGAGCAGACAAGTTTGCTTAACACTTTTAAAGTCACTTTAAGGGGGAGTCTCCCTGAGGTAAAAGAAGGTTTCTTATAATTGCATATCACATAAATATTAATCCATGTTATCAGGAAAACACAAAAAACACCCTGCAAGATTTGGACATGGCTAAATAGGCAATAGTGGAAGATGGACCTGATAGGATGTACTGAAAACTACTAGACAAAAATATCACAGTGGTAATGTGACTCCTCCAAGATCATGACCAGTACTGCAAGTAAGAATAAAAAAACAAAAATAAAAAATGGTGGGTTCAGGGGGGAATAACAATAACAAATTTTGGAAAAAAATATAGGATAGAAATAGAGGAAAACACAAACTGTGATCTAGGAATGTTTTATGAAGACAGCAAGAACCAGATGACTGGACAAGGTGTCTCAGATCAGACATTTTTCTTTTAAAAAACAAACAAACAATAAAAAACAAAACAACTGAACACCATTATTCTTGCCACAGTTTGCTGGTTTGGGTTTTTGTTGCTTGGGTTTAAAAAAAAAAAGCTTCAGTCAGAAAGGTGACACTAACACCACTCCTCAAATAAGCTTGTTCAACAAGAAAGCAGAGCCAAGTCTCTAGCAGTCACCTTGGCAAACAGGTATTTCAACCAAAATCACATTATTCAAGTTTTCCAAACCCACAGCAGCATGCCCTGTGACCCAATAGAGCCACTACTGAAGCTGACTGAATTTTTCTAAAAGGGATTGTGGATGAGGCTGTATAAGAAGGCCCAACAGGACTGGGATTAATTTCACTTCAACAAAATTTACAAACAAGACATGGCTACTCTGCCTTTGGGCTGAAAAGGAGCACTTAGTTGTAAGGGTTAATAGACACCAAAACCCTCAGTTCAAGAACTTTTTCAGACTTGTTTCAGAGCAATTTGACTTCCACAATAATAAACCAGAAAATCCTCCTAAAGGGAACAGTCAATATACAGTGAAGAATCCCAGAAGTCTGGGATTGGAAGTGACTTTACAGATTATCTAGTTCCAATCCTCCTGCTGTAGGCAGGGACACCTTTCACTACACCAGGTTGTTCAAAGCCCCATCCAACCTCGCCTTGAACGCTTCCAGGGATGGGGCATCCACTTCTCTGGGCAACCTGTTCCAGTGCCTCACCACCCTCACAGGGAATAATTTCTTGCTAATATAATCTAACTCTCCCCTCTTTTAGTTTAAAGTCATTACCCTTGTCCTACCACTTCATGCCCTTATAAAAGGTCCTTTTATACTCAAGTATAAAAAAAAGAGGCTCTGTGTAACAGAACTGGTAAGTCCAACACTAAGCCATGAAGAAGATGAAGAAGACAGGTTGTCTGTATTTTTGTATTTCTAGCTGGACTGTAAAGTACTCTTAAACCAACAGAAATAAAGTAAGTGCTGTTATTTGCTTTACTGCATAGCTTTCTTGTTCTAGCAGGTCTACCGGTGTTTATGTTAACAGGGGCTCTAAAGTATTAATCATTACATAGTTAAGACATGCAAACCCTAACAGGCTTTTTGTGAAAAAACTCACACTAGGATGCAAACTAAAAATACTGCATTATTATGATAAAATAATAATTTTAATGAAAGTTTTTAATTCAATTAATGAAAGTTATACAAATCAACAATATAAAATATTAAACTTTAGACATCTAGTGCTATGACATAAATTTCCAGCTGTCTTTTTTCAGTCTCAGTTCACTAACCCCCACCTTCCATACTTTTATTTTTGCACATAGGAACTTCACATTCTTTAGCTAGCCACTGTAAGAATTACACACTTATCCTGAACTTCTGATGCTTCCATTTTCTGTTAGGATTCTTCAGAATTCTATAGCTGAATTTTACATAATTTTACAATTATGACCTTGTTTTATTAAATCTAAACCTCCAAGTTTTAAGCTTCATAGAGTACACCATCATTCTGATACCTGATGACTTATTCTCTGCCTTTCTCCCTGGAACTCCTGCATGTGAGGTTTGGATTCTGCAAGATATGCATTCAGAACATATTTTTTGGTTCCACAGCCAAGGAATTAATCCCTCTGGTTTCTTCCAAAGTACTTTTAACATTACTCTCGCACATGTAATTCCTCAAGACAGGTACACCATTTCAATTTAAGAAACCTTCATTTTAAGAACCCTTTTTACTATAGGATGGTGCCCAGGCAGGCAATACTGCAAATTCTTTCTGCCTACCTTAGAAATAAGAAGGTAGCTCCAAATTTAGATTTTATCTATTAAATACCAGCACAATAACAGACAAGGTTCTGTGTTAAATTACTGTGACCCTCTCAGCCTGGCTTTGAATGGGCAATTTCAGATATTCAACACTTGATCATTATCAACAAGACCTGGCAATATATTTGTGGCCTAAAGAAATTTTCTCCCCATCATAGAACAGCAATTCAACCCTGTGCTCATACAGAGTGAATTAGGGAACACAGCAACCTGACCACTCCCTTCACTCAGAACAAATCAAAGACATTCCCACCAAAAAATTAATAAAATGAGGCTTTTTACACCAAAGAGTGCTTCCCTCACACATTTAAAACAATATGCTCCACCAGAGATCAGTCCACAAAGTCTCTAATTCATGGCTTGATCTAAAATTCTTCACAGCTTGGGCTTGCCCAGTCTTCATGCATTGGGAAATAAATCTGTGTAGCAGTCATGTGACACAGAATTCCAATTAACCCTTTTTTTTAATCTCATTTGTTCTGTGCACCAAAACTAATACCCCTGTCATTCTAGTGCCACTAGGCGTCACTCTCTTCTATCATGATTTTTTAACCCTCCTTCCACTTCCCAAAATTTCACCCAGGAATCATCAAACCACAAAAAGTGGGAGAACAGCCATCACCATTAGTCCCTACTTAAAGAGCAACCCAGTTTCTCAGGTCAAGGAAAGATTTTTGTGATGTGGCAGATAAAGTGCAAAGGATTGTTAGTGCCACTTGGTATGTTCTTTAAAGTTAAATAAAAATATTAAAACCAAACTCCTACAGGAGGTGATACAGGCTTTCCTCCATAGAGGAGTCACCTCAGATTCTGAAACCATCTAAAACTAAGTGCATTCCCAAAAATAAGAGGAGCCATAACAGAAGCACTAGTGGAACTAATTGCATGACCCCTCACGTGGGACCTACAAATAAAATAATTTTACCAATCAAGCAGCATTTTTTTCCAAGGATACAGAGACATCTTCTGGTGTTGCTACTTGTATTTCATTGATTTCAAGCCCAGAAGGGGCCACTATGATTACTTCTACCAGACCACTCACACGACAAATGCATGGATCTCCACATGCATGGTTTTGATGGACGTGAACTCGTCCCATAGTGAGGGCAACCTGAAAACTACAACTTTGAGTGAGCAAACACTCAAACAATCATTTTCCTGTTCCTTAAGTGCACTTAAAAGAAAAAAAAAAGAACAAAAGCAAATACCCAAAAAACCTCAAACCCACAAACCAACCAAAAACAAAAGCTAAACCCGGGCCATGACTGCATTCTACCACTGACCAGTTCTGCCACTTGGAATGATTCACTGGCACACAGGAATTAGGTACCCATGCATACCTAACCTGGATCATAATTGATCTTAATAAACAATTTAACATAATTTTCAGTATCAGTATCTCCACCACATGTGAAATAGGATTCAAGCTAAACTTGATTCAAGCTGAGCTTAATAGATGACTTACTGTAAAGCCACTTTGAAGCATTAGGAAAAAAACCCATGCCATTAGGGAGCACATCACTACTAAATTATGCAATACTGTCCTATCTGACAAATTGTTGGTGTAATTCATAACAAGGATTGAAGTTGTTATATGTATACACATAAGAAACACAAACAATGCTTTTTTCAACACTTGTGATGCATACAGAGTGCTACCAGCAAGGAGTCACTATCTGTCAATGAGCTGCTTGCAAAATCTTCTAGTTCACGTGTAAAGAATGACCTTGCATTGCATTCTTCTGTTACTCTGCTGAGAAATTGTTGTTTCAGTGCTATATCCTCTTCTTTTGATGTGTTTCACCATTTAATTTTCCATTTTCCACTGCTTTATTTTCAAAGTTCCAGTCAGTTGGACTGAGGAGTTGCTGAGTCTTTTTGTATGTCCAGTATGGGTTAAGTATTAGTGTAACAGCAAATAATCCCGAAAATAAAACAATAAAGTGAAGAAGTCCCAGATTTTCTATAATAGGATTCCAATTGAAAATACACACCCACCACATGTGGTAGGTGAGAATCATGCGGCAGTGAAACAGATGGATCATCACCCACTGGTTTGCCTTCCAGAAAAAGGTGCTAGCACGGCCCGCCTAGAAAAATAAGAACACAAAGTATGCAAAAGTGAGATAGTTACTTCAAGATAAGGAACTGAGGAATCTGTAGAACTACTACAAACAGCCAGCTTTCATACACGCACACTGTCAGGCACTTTTTCCTCATAATGCAATGTTACTCCATGTATATATGGCATCCCAAACCTGGTATGGATCGATACCACCCTACTGTGCACATGCACACAGCACCACACAAACCTACATGGAGGTCTGTGCAAGTGCCATCTCGATGAAGCAGGTATGATAACAACACAGATATCAGTTGGATAAATGCAGTTTTGATGAAAAACTATCCAAACAAACCACACACATTATCTATGGACAAGTGAAATGCATGAAAACTATTACAAACATAATCTGAAAATTATCACATTCTTACCTTCAGAAGCATCCAGGAAATGCATGTTGAGGGAGTACTCATCTCCAGTAACATTCCCATCAAAGGCAGATAATGTCCAGATTTCACATTAATTACTAAACCAGCCAAGCCACCAAAAGCAAGCAAATGATGAACTACTAAGAAAACATCAAATGTTTTAAAAATAATGTTGGACACATGAACTGCTACATTTTCAAGCAGGAAAAATCCAGCTGCTATTAAACAGTTAAACCAACTCCACTTTTGCTGTGAATAGACTTTGTCAGCATGAAAAACGGGATCTATGAGCAAAGCCCATAACCCAGCAACACAACTCTGAAGTCCAAACACACCGCGTGTGACTGCCATATTCCAAAACACCTTCTCCTTGGCAGACAAGGCACAGTAAGTGGTACTTCTCCAAGAAGACAACCAGTGAGACAGAAGAAATACTCCCAAGTAGATTAAAAAACCAGCAGCTAAAAATGTCAAACGAATTTCCCATAAGAGATAGTCCCAGTCAAAAATGGTCCCAAACACTGTATCATCATTTGCAGGATTCATTTCTTCTCTTTTGACACTTCTCATCCCCACTATAGTGTCCTTCATGCCTATTTAGCCTCTGCTACTATGCAAACCAGTAAGCATGAACTCTTCCATCTGGAACAAGGAGAAAAAATTTAGTGAATCTTTAAGTACATCCATGTATATAGATTCTAAACCATAGAGGGCTCACATCCACTTCAGTTATGACTTTGGTCCTGTTGCCTTTAGGCACACTCATGCCAAAGACAGGTGGACAGACAAAAAAAACTTAAGCAATAAGATTTACAACTGGCCTGTTAAGTCCCTACTAATACAAAGTAATGCACTGGAGCAAAAGCAGAAGAGGGTCAAGTAGGAAGGTAAGAAAGGAAGAGAAAATACAAGAAGCAAATCCTGGTTTGTAACTTATGAAACTTTTATTTCAACAGCATTGAGCAGTTATTGTCCTACTTCCCTGCTCTTCCCGCATTGATTTTCCAGCATTTGCTACAGCTTTAGGTGCAATTCAGAATCTCAAATACAGATCCAGGACATAAAACTACAGAAAACTAATGTAGTAAGGGGGAACCACACCAGAAAGGGGCTGTAAGGATAGCTCAGAACAAGACTCTACAATCAGTTTCTAAACATTAAGCCACTTTCCAAAAAAACCCACATGTTCAAAAATGGAAAAAGAGTATGGAATGCAGACAAGCAACATTATTACATATTATTAGCAACATCAGTGTAATTAGCTGAACAACCCAGCATTAAGTGCCTCAAGTTGTCTGAAACTTCCTCAACACACTGTAGTTCAAAAACAAAGGCGTGTGGGGAGGGAAAAAACAGATAATATTTGAACTCCAGCTCGTTTTATGGACCATATAGGTGATACGAGCATGATCACCACACCCGCCGCCAACCTCTGAGTGCTCGACACCACTGTGCATTTGGGAGTCTGGTGCACGCAAGAGAAAAGGCCACAAAGACCACCGAGGGCAGAGTGCCCGGCGAGAAGCCCCCGCCTTGCTTCAGCAGGCAGCAAATGGCACCACTGCTGCCCGTGTGCACCCTGTAGGGCACCGACGGCCCTGCCCTTTGCTCGCAGGTGCCCCGCTCCAAGGAGGGGGCTGGGCCGGCAGCCCCGAACGCCCTTCGCCCACCCCACGGCATCACACTCGGCAAGACCGACGCCAAGTCCCAGCAGCCCCCCCGCCCTCATCTCCCCGGGGAAAACCAGGGCAAAACACACCAATCCCACGGCACGACCCGGCCCTGAACAGCGCAGCGCCATCCACTACCGCAAGCCCTTGCTCCGGCAGGGCCGCGACAGCTCCTCCTCCCCCGCACAGACACGGCACCGACAGCCCCCGTAACCCTCCCGAGCCCCCGGGGCCGCCGAGCCCCTCACGCAGACCTGCGGACCGGCCCCGACGTACAAACCCCGCTCCTCACCCACAGCGCTGCCCGCAATGACGGGACGGCCCTCCCCGGTGCCCCAGGAGCGCCCTGCCCGGCCTGACCCGCCTGGGGAGGCCCCGACCCGGCTGGAGCCGCCGGTCCCACAGCACCGCCCGCAGCCGCCGGGCGCCCTCTGCGCATGCGCCGCCCTCAGCACCAACCACCGAGTGCCGCGAGATGGGGGGGGGAGGGGGGTGGTGCGGCTGTACCACTCGGGCAGGGGGAGCCTTGCTGACGCGGTGCCTTTCGTTGTCCGAGAGCAGCGCTGAACACCGCCACCAGTGAGAGGTTAACACTTGAGAGACGCCTGCTCAGCAAGATTGAGAGTAAATAAGAAATATCAGTGGTGGCATAGTCGGTACACTTAGCTATAATTATCCAGTTTCATTAAAGACAGCAAGTTATTAAATGGATGTCACGGTGTTCTGCTACATGATTCTCTTCATATTTGTGACAACTGATGTTGTCATCCCAGTGACTCAGACTGAATCTCCCGAGCAACTACCCCGGGAGGCTTCCTCGGCTGTGTGACAGTCCCGCTCCCGCGGGGTACTTCCTCTTCAACAGGAATGACTGGCAGGGACTCTGAATTTTGCCAGGGAAACGCTCAGTCCCACAACAGATCAGGTGATTCTTCAAAAAGGGCAACCAAAAAAGACAAAATCAAGCCACAACTTCTGTCACGTGGAAGACGGGCCTAGAACAGCTGAAATCCTAACCTGAGTCTACCTATGATGAGAGACCAGAGCTGGAAAACCTGCATCAGCAGTCTGACATGTTCTTGGTTTCTAGATGGCAAGAGGGAAGTGCTGCCATTTGCTGTGGAAAACTGGGTCCTGACACCATAGCAGGATAACTGGTCAGCGGAGGGGTTGTGCATTTGCTTTTAATCGCTAGTGTGTTACCAGGGTCTGTGGCTGACCCGTGAGTTCTGTGGGAAGTGAGATCTGTCTGTATGCTACCTCAGTAGTTTACATACAGGCAGCCAGCAACACCTGTTTGTTGAGGAAGTCTGAGGACAAAACCTACCTTTTGTCCCTTCTTTAAATGTCCTGAGTGTGAGGCACCTTCACTCTGAGCTCCTCTGCACACAGCCCAAAGGGATAGCACGGTGGCTACACACCCAGACACAACCTGTGTGCCACTGAGGTGAGTCACAGGCAGAGCACACCTGCCTCTTCCCTACCAGTAACCTCAGGAGGACCAGGCTCAGCAGTAAATGCTGGGCAAGACATTTTAGCCAAAATACTAATTTCATACAGCAGGCACAAGTGACAGAGGTCCTAATGACAAGCTCTACCAAATTTGTCTTGTAGTTCATTTTTACGCAAAAGGGAGAGTAAATTTGTTGCAAAGCCTTGGGATATGGTTAGAGCCATTTACTAACACTGAAAGGTAAAAAGGACCACAGAGCCTGAGAGATGTTCTCACTTGCAACTCCTGGAGGAGTTCTCACTTGAAAAGTACTTCCTAGCTATCCATCTATAATGGTGGATATTCATGTATCAACCCATTTTCTAGCAGGTGCTGGAGCTGTCCTGGGAACCTGAAAATGTTGATAAAGTTGATCAAGCAAAAGCAGCAAAGAAGTTGGAAGAAATTACTCTCAAGAAACATGATGGGGTTTATGTACCAAGGGTATATGGTTTAGCTTTCCCCAATTTTATTCTTTGCCAGAACTGTCTTTAAGTAATTCCTTTAAGTTGTCAAGGAAGGAGATTTTTTTACTTACATATAAAGAACTTTGACCATAATGTTGAAAGCAAGATCACTGGCTATTGTCTTTCTTGAGGATTTTCTTTGTCTTTGCTGCCTTACTTGCCTTCTCAAAGCAATATTGTATCTTCTAGTTACTGGCAGCCACAGCCATGTTGAAATAGTTCAGTGTTACTTTCTGAATCTTCTCCTGATACAACAACCATACTTAGTAACAGTTCATTATGATCACTTCAGGTATTTCAAAGTAGTTCTTCCTGCAGTGAGCCTCATCTTCTACATTATGTCATATTCAAATCTCCCTTTTACAGGCATTCTGCCTGGGTGCTACAGCATGCCGTGTCCAAAGCTAAATTTCCTATCTAGACTGTCTCGGTTTTGGAAGAGTTCCTCAGCATCTTCAGAATGTCATGGTTGGAAGAGCAAAGAGCACCTCCTGGCAGGGATCCCTCCCTGTAGTCTGGATGATCCACTCACTCCTTGTAGTTGGAAGCCTCTCCATACTGATTTGGTAATGCTTACCTGAAGTCAGGAGCTGAATCTTTTTCACTTCACAATATCTGTGGGGGGGTTTTGCCTCAATGTCTACACCTATATATCCTGCACCATGTGGGGGCTGCCTTTCACTTTGAAACAAGTGGTTGCATCCCTGATGTGAATTGAAAATTACTTTGATACATACTATTCCCAAAACGTGCATAAATGTTGGCTTCAGAAGGTAATTTTGGCCATACTGCTGCTTCAAATGGGCCCATGCCCAATTCCCAGGAACTCTTTAGACAAGTACCAGTTAGTTCAGGTAAACCTTAGGGCACCTTAGTGTCAGCAATAATTAAATACTGCATGTTGTAACAAATCAGTAGCTCCTCTGTTTTATTTACAAATACACAGATACCTGATGATAGTTAAAAATGTTTTTTGTTTTAACACTTTTTTTTTTCATTATTCCCCAAATCAAAGTGCCATGATCCCAAGTCCTTTTCCTGCTTCCTGTGCTTCCAGAGGCAGACTAGTCCCCTCTTGGTGGTGTGAGAACACCTAAAAGGTAGGCTTAGGTGATGAGTATGTGGGACACAAGGCCAACCAGAGCCACCTTCAGTGAGAGGGGAGCCTGGTGTTTGTGCAGAGACTGCAGGAGGATTACAGTAGGATTTTATGTGCATGTGGTGGGAATGCAGAATGTGGCCAACTTGTGCTTCCATTGCCATTCACAGTGAGTTGAGTAATGTGTTTTAGAACCAAGTTAAGAAATGAATTTCAAACCTGTAATCAATTTAATCCATCCATTGCAGAAAACTGTCCTATAAACATTTGCCTTGGGCATGTAGTTGTAGACAAGTCCACAATTAACCACTCTGAATTCTGCCTTTTGCAGTGTCAACAGAGGGGACTTTTCTCTCTGCAGGAGACATGGCATGATGGGGCTAGAAGTTATCTGTGGCAATAGAAAAGAAATGGAGATTGGAAGAAAACCTGCCTGATGAGGCTATTCCCTGATCATTTTATAGCTCTTTGTCACCCTCTAAGTAGCATATGAAGGAACTCAAGTTACTGCCTAAGTTTATTTTCATTCATGTTTTAATTCCAGAGTACCAAACACTTGTAGTCAGTGTATGTTGAACTAAGTCATATGATCATAAATAAAACTTGAGCTGGTAATCTTCCTAGCAGAGTATAAAAGGTCTACTGCTAATTCAAAAGCCAAGAACTCACTGACTTCTCAAAAGGTTTTAGCCCTCCTCTCCCAAAGTTTTAGAAAGCTCGCACATTTACAGACATTAATTTTTGCATATATGCACAACTTGTGTTGACCTGTCATGTAATCCTGTATTTCAGTGACATGCTTCTTGAATTCTGTTTTTAAACTGAAATTTACACCTTCGTCACCTACTAATCTACAATCTGGGTTCAAATCTACAAGAATTTACTACTAATTAAGAGAGCTGTGGTTCAAGTCTGTGGGAGGCTTACTGGATGCCTGCCTCAAGGAACACTGTGGCAACACCAAATGAGTAATCTTGGTTTTTTCAATGCTTTACACACACTCTCAAAGTTCTTCTGATTCTTGTCCAACAAGTACTTATGCAGTATTCCTAGATGCAAATCACAATTGTTAAAATGACCACTTGGAACACGCTTGTTTGAGGCCTTTTTCCTCTTAACTAGTAGGAAGTATACTTGACTACTTTTAGAAAACCTGTATTACAAGGCTTTCATGTGTGCCATGGGTTCAGAATGTCTTTACATTGCATAACATATTCATCTACCTGGACTGCTATGCCTTCCTCAGTACTGGGAGATCTTCACAAACTCTTTTTGTATTTCACTTATAGTCAGTTTTAAATAAATTAATCAACTCCTTATGCTTCAGAACATATACTGAAAATAGTTGCCTTGAAACAATTGATATTCTTAAAATTTTAAACAATTCAGATTCGCTGAGCATCCACACTTTGAGCTACCAGCTATGGGGAAGATCACAGCAATGACACTGTTTGTTTCTTCCTTCTTGAATCTTTCTAGATAATATAGAAGCAATATAGAGAAACTGGAGATTCTTTACTCAGTCTGTCTCAAGGCTATCTCCCATTACTGTTTGTGAACATTCTGTGAAAATGCTGGAGGTATACAACCACTGTTGGGTAGTGTTGGGTATCTCAGTTTCACTGCAAAAGCTCTGTTACATTTCGAGAAGTTCAGGATATTACTCATTCCCATGCTGTGACATCTGGCCATTCCTCATCCACTGTGTAGCTGGACCTCACCAAGTACAGCCTTTGGGTAATTATTCCTTCACTATTTCTTCTCATTCTTTCAATTTCATTTAGGGCAAGATACCCAATTTTTTATTTTTTCCCTAATCCTAATTTATTTCTATTTTAATACATGACACTCTCAAGGTGTCTTCTGCTTGGTCCAACCACTTGTGTCATGAATTTATCTGAATATCAAATTCTCTTTTCTGCTGACTCTACAGTTAATCTGTGAATCAACTCATTGCAGCTTCACCTCTTCTTTCTCTCCTTAAGTTCATACCTCACTCCACAAGACTTCTTAGTCTCTTTCCGTTTTGCAAGTTTTCCTTTACAGTCTGTGCACTGTAAACATGTTAGTTGAATCACTGCTTAAATAAATTAATTAATTCTTTTTCTCCCTCTTTTCACTATCTCTGTCTAGTCAATGGTTCCTTATGGTCCTGTCTGAGGATCTTCACCTTCTAGTGCCCAGTATCACAGGTGTCACCAACCCCTTCTTTTACCCCATAGGAATAGTAAGTAAGAAATAATACCGGCTGTATTCAGTCCTGGACTTAAGTTACTCAGTTTCTTCTGGCTGGCTTCAGGTAAGTACCACGAGGTCATGATAAGATCTTGGGTTTGCAGTTGAACCTTTTTATTCCTCCCTCACCAAACAACATGTCTTAACAATGTTTGCTGGAACAAGTTATTCTGCCATAGTATTTAGGCTCTTGCTTCACAGCTGTAGTCATGAAGGTTAGTCTTAACTGGTGTTTCAGGTTGACCCGGAATATCTAGTCCTTCTTTCTCCTTTCTCACACAGTTACCTCTTGTGCCTCTTAAGGAATCAAAGTAAAGTTCTGTGTCTGTCTCCTGGAATACATGGTTATCATTCTGGGGTTTTATTTAGCTTCAGGTAGTCTCACCTGAATAGAAACTAGGGGATTTACCAGCAGGTAAAATGATGTTTGTCTAATGAGAACAGTCAGTGACTGGCTTACCAATGGGTCTCCAGCAAGGGTTTGATCCCAGGCATCATCTCAGACCATGTTTCAGTTGTGTCTGTAGATAGCTACAAACAGTTACAAACAGTGAAAATTATCCGAGGTGAAGTTAAGGGCCGTACAATTACTGTGTGGCAACAGTGGGCAGAAATGAGAAACATTTTTGTGGCCTCAGTCAGTAATATGACAAGTTTAATTTTGGGGATTTCAGCAAAATGACAGCAAATCCATCACAGTAAGAAGATTCTGAACATCTTAAATGGTTTTTTGGAATAAGCCACCCATAAGAAGTAAAGAAGATGGAAGATGACAAATTATTTTCTCGTTTTCAGCCTGATCCAAGTGGAAATATTCACTTATTTCAGAAATTGCAGTACTGTGCAACAATTAAAAGAGTATAAAGCAACAATTAATATGAGAAATGAAAAGGAAAATTATTTTTATTACAATATTTTGCTAGGAATAGTAGGAAGAAACGTATGTTTAAAACAAAAGCTGTGAACAAGCTGCTTTTATGGCAGGTTACTCTAGACTTGCAAAAGATGGATTTTTTTTTTTTAATTTAGTCTATTTAAATTTATTTAGAATAAGAACATTCATTTCTTCATTCATTCATTCATTCATTCATTCAGTCAGTCATTCATCATTTACTTCATGAATTTCTAAAAATAAATTCTACACTTATTACTATTAGTAAACAGCAGTTATTTTGTCTCTTTTAATCCTTAATACAGATTTTCATTTAACTAAGCCTGTGGTGCTATAAAATCTTTCTAATGCCTCCTTTCTCCTCAAAGCTAGGTTTATATGCAGTGGTCAGGGATCAAGTATTTGATGTCTGCCACAAATCTGTCACTGTTAAATGAGCCTAGAGCTTTCATCAGTCTGCTATTTACTGCATTGGTGTGGTGTGCTGAAAGCGGGCATCATCCAGCACATGACCACTCAACTGATTTATACCAGTTTGTGGTCAGGACCTACATGGCCTTTTCCCATTTCTTTGTATTCCATTCTTCCTGAATTTTCACTTTCAGTAAAGAGTAAACTGGCCTTTTCCCTATTTTACTAGAGTCTTGCTTACTGCAGTAGGTTCATCACATAATTTAATGTGAAAGGTAAGACTTGAGGCCATTCATTCACAAGTCATATCCACAGAGGGAAAAGTGTATATTTCAAGAGTGAGAAGGAACATGTGTGAGAGAATTTTCTGCCAAGTTATCCTCTCCTCTTTCTTGCAAGCTTAATCAAAACCCCACTGAAATAAACCATAGTAGATTATGAGTATAATCTATTGTAGTGGCCTTTAGAGTATTTTAAGGAAACTTAGAGGAAAACACACAATTAACAAATGATACAATTTTAAAGAAATAAGGTTTTATGTAATCTTAGCCTTTGCATATCAGCTCAAAAGAGATTTTAGATTATGTTTTGAACCAGTTGGCTGGTTTCATCTAAAATAAATATGTTCTGAAAAGTTTCATAGAAATCAGCAGAAAGGAACTCCCAGTTAGCATCCCATGAAAAGAAAGGCTGCATCACAAAACAGTTATTCTCTGTCCTATTTGGCTACAGGTCCATCAATTACCAGAGATAGCCCAAACTTAACATCACATCATCAGATTCATGCTCAGGGGCAGCTCATTCTGCAAATTGCTAAGGATGGCAGAAGACCAGTGAGAATAACATGTTGTGAGAGAAATTTCTGATGGAAAAATCACAGGAAACATGTTTCCTTTACCTTGCTTCTCTCAAAACAGGTTGATTTTGTGATTCATAATGGCAACTCAGAACCACGAACAAGTTTTTCAAGTTTTTTCTCAGAAAAGTTGACATCCAACTTTATCAATATTTCAGTGGGATTCCTCAGTGAAAAGCACAGGTAAGTCTTTGTGGATTGAGGCTGTAATCAATTCAGTCTATGTGTAACTATTTTGTCAAGTTCAAAGGGTAATGCTGTTTCCTAGCTCCCCTTGTGAGCAGCAGGCTAGGGAAGGAGCCAGTTTTTAGTGGTCTGAAGGCTAAACTGGGCTCCAGTTATATATCCACCCTCCTTTCTTTGGAAATGATGATGCTACAGTGCAACACTAGATCTGTTCACTACATGTGTACAGTTGTTGGAGTGTTTGTTACTGTTCCATCCTTTTATTTCAGAATGCTTAGGCACTTGAAAATACAGCACAAGGAAAATTAGAATACATTCTGCATAAGTTTACAGCTTCACACTGATAGACTCCTAAATAAAGCAACCCTCAGTGTAATGATTAACTTCTTACTAGATGCCATCTTCTCACTTCCACAGAACTTGACAACTTCCCGAAATGTGAAGTCAGGTGGTTATCTTGTTCTTGAAAAAAGAATCCTCATTCTTTGAACATATAACTGATTTTTAGCCTTCTTATGTCTTCCAAGACATCATTTTGCAATCAATTGTGTTAATAAAGGAAAAGCCCCATTGAAAGTTATAGTAAAGGTCTTCACTTTAATCAGAGTACATTTTTTCTGGACTAAAGGTGACTGGACTAAACTGAAGTTACTGTATTTGTGAATTGACAGAAAAGTGATACCTGCTTAAACAAACTATAGAAAATGATGGCCCTAGTTTTGTGCCAGTTATTTGGAAGAGAAGACCAAGACTCCCATGCATCAGGCTCATCTTCATGTATAAGCATTCCAGCAGAAATTAGTGTCTGAAAAAAAGAGAACAAATTGGAGGCAAAAGAAGCCAGTTAATGAGTCAACACCTTTTTTTAAAGTAGACAGTTTTTACAGTGTCAGAGGTGCAGGATCTCTGGTGTTCCAGCACCTCCAGGGGATAAGCTATTAACAGAAACTATATTTCAGCTGCCAAGTAATTCTATTTCTGATTTGGTCTTAAGGTAATTAAAGGTTTTTTTATTAGCTCAGTTGGTTAGAACATGGTGCTAATAACACCAAGGTCATGGCTTCAATCCCTATATGAGCCATTCACTTGAGAGCTGGACTCGATGATCCTTGTGAGTCCTTGTCCAACTCAGAATATTCTGTGAAATAAGATGTCTCTCAGAAAATGTTTTTCACAGAAAGGGGTGAAATAGCTACACAGAATGAAACCTCCCTTTAAGTCTTTTAGCAGAAATAGCTCACTTTTTCCTATAAAATAGGAAATATAAAATCTAACTTAACGTACACAACCAAAAATCAAGCTGTCAACCAAGGAGAGAACAGGAGTACTCATGAAATGGTTGTAGGAGAGTTTACTGAACATTTAGCCCTTCAGAACATAGAAAAGAACTCTACACTGACAAAGCAGTAGATTTCCATTTGCTAAGGTTAAAGTTTCATTCTGCTAAAGTGACTGGATTAAAAACTTCATGCCAAAAGGATCAGATTAATCATTACCATCACTGAAGAGGATAAACAAACAAACAAACAACCCCCCACAAAACAAAACAAAAACACTGAGTATTTCAGAATGACAGGTTTCTGAGGAAATCTGATCATCAAAACCATATTGAAATAGCAATAGATAATAAAATAACAACTTCACCTGAAGCCCAAACAAAAGGATCCAGATATACACACTTCTTATTTTACCCCATTTGATTAGCTGTATATTCCCCAGTCTCCATTTTGTATTCAGTACAGAGCTGGAACTGGTAGTTGGAAGCAGCATGAAAGAAGTGAATACATTGGCAATAACAAATTGCATAAATTCAATCTGTTAAATTAGGTTTTTGTGATTTGAGTTATTGTGACTAACAAACCTGTAATCTATTGCAGAAGGTGATTTTTTCATGAAGTGACCTGAAGAATGAAAATGAGAAAATACTTTCAGCTTCTTCCAAAGTAAGAGTCAGGAATAAGTTCAAGTACTAATTGGTACTGCTGCAAAACAGAATTCACAGTATGATCACAACCACTGTCTTTAGAAGTGAGTGGGAAGTGAATAAGAACAAAGAAGAGAGCTTTTAGAGGGCTCAATGGGCAAATTAAAATCCAGCATTAAGGGGGAGGTATGCATATGAGATTGGGATAAGTAGAAGCTGCCAGAGGAAAATCCTACTTTCTATTGTGCTCCATATTTTAGATGAAAAATCAAGCAAAACTAAGCCTGCTGCACATTTTGACTATAAGATCTGGCTGTGCTAGCAAAAGCTGTTGTCTTCAGCTGACCACCTCTCCCTCACCCTTCATGTTGCAGTTTACTGCCCCTTTTAATCTGTTCCTGAGCTGCTTATACTCTGGGTTACCTTAACCAGTAACCCTTTTCTGACCTGTTGCAGTAAGCTGCAGGTAGGGAAGGAACAATTCTGCAAATAGCTTAGGCAACAGCTGGTTTGAAACGAGAGTGTCTGGCAGTAGACCTCTCATGTTATTTTAGCTGACACAGCCTTGAGCTGGAGAAAGAGTGTCCATTGTCTGGTTCTTCAGAACCAGTGGTGGCGCCCATGACTGCCATTTGGCACAATTTCATATGCAAAAGATTCATAAAGCACCAGCCCTTAATGGTAGGAAAAGTGGTGTAAGGGCTTTACAAAAGATAAATCCTTGACCAAATCCATATACAACAGACCTTAAGTTAGGCCAAAGTGTTATATGACTACAACTGTCAAAAAAAGAAAACAAAAAAAGAAAAATAATGTTACATCAAATGCAAAATAGTGTAACAGCAGCAAGTTGTTATGGTCTTCTCCCTAAATATGCAGTCCTTATTGCTTATCATCAGATCCAAGGCCAGTAGCTGTTAGCAAATGTCTAATGAAAGAGAAATGACAAATTGCAATAAAAGGGTCAGGTGAAATCATAGAATCAGATTGTATTGGAAGCAACCTTAAAGATCATCTAGTTTCCACTCCCCCTGCCATGGGCAGGGACACTCTCTGCTAAACCAAGCTGTTCAGAATCACATCCAACCTAGCCTTGGGACATTTTCAATGACAGGACATGCACAACTTCTCAGAGCAACCTGTTCCAGTGCCTTACCACCCTCAAAATTTCTTCCTAGTATCTAATCTAAACCAACCCTCCTTCAGCTTAAGTCTGTTCCCCCTTGTCCTATTATTACACGCCGCTGTAAAAAGTTCCTGCCTAGCTTTCTTTCAGGCTCCCTTTAGGTACTGGAAGGCTGCAATTAAGTCACAACTCCTACCCCCATCTTCTCCAGCTTTTATGCTGCTTGTTCCACCATCATCAATGCAGGTGAAAGACGGGTCACTGTGCTGGTCTGGTGACATGCTGAAATGCACCTTCAAGTTACAGCACACTACATAACAGTACCTAATGCTTGGAGGCCCCCAGAGAGCAGATTATTGTCAATTGACACACAGTCCCAGGGAGGAGAATGAATCACCACCAGCCAAGTAAAAAGGCAGAGTGATGATTAGGCTTTGGAATTGCCTGACTGGGAACTTAATGAGAAGCACACTTAGATGTCTCTTTCCTTGAAAAATGAGCACATTGTTCCCAGGCTGTACTGCAATGCATTTAAAAAGATGCAACAGTCATGACACATCTTTCAGCAGGGATAGTTACTACACCAAATAATGTCACCTTCTCTGTAATCCCTTTGGACAACAGTGCTGGTGAAAATGTCCCTATCTGATCCTATGTGAAAGCTTGCTGACAAAGATGGCATCATGACCTAGAGGCCAGGATGTGTCCCAGTGGTCTGTTTTAAGGTTGTTGCTGGCTGTGAGGGGAAGTAAGTATCCCCTGCAGAGGATATTCTAATACTGTAATTAGAAGAAACAAATCAAGACATAAGGATTAACCCACCTAACCAAGCTATGACATTTTTATTTTCATTGAATAAATTAAAGAACTCAGTGATTAACATAGGCCTTAAAATTATTTACTTCAGTCCTCTGAGTAACACAGGTCAATGGACATCCATTATTTAATTTGCTTCAAGTCCAATAAATGTTGCTGAATTAAGGCATATCTACCAAATTAAAAAAAAAAAAGAAGTTGATTTAATTATTTTTAGTGATGGGCAACCCTTGATAGATTATTTCAAGAGTTAATATGTACACAGATAACTAATGAAGGCATTATTTATGGTCTGAATTGGTTTAGCTTCATTTTCCAGTCACTGAATCTCATTATACCTCCAACAGCTTTGGCGTTTATAAATTGTGATCAAGGAGCCTTTAATCTTTGAGCATTTAAATAGAACAAGCTTTTAGGATGATTAAGCAATCTATAAAAAGTTTTGTAGTTTTAATCTAATAACTTTTTTCAGTCTTTATTTGTTCGGAAGCAGTATTCTAGTAGTTGTTTTACCAGCAACTTATAGGAAACTACTATGAAAATATTGCATCTCTTTTCTAGCCCTGTGTTTGTACAGAAAGGCTACCAGAATGATCTCCAAATTTCTTTCTACATTTCTTTTCCCTGAATACTACCGTGGAGGTATGTTTTTTATGCCTGAAGTCATAGTCTTACTTATGACTAGGGTAGGTGAGCACCTTTTTCTGTGATCAAATTCTTGATCTCCCACTAAATCATGGTGTGACTGCTCCTCTATCCCCCTGGCATCTCCATTGGACTCATAGGTAGGTGTAAAGCCTCTTCACAGAAACACAGTTTTTAACTGAGATGCTGTAGCTGAGAAGTAATAGATTTTTAAACAATTCTTTAATTTTCTTTGTTAGTTCTGTTCAGTTTATTTCGGAAGGACAAGACAGTGAACTTGAAACATTATTGAAGGACCTTTGGTCTTGCTTATCTACATGCAAATAGGCTGTAGAATGTAAGCATTTTTAATGAAAATAGTTTTTATATATGCACATATTTTTAAATAAAGTTATTCAACTACAGTTCTTAATACTTCTGTACTGTCAACAATTTTGGCCAAGAAAACATGGTATACATATTCTATTGAAAAAGGAGAGTTTTTTTTTTTTAAAAAAACTTTCTCTTGTAACATATTAACTGAAAGTGTTTGGGTTTGGGATTTTTGTTCTTTTTTGTTCTTTTTTTTTTTTTTTTTTCTTTTTTTCTTTCTTTCTTTCTTTTCTTTTCTTTTTTTTTTTTTCTTTTTAGAAAAGCAGCTCACAGACAGATGTTAGGTTAATGAAGCTGAAGGAATGACAAAAATAATTGTGATGTGATATTGCCAGATTCATATCAAAACATCTGAGCAGGAATGCTATATGAACAGCTGGGGAGGGCTGAAAAAATGTGAGGCAGACTACTGGTCCCAGTTCAGTATGAATCTTGTTCAGAAGGCTCTAGGCAGGAATGGAGGGACATTTAGACAGAAATCACAACTAAACTGACAGTAAGACAATTAGGTGGGTCATGAGGGTCTTCAGCTGATTAACACCAGATTTCTATGAACTCACATGGATGTCAGCCTTCTACAGTGCAGCAGCCACTCCACAGAAAACATGCATCCTGGAATAAACCAGTTTTAGCTGTGGCTGCAAAGTGATTTCTCAACAGAAGGGACAGCTAATCTACTACTGCAAACACATCCTAATGTGTGCACTGTCAGCAGGTGTTTGCCCAGGGAGAAGGCATTGGGAGTGTGCTTGTATGTGCATGGGGAGGGCACTGACAACGATCAGTGTCCTCAAGCTTGTCTAATAAATACTCCTGTCATGTCTACTCCCATCTCGTTTTGCAATACCCTTAGGCTCAATTCTCAAATTGCTCTCACCTCACTGCAGTGCCCATCTCCCCTCTCTCCTAGTATTGGAAGGTAAGACATCCTCAGTCTCTCTTCCTTACCAAAACAATGCTCCAGCCTGTACCTCAGTCTCTTCCCCATTCCCAAATATCCCTTCTGTCAAACTACCAAACTTTTGTCTTACAAGGCTCTTTATCCAAAATCATGGGATCCATCTCAGCATCTTTCTGCCTCAGTATTTTAATCCTTTCAGCTGATATTCCTTTCCTATGGTTTGGCTTTTTCTCACTGGACAGATCATAGTTCTGTAAGACTGCTTTAAAAGATGGAGAGAGAGTGGCTTAAAGACTGACTTCTCAGAGACAATGACATCTCAGTTAGTAGCATGTTTGTTTTCCTGCTGACAGGACAATACTTGAGATTGTTTGAAGGGAATCCTTTTCAGTTAAATCTTGTGTGTTCTAAAATTAATGCATAGAAGATATCTTTCTTTACACAAAGAACAAAATTTAAGCTAGACAACAAGGGAGGTCTTACTTATTTCTTTCTTAGTGTTTCTCAGCAGTTAAGTGATGTTTCCCCAGGGACTGGTTACTCTAGAGAAACAAATGGCTCGATGCCTTAGCTGCTTTTAGCCCAGACCTCTTACCAAGTGTACATCAGAATGACAAAATTCAGCAGAAATGTCCAAATTCAGGAAGATATATGGAATTGAGCCCATGCATGTCCATAATCATAAAAACATTTATGTGCCCAGTTTTATGAGCTACTCTGCAATGGTATCATTAAACACCATCTGAGTGCTGTGAAGGCTGTGCCAGAGATAATGTAAATCACTGTCTAAATCACACTTTTCACAACTGCCTGACACAGAGGACAGAAAATACACCCTCTGAAATCCAAGGACATTTTGGATTGGAGAGTATATAAAATACAAGTATTTGTGTGTATGAAAACCAGTGTCAGTATTTGAGGAGAGTATTCTGGGAGGATAGAGGTAATGAGCAGAGCCCAGAGGATGCAGCAGGGTCAGGCAAGCATCTCTGCTCAGTACAAGATACTGCAGAGGAGAAACATGAGGAAGAAAGGAGAATGTCGACAAAAGTGATTCTGGAAAAAAAAAACAAAAACAAAAACAAACTCATATGTATTTTGGATATTATAAATACCAATTTTAAATATGTGAACAATTTTTACTGGGGGCAGCCTCCCTGCAGAGATTTGTGGTATTTAATGTTTCTGTTTCTAATGGAGAAGAATCACAAGAAAAGTATCAGAAAGAACAAAAAGTAAGAACAGAGATCTCCTTGTTGAGTTAGGAACAGTTTCTATGCATGAAACTTGTTTGGCAATATTAAACCTGCCAATTGGGAGAAAATAAGTGCAAAATTACTTTAGAACAGAAATTTCACAGTCTTATCAGTGTTGTGCTTTGATGCCTTGTTACTTAATCTTGCTTTCATATTATAGTTAAAAACAGATTATGTTCATTGATATGTCTTAAAGGAGCCTCGATTTTCAATTTCTTTGTTGTGATTCAGTAATTGTGCAAAATAAGACAATACAAAATATTTATTCATGAAGGTTGGAGGTCTGCTTAGGCTCTGTGAAAGCGCTATTTGCCAGCCACTTATTTTTCTACCATGGGTTTCCCTGATACTTCTTAGCTGATTTCTTTATGTGTTAGTTCATTTTAATAAGTATATTTTAAATTAGGCATCAGCTATGTATTAGAGGGGTGCTTTGATACAAAGGCATGGTTTGTCCCACCTAAATGAAAAATGTTTTCAAGTTTTTCAACACTGCAGATTTTTTGTTGAATGTATGTATGCATTTATCACTTGACATGATAGAGTTTTCCTTAAGCTGAGCCATGGGTGTACACCTAGTATGCAGAAGAACAAATAGGCATGTGCTTGTGATTTCTCTGATTTGAATACATCCTTTATCTATAAAATAGAACAAGGTGCACTTTGAATTTTTACCATATTTAGGAAAATTCTGTTGGAGAAAAATGTCACAAATATTCAAAAGGTTGTCTCTGCCTTTAGGCAACAGGTAAGCAGAGGAGAAAAAGAGAAAAGAAATCCTAGAGGTCTTCAGAAAGGATGTTCACGATGCATAGGTCAGCCTTATACTGTATATCCCCAGTTTCCCCCTAGTCAATGGAAAATAAACATATTTTCTAGAGAATATTTCTTGAGTTGAGCTCTGTGTGATCTGGGACCCAAAGGACATCAGTGACTTGGTCACCATCTTCTGGGTGTCCCGATGACTTGGCTGTTGGGACCAGGGGCTCAGCAGTAAGAAGGTACTGCTGCAGTCAGGGTAGGTCAGCTTCATGCAAGCCAGGGATCCATGCTGGCTGCAGGTCATGCAGCCCTGCAAAGGACAAGCATGCTTTTGGAAGCAATTGGGCTCCCTGGCAATTGCACAGTTTGCTGCACAAGATCTGAGGCAAGGCAGTACCAGTGAGGCTTTGATGTCGGGTCCAGGAATCCATGTGTGCCTGCCAAAGCCTGGGAGCCAGCCAGCTAGGGTTGTTTTTTTCTGGGTTCTCAGCCCCATGCATCCCCATGTCTCTCAGAAGCAGCCCAAGAAGTGTTGCTAACACAGAATAAATGTGATACTGGCAGGAAGGTTCAACACAGGTCACAGTGTAACAGGCACATCAGTTTACATCGAAAATGCACCGGCCACTACTTCAGTGAGCTCTGTCAGAAGGAGACATTACAGAAGGAGAATAATAATATTTGCAGAGAGGAAAAACCTCTACATAGACTCCCATCTACCATGGCAGATGTGATCTCTGCTTTTCCCTCACGTGTTTTCACAACCTCTGAGAGCCACACTAGACAATGATTCACTACATCTGCCACTGCACCTTGTCAACCCATCTTCCTGAATGACCACTTTAGTTCTGAGGGTGCATTTCTGACCCCAAGTGCAGAATATTCTGCATTTCTTCTTTTTTTCCTCTGCTCACCACAAATAATCTGGCAACACATTAGGGAGAAAAATGGCTCTTCACATGGATGTTGTAGGTGACAGAGCAACCTCTGCGTAAAGATGAGGCTATCAGAGGGATATTGAAGGCAGCGCAGGAGCAGAACATATGAACAAGTTTGACAAATAGAAAGAGAGGTCCCTCTTACCACTTTCTCTTGGGACTTTGAGATTTCAGTCCATTTCTGAAACAGTTCATTGATCATCTGCTTTACTAAGACAAATTGAGAGAGAGAATGAAGATAAGTGTCTCCTGCATCCAGCACTCCAGACAGCTGCTGACCCATGGTGACAGCCCACAGCCACTGAGCACCCCCAGCAGCCCACCATGGCTGCTCAGACTGGCTGGGAGTATATGAAAACACATCAGCTGCAGAGCTAATGGAGTTGGCACTTCATCAGCTGCCTAGAATTCTCCATGCTCTTGTCAAAGACAGCTTGAAGCAGCAGCTGGTTCTTAATCTACTTAGATCAGACCATTAGAGACAGAACAAGGAAGCAGAATAGCATTGTACCTCTGATGTAGGAGGTAAAAAATTAACTCATTCTCTCTCAGTTTCTCTATCCACACTCCTTCAGTAGAGAGTACTTCTGTGAAGAAGGGAGCAATGGAAATGGATATCCACCACAGCTCCATCCTGCTGGGCTCCAGCCTCATGGCTGTCAGTGCCTCAGGAGACCTTAACCCTGCTTAGCTTGTGGGAGATGCAGAAGTTCACAGCACACGCAGATGCCTTCATAGTGTTCAGCGTTTGTCCCTGTCTTGGGTTCTGGAACCAAATACGTGTATTCTATTTTCATTTGTTAAAAGCAGTTGAGGAGATGTTTTTCTTTATCTCTGGTAACTCAAGGGGGGAGAGGCCAGATGCCTTCTGATAATGGGCCATTAACACCTCCCCAGGCTAAACCCCGATGGAATAGCATTCCATCATCCTATTGTGAGATGCATGACATCCCCCCTGGCAGTGGGGAGGGGAGGCAGGCAGTTTCTACCTGGATAAAATGCAGACACAGGAACACGAAAGGATCCAGCTTTCACCTGATTCCTGGGAGGAAGACGGAATCTNTGGGTAGCTGTAAAAGAAGTCCTTTATTGCATTGGTAAATCAGTCCCATGAAGGCAAAGTTATCAGAGTCCATAGCAGTAGCAGAAGTCTTGTAACATAAAGTCTCTAAGTCCCAAACAGAAGCAGCAGCCACAGCAGCAGCAGAGGTCTCAGTAGTCTGTGTTCCCTGAGTGTCTTACCAACAGCAGTCGAAGCAGTAGCAACAACAGCAGCATCCGTGTTTTCATGAGTCCTCTGTGTGTGTGATGTTCTCAGAGTAGCTTTTATTTTATTTTTGGCCAATTAGGTACTTACATGAACTTTCTACATCCTTGCTGGACCAATCCTGTTAAGATTGACGTGCAAAGACAAACGCAAATTCTTACACAAATTCTACACATACAGCTCTATCTGTTCTACCTAAGAATGCATAGCAACGTTACATTATTTTCATTATATCTAGAGTTTATCCATCTTTGCAAAAGGCAATGCCACTAAACTTTAAACTAGATCTTAGGGCTCTTCTTACTATCTAATACAAAAACTTAAAATCCTCTGTTTATTTAACACTAAACTTGCATTTCTACTTCATGTCTGTGTGAATTTATGTATTTTATTTCCTCTGAACCCTCACATTTCTGGGCACTCCTGGGCCTATATGGATTTGTTCCAGGGGAGAGTCATACTCCAGCAGTGCCCCACAGGGGAACGGGGTCCAACATCAGCAATGTGTGCCTAAACCACAGGCTTCTGATCAGCCTTTTGTAATGGCAAGGGGCTTTTTTCGTTCCATAGCCCCTTCCTGTATGCACCGAGGCAATGTATGGAGGCAGACTCACTGCTGAAGTTTGGAATTCAGTCTTGACTGGGAAGGAAACAGATGCACTTAATATTTCTTTTTCCACATATCTGTTTACTTTCTTTAATTAAAATAGGGGATTACTCACAAAAACTATTGCAGCAGTTCCAAATAAAGTAAATTAAATTCTTTCAGAAATTAAGGCCTGCAGAAAGGCAATGGTCTAATTCATCACACATTCACAGTCTGAACTCTTGCATAGATGCATATCTTACAACTCTCCAAGGGCTTCTCTAACAAAACAAAGTGGGGGCTAGCACCCAGCTCCTGGAAGCAGTGTTCCTGGGGGATTCCACGGGCTGTGCTCCCAGGGGAGGCTATGACTAGGCTGGGTCCTCAGGTGCAATTTTAGTTACACAGTTCTTTCTTCACCCTGCGACTGCATTTGGCTTTACAGACTCTTCCTGAGCAGCCAGAGACCTGTGGCAGGGTAATCACATGCCTTTTGCAGGGCTGTAGGGCCAGCTGTATTGTTTGATTGTAGCTGTCCCTCCATCTGGGGTAGGAGGTGTTCACAGGTATAGGTAGGGAATGCGTTGCGGGTCACATCCTCAGTTTTAATGTCCAGGTCTGGTATGAGAGATAAAGTTTTTCCTGGTTGAGAGACACCAGTCAGTGACACAGGTCTGTTGAACCCTAAATGGCTCTGGGGACAAGCAACCTTATGCCACTTAAAGGTTGATGTAATGTTACCTGGGAAAGGCTGGCCTGTAGAAAGGATTTTACAGCTACTTGCTTTAGTTCCTAGTCTTCAAATTTACAACTTTATATGGTCTAAGAGCAGCCTGTAAGAAATAGTACAACAAATCTCCAAAATTATAATCACGCTACTATTTTTGTCCACTGACAGGTTAAATGTCTGATTTATAATTATTACAAATAAGGTCAAGCACAGGGTAGGACTCAATACTAAAAGCTCCACGATAAAAAAATGTCAGTAGTTTCATAGTTGACCCTGTAAAAGTCACTAATTCAGACTGAAAATCTCCTGAGGACTGAATTACTGAGGAAGCTTGCTTGAGTTTCTGTGGTCAGAAATTTACTGCTCATAAAGGGTTTGGGTGCTGGTTCCAACAACAATTTTACTAAAAAGATATGTCTTGCTGTGTCTCACTCAGTAGCGATTAAAACAGAATAACATTACAATATATTACAGCAAGAGAAGTTAACGAATGAGATTTTGTCTTCTGGACGGGAACTTGGCCACAGCACTCTGTGTATAAAGATGTGACACATTTTGAACAACCTTTCCTGGGCTTTGTCACTCTTTGGCAGATTGTCCTTGTGCTAAATTCTCATTGCAGAAACAGCGTATGGCCGTGGCTCCACAGCCGCAGGTCCGCAGCCGAGAGGGCTTGCAAAGAGCTGGTGGTGCACCCACCCGCCAGCCCCGGCACCGCGGAGCCCAGGTCACTTTCTGAAGAACTCAGCTGCGCTCCAGCTTTCACTGTTCTCCTTTTTGTTTATTTTTTATTTGAAGCCACGCAAACACACATAAACACGCTGCCCCCCCTTCCCCATTTTCTGCGATTAAAAACCCCCCAAGCCCTACAAGTTTGCCGTGCCGCTCTCCGGCGGGGCGCGGCGCTGGCTCCGAGCCGCCCCCGCCCGCCCGTGGCTGCGGCTCTGCTGCCACCTGGCGCGGGCACCGGGACCCGGACCGGGACCGGGAGCGTGGCTGTGCGCCGGGGGAACCGGGCACACAGTGCTGGAACCGAGCAGGATCCGCCTCGCCCGGCCTCCTGTCTCTTTTCCAACCCGGCAGAGGGTCACCGCGGTGTTACCACGGCGGCCAGAAACCGCTCGGTTTGAGGCTCAAGGGGCCGGGAAGCCTCCTTTCCGCAGCGATGCTGGCGCGTACGCGGCTTGCGGCTCGGCGGAGCGCGGAGATGACGCTTCCCCTGCGGGTTTGAGCGTTAATCCCGGTTACAATGGCAGGGAACGGAGCACCCACCCCCCGAGCAGCAACGAAGAGCAGGCTGCTGGTTACCGCTTCCAAAATGACAACAGCCCCGGACGGGGAAGCAGGGACATTGTCCCTTACTGGTACACAGGCTCCTAACAAAGGTCACCATCGCCTCTCACGGCCCTGCTGGCTCACAGCTGAGTGTCCAAGTCAAAGCTCCAGCCCGCGGTATTCCCAGCTGCTTCACGTCCCGCCCGTGTCTCCACCCCTGTCACCTGTCCCAGCTGCCGGACCCCTGAGCCCCGCCGGGGACAGCCGCTCTGCCCGTGTCCTGCGCTCTGCCAGCGCCCTAAACAGCCTGGCTGCTCTCTTCCACCGGGACAGCAAGAATCCCATGCTGGGAAGGTTGCAGGGATGTTAATTCCAGGGAAATAGATAGCAGTGCTGCTGTCGTGAAATCAGAACTTATTCGGAAATCACGGCGTCAGGCACACGGATATTTAGAAAGACCTTGCCAAAAAGGGGCACAGCTCCCTCACCTGCAGAACGACTCCTCCGAGCAAATGGTAGCACTGGCATTGCTTCTTCGCATTGCTGCTACACTTTTCAAGTACATTACTATTAAAAAATCATTTTTTTTCTCTATTTAAACTTAACCCAGTGCCAGAAATCATTCAAGAATGGAAGATGCAGTGGGAACTTCCCTTGCAGAGAAAGAGAGAAGATGCAATAGCCAGAAGGCTGGCATGGGACAGGCATGACACAAATCTGCAGAACTGAAATTACTGTTTTAATTAAACAAGTAAGCTTTTTAAGCAGTTACTTAAACATCTTTAGTGTTTATTTATTCATAGAACTGAAATGAGATCTGAAGCTCCCAAGGAGTCTCTAAAATCTTGCTATTTATCCCTAATGCCTGAGGCTACATCATGCCCAGTGAGTGCCTGTCATTTCTGTGGGTTTAGCAGCGATAAATATAATGTCCCCAGCTTTCATTTATAATACCATTTTAGTGTGAAGGGGTCATAAAGTAAATTCTGCTTATTTTCAAGATTTAGGAGCATAAAAAATAGCAAAGCAGACAGACAGGAACCCGGCAGTTGTCTCCCTGATTTCTGAAAAGAAACATAAAATTGAGGAGAAGAAAAAGGTGGATTTTCTGAATTCTGATCGTTATGCTTGAAGCAAGTACAATGTTGTATTTACTCAGAGCATTTAAAGAGAGATGGTATCACTAGAGCATGTAATCCAGCCTCCAGCACATCACAAGCCATTAACATTGACTCAGTCATTCCTTTATCAGGCTTCATCACTTGAGTTTGACTAATGCTTATTTTCAGAAATCCAGTTATTGTGCTTTTGAAGGACAAAGAAATGAATTTGTTGCTTTTATTAGCAGCTTGTTCCAGTGACTAATCTCAGTCTTAAAATGCAGGCCTTCTCAGGACTTTGAAGCAGTCTAGCTTCCCCTTATATGCTGCCTGTTGCACTTTTCCTTGCTAGACTAAAAAACCTATTAATTCCCAGTACTTTCTCCCTGGAAAATACTGATATATAGAAATCAGATGACATTTTAGATTTTTGAGGTTCGAGTAAGGTAGGCTGGGTGTGGATTTTTTTATAAACTAAAGAAATTATTTTTGTGCTCACCTGTTAGACATTTTCTGAAGTTTAATGTAACTTTCATGACTCTAAATTTGGGCGTGTCTTTGAAAGGCTATATATGGACTAGAAGTTCTATGGCAAAAATATCAAATAAGAGGGGGTTAAGCATAATTAGAGCTGAACTTACTTGCTTAGCTGTTTTACATGTAAATGTAACAACAGCTTGTTCAAAGTTGCTTTTTCTGTTCATATTTTTTTTCATTCCATCAGAATGTTCTGATTTGTAGGTGTTGAAATGACTTTCAAAACTGGACTATTTTAGGTAGAAATTATTAAGGGCTTGGAAAATTCACTGTGGAATATATATTTTTTTAAAAAAAAATTGGTTGCTCTTTTTCTTTTTCATTCTTTCTGGTGCAGACAGCATTTATCCAGAAAAAGCACTAGTAATATTAATAGCAGCAGAGCAACATTAATCCAACATGGTGCAAGAGAAGTTTACTAGAAGAAATCTGCCACCAAAATGTTATGGAAAATAACATCAACAGATGGAAAGGAATATCCTTTGTCCTCTCTATTCTCAACTAGGATGTGACTAGTACCCTGGCTACTCCATTCTGACTCTGACTAGCTGTGCCCCACCAGTTAGTATCAGACTCTGGTAAATGATTCTTTATTAGTGCTTTGAAAATCCATTTGTAGTTAATAAAAGTAAGTTTTGAACTGACCTGTGTCTTCTCTTGAGGTGGATAAACACAGGAGATACTTAATGTTTCAAGAATAGGAAAAACAGATTTTTCCATCCCTAAATATACTAAATGATGTTACTTTTCTCATTAGAGAAAAGTTGCTGACCATAGACTGAGCCCAGCCAGGTGCAAAGTTGCCTTCAGTGAGTTTTCTGCTTGGCCATTGCTTATGGTGATGGACCAGAGCAGAGAAGAGGGCAAATCACAATCTTGGAGGAGGAAGTTTTCATGTTGTGATGGTTCATCCTGATATTTATGATGAATTTTCATTTTCAAATTGTACTTTTCTCTTTCCATCTGAAACAAATAGGGTTTCTGCTCGCCTCCAGTATACAGAAATATGTTCCAAATGCTTATGCCACAAACTCTCATGAAGTCCTTGCATATAAATGACAATTTGTTCACTTGAGCAAAGTAAGTGATTTCTATCCCATGACCTCTCATTAACTCAGTTTTCTTTTTTTACCAATGGTATCAGACAGCCGGGGTGTAGATTGCTGCGGCTATTCCAAGTTCCCTTAATTGCTGAATTTCAGGGTAATTTAAAGGTAAGCCCATATGGGCTGGATGGAATTGTCATTTAGACACTCCCTTTAAAATCTGCTCAGTCAGGCAAGAACTGTCTTTCGCAGCATTTTTAATTTAGAGGAAACAGAGTTATTTATTATTTTCACACAACACTGTAAAGATTGTATTATTTTTGGAATTAAAAAACTAATGTATTTTAAAATAGCAATATCAACCTTATAGACCAAGTCTTACATTGTTATTTTGAAGCTGAAGAAATGAGGTGATATCTAACGTAGCTTACACTTATGATATGCCTTAAATTATTTTATTAGAGGTAGAAAAGGAGGTATTCTGTTTGCTTGATTCAATGGTAAGCATAGGCAGTCAGAGGACAAACCCAAAAAATTCCAATTGTAGATTTAAAGTTTGAGTGCTATTCATGAATCCACAGGGATAAGCCCATGCCACTGAAGTGAGGGACAAGGTTACTCAAGCATGAGTACAGAGTCAACAGCAGGTACTTTTATAAGATCTGGTATACCTGTCTTGACTTATTGTTCCATGAATGTACTGCTGATCCTCCCTGGCATACTATGGCTGATTATGCATTACTGAAGTGAAATTGCATTAGCAATATTTTGTAGTGAGTCTGATTTGTTGATTTATTTGTAAAGCATCAACAAGATCTGAATATTAGCTACAACTGCAATTTTTTTTTGTTATTTGAATAAAAGAAAAACAAATAAAATGTACAAAATGTATTCTCTGATTCAGCATTCTTGATGTTTTTATTTATTCATTTATGCCTCATTGCTTGTCTTGTGTCTTGTAATGTGTCTCCTGGCCATTAATTAGAATTATTGAAGTTCTTTTATGTTCAGATGGGAACCTTGTTTAATTTCATTATGTAGTTTTCTCCTTGCTGTGCTATAAATCACTGTGTTTACTTGAGTTTCTCACACTTGCATATTATGTGGCTGCACTGTCAGTGGGAAAATGGAGAGAGGGTGCTGAGAAACCCTCCATGAGATGACTGGGAGCTTGCTCATCCTGCTTCCCAACAGCTCTTTTGGCCTAATATAATCTGTATTCAATCTGTTCTTTATAGGACAGGTTGGGCTTTTTTTTGTGCTCTCGCATTCTGCAAGAGGCTTTTAAAATCTCCCAACACTTCAACCCCAAACTAAAATTCAGTTTGATATGTGAAAGGACTCCATTATTTTTACTGACCTCCATGTGAACTGGTCTCTTAAGAGGGCTGAGACATAGCTGAGTAATGAACTATTGTTTTTTTCAGAGGGACTGACTGGGAGTAGCTGAACATTTACTGTTGAGTAGCCCTGAATTCAGTCTGGGCCAGGGAAGATAAGTTCCTATTCCATCCCAGCAGTCAGTCTTGGCCTCCGTCAACACCTTTTTTTGCATGTATTTCTTCCTGTTTTGTGAAGCATACCTGTCTTGCCCCCTGGCTCTTTTCCCATTCCTCCTCTCCGAGCTTGCTGCCCTCCTCAGTGAGAGCTAGATTTCTTCCTCATAACTTCTTGCTTCCTTAGCACTAGACAGGAAAAAAAAACCATCCCTGGAGATACGTCCTAGCTTCCAGTTAGCAAAATCTTCTCAGCCCTGTCTCATCAAAGCTGGAAGAAAAATGTAGAGGGAAAATCCTGGTCTCCTATCCTCTCCCTTACTGGGCTCTGCATGATTGCTGTGACCTGACATTCCCCAAATCCCTCCAGCTTGAGCTGCCATGCACAAATGGCTTCTGGTTTGTTTTTTGGTGGCTTTTTCCTTTTTTTACACATGACTCATGTAGAGCTGATCTTTACTCTAGACATACCATAGAGTTCTTCAGTGATATGATGCTGGTGAAATGAGTATCGCATTTTTTTAAATACAAACAAAATTAATTTTCTTCCTAGTCCCACTTATAGAAGTGCATTCTTACACCTGCAAATGTTCTGCCAGATAATTTCATGAGATGCTGACCAATGGCATGGAAAATTTGAGACTGAAACTCATTAATGACAAGTACTGGTGTAAAGGAATTTATCATCTGTGCATGTGTTGGGAACACAGATACAAACTGGTTGTGTATAGTTATAGCAGATGAAGCCAAAGGGAAGAAATGAAATTAAAATTAAAGGGGTTTTTTATAGCACAAGAATGGTGTAAGAAAACATTCGTAGAACTATATGATAACATGAAATCCCATAAACTCTCTGAAAAAGAGTAAATCACTACCATTGAAGAAAGATCTTGAATTTGGTGCTGTCTTGGTTTGGAAAGATAGGTATCTGCCAGGGAAAGCTGGAGTTTCCCTTAGAATGTGGAATGTAAACCCCTCACCCCACCAAATTATAATTTTGCAATTAAGGGCTTTCAGGCAAAGATTTGGGAATAGGAATAACAGTTCTTTACTAGAAATACTAACAATAGAAATGTAGTAGAAAACAAAACCACCCAACCAAACAAGTAAACAAACAACAATTTTGGAGAACCCTGACAGAGTCAGAGCTGCAACCTGACACCCTGTTGGTCAGGATGTTGGAAGCAGTCCAAAAGTGAGTCCTCCTGGAGTGGCAGATGTGGCTCTGGTGAAGTAGAGATGATCCTGTAGAACCAGGGTCCAGTGATGGTAAAAGGGGTCCAGTGATGGTGAGAAGGGTCCAGTCTTCCTCCAGGAATTGGGTGAAGCTAGATGCCTTCTTGTTCCTGTGTCTCAGTTTTATCCAGGTAGGAATGGTTGGCTCCCCCCACTGGGTGGAGCATCTCACAATGGGATGATGGAATGTGGTTGCTCTACTTTGGGGATGTGTGCTTTTAAGGGTGTCTTAATGGTCCATTAGCAGAAAATATTCCCCTGGAGGGAGGACAGGCAGTGAAAGAGATAAGAAACACTGCCCCACCTGGTTTTAACAGCTGGCCCCTTATCAGAAGGCATCCCCCGCTCTCCCCCCAGAGTTACAAGAGATAAAGAACAACATCTCCCCAACTGCTTTTAACAATGAAATAGAATACACACCCCTGGCTCCACAACCCATGACAAGTGCTCACTCTGACTGCTGATATACTGGTTTAATGCCTTATTTTTGTAAGCTCTGCCTAGAGAAAAACATCGATTCCATTATTTCAGCAGCATACATTGATGGCACAGATGTACCAGCACAGTCCCAAATGTAGTTTCCTTCTCACCTCATTTTATAGGAGCCATAGTTCCCATTGCACCTGCCCTGCAGGTGCAGTTGTTTTCAATCATGTGGTGTAATGTATCTTGTCAGGCGATGGATGCTCAGCTGCAGAGGTTATGAAGACCTGAATTTTTTTCCCCTACATCACTGCAACGTGCTGAAAACATCTGGAACACAACCCCTGTGGCAGAGGGACAAAGCTGCAGCCAAAGTATTCTTGGCTGAGAGGAAGCAGGCACAGAAAATAGATCCAATGGCTCCACAGTCTGATCACACTTTGCCTTTGAGAGAGCATTTCCACTCCAACCTACGCAGACACACTTCAGAGACCATCATTCCCAAATCTATCTGTTTGCTGTGATGGAGAGCTGTGATTCCAGAAAGAGAAATATGTTATTGCGAATGAAATCCATTCAGGAGTTTGCTATCACTGTCGTGGAAAGTGTGCTCAGATACAGCGATGGGTGGCAGTATAAACTTCTGAAGCAGAGAGAGCTGTGCTCAGAAGGGCTGGCTGAGCCTGTTGGACACGGCAGCTGCGCTGTGCCTGTGCCAGCAGCCCCCAGTCCAGCTGCGCGGCAGGACACAGCGAGAGCCTGCAGCAATCCCGCTGCACGCTGCCTGCCTTTGGAAAGACATCCAGGAGGGCAGGCTGGGAAGGAGATGTGATGCACGCCTCTCATTTCTCACACTTTCCAGACTAGCTAAATAGGACTGTGAAAATCTTCTTCTGTCCTGTTTGACATGGCCAAAAGGGACTGAATAATTTAGTGCCTCCCCAGACTGTCCCTCCAGACAGTGTTCAAAAGCATTCTCTAATCTATTTGTTTCTGTTTCCTCCTTGGCAAAGAAGGGTGGAAGAACTACATTTATACCAATTTTTTTATACAGCTTATACTGGTTTATTTAGTTAAATGGAAGAAACAGTGAGGTATTTTCACTTCCACTTTTACTATAAGGTAAAATGAAGCAAGAAGGGTCAAAGGGGTTTTGTCTTTAACCAGCACTGTACAAAGATGAAACTCCCAGGACCCTGGAAAATGTCTATTTAGAGCAAAAGCAAATTACACCATTATTTTGGATATATCCAGAAAGGGGGGCACATCAGCAGAGAGAGCACAGTGATGTGGTGGGGGTTGAAAGGGCCGTCAGATCCTCATATGAATTCTGAAATCCAGATCTCCCTTGGGTGATGTAAGTTAGTGCAATGAGAATTACAGCAAGTTAGATACTATTTTGGTCATAATCATCTTTCATTTTTAGCTAATGGAAATGAACTTGTGACTAAAAAGCATCTATTGTTCATTCCTCTCCATCTCTGACATCTCTCACCCACTTCCCCAGGAACAATTTCTCTCATATATTTTACTTTGAAAACTACGCCCTCTCATGAATTGACTGAGAGTTATCCCTCATCTTGTTCCTGAACTCACCTAACTTTTTTCTTCACGGGTAAAAATACAGTATTAGCTTCACTGGAAGCCATTAATTTTTGTCCCAAAAGTCAGTAGTCCCAGTACAGCATCTGACACTAGATAACACAACAGATCATCACAAAAGATATTTACAGATATTTCATTTGTGACAATAAAGATAAATACTTAGCAGCTCATAGACCAGCTATTCTGTTTTTCAGAAGAGAAAATTTGATCCCAGAAAGAAGCCAAGGAAGGGTCACAATCTGTTATATCTCACAAAGTAAATACCATCAAAGTGAAACACATCACAGATGGTAAATGTGCCCCAGAGGCTTCCTACAAGACTTTCACATGGCCATGAAATGCTGCTGTCTGCTCCTCAGGTCCTCCTGTGCACAAAACCCCTCCTCTCCTTTTATTGCCTGATTCTCCTGCGACGCAGTAAATTCTGGGGAAACTTTGTAGCCCCTGACTTACAACAGCATTTTAATTACACTTACCTTGCTTTGATATTTGGAGACAAGCAAGCGGGGAAATGGCACACAGAGGGAACCTCCCCTCCACGTGTGTTGTCACAGCTGGTTTACTTGTGGTCTTAAGTGAGCCTTCTAACTGAATGGATAGAAATTCACATTTATCTCCAGGTACCAGGCTTTTTTCCTTCTTCAGTTGCTAACTAAAGATGTAAAATGTGATGGAGTGTTAAACTTCTTACTTATTATTTCAAATGAGGATGCTCTTGTAAAATTTGTTTATTCAGTGTCTCGTTAAATAAGAGGACAATAATATGTGTTTTGGAAAGATTTGGGAGAATGAAGTTAATGCGAGTGGAGGATTAAAGATCTTGAATTTGTTATATACCAATTTGTCTCAAAACAGTAAAACCATCTCCTAACTGAGGCTGAAAAGTGTCTCAGTGAATTAGCTCATCTCATGCAGAATCTGTTTGCTTTCTGGCACTCTATGCATGTATGCATTTGATTTGAGATATGGCTACAGAAACCAATATGAAGTGTGAATTAGCCCAAAAATGCTCTTTCACTGTGAAGCATAATTATGGTAAAGTCCTATTCCAAATCAGCTAAAGAAATCATGTATATCTAATAAGCAAAGAATAAAGAATATAGCATTGACGTTGGTTTTGCTCTACAAGTTTTCCTTTTCCTCAGCCTTTCTTTTCAGCTTCCTCTTTCTGTGATTTAGACAAGTAAATGGTTTTATCATTATGATACAGACATGCACAAACCAAATAGAACATGATTTCTGGCCATTTAAAAAATTAAATATATATAAAATTTACAGTTGCCCCTCCTTTTTTTTTTCCTGTATGGATAAATGTATATATATACATACACACATATAAAGCCACATAAACTCATACAAATATGTAAATATAAACATTCTTGACATTCTAAATACCAGATTTTTTAAGATGTTGTCAATGCTTCATAAATTTTTAAATATTTTACAAAATTCACTTTGACATATTCAAACCCCAAAGCATAAGATTCATCTGCTTCCCTTACTGTTCAGTCATGATTTATTTCCTATCTGGCAAAACTGATTTATCACCTCTCTCAATCCTTGATTTTTACCAAAGCTAATTTCCTTTTAAGATTTGTCTGAAGCAGTCTATTATAATATACTCCTCCAGGATCTGCATTTAAATTGATTTGTCATTATTTTCCATTCCATTGACCTAAGCCCTGTCCTCAAATATTCCAGTGCCAAGCTCTGCAGTGAGTGTGATGATGCACAGTTTCAAGGAGAAAGCCAAGTACAGCAATGACAGGTGCAGAGCATTTCTGACAAGCAAACCCCTCTGTGTTTCAGATAGCTCTCACCTATACAGGTGAGTTAGTGTGGGTCACAAAGGACACATGAGCCACACAACAACCACAAAGCCTTTTGAAGAGATTCTGTCTAAACAGGTTACTAATGTCTACTCCTGGTCATGATCTGGGCTTCCCTTCAGGGGTAAAGGCTAAGGTAATGTTACTCCTCATGTAAAGCAGAAATTTTCTTTAGATTTTTTTCTTAACTGCAACACCTCAAGCAGCCTAGTGCCTGCTACTAATAAAAAGGTATATGAACCTCATACTGAGAAAAGAACATTGCTGACTCAGCTGCTATAACCAATTTTTCTGCAATTCCCTTATTTAGTATTAAGACATTTTATTCAAGAACAGCCCATCTTTGTTCCTTTGTAAGCTGATAACCCCAAAACACACAGGAGAAGAGGTGGAGACCCTGAACGCTCACCTCCCCAAGTGCTGAGGCCAGCAGAGGCACTAGCCTCTTGTATCCACCTTCCTGCTCAGCTTCTCCTTCTGGGAAGAGCTGGGGAGCAGCACTGGCAGCTGTGGCAAGTGAATGCTTCTTTCCCACTTGCAAATGATCAGTTGCTTATAAATAGGATCATCTGTCAAGTGAGATAAGGGTACCAGTGGTCCAGGCACACTCTTTTCAGAGCATGTGTGCAGCCAGGATGCTGGATGGCGATTCCTGTGGCTCTTCAGTGAGTTCTGACCTGTGCATCACAGCTGCAGAGCTGCATAGGATATATTTGTTACCTTGTCCTTGAGTTAAATAGTTAAACAGGGATTCATTATACTTATCCAAAGAAACAAAAGCTAGACTTTTCTGCTAATGATACTAATAACCCCTTTCCAGGGAATGGGGAAGTAATTTCATTAACGGCTCATAACAACTCATTTGATTAAAACAATCAGTCTTTTTTTGATTCATCTTCTGAACTCTATTCACTTATGTCATGCTTTCTAAATATTTTGTAATCCCTGTTACTTTCTTTCAAATTTTCTCTACTGCTTCTCAATTCCTCCAGAACAGGATTTAATACTTTAACTAAAATGCCACAGTATTGAACAAAGTGGAACAAGAACTCTGTTGCACACAGGTAATGTCCCTGCATCCCCAGCATCTGAGTTGCCATTTTCTCAGTGCCACCACTGAGTACTTAGCCAGTCGCTGTCACTTTAAGGCATTATGAAATGTTTCTGCCTATCTCACTTGTTAACACTTTGTGTTTGAGTGTTTGCTTGAGATTCAGAGGGTAATTTCTGCCATCTCAGACAGCATGTGGGTGGAAGTAGCTAAGCTGAAGATAGCAAGATTCAGGCTATAACCAATCCACCATTGCCCAAATATGACAGTCTGGTTCCTAAACACAGGCAGACAAGCACACAAAAGGCATCCTGCCCTGTATCCCAGACCTGTTAGGGTTCATACCTTCTCTCTACGACAGAGACAAACACCATCTCCACCCAAGTCTTAGAAGTTCTTGGACAGTTGACATAGAGAAGAATGCAGTGCCCATGGAGATTTCTACTGAGCAGCCTGGATGAGGGAGGATGAGCCATGTCTCAGATACAAGAGTTTGATTTTTATCGATCTGAAGACTTCTTCCTTCTATGGGTAATTTGTTTTAGCTTGGCTTGCAATGTCAAGTCCAATAATGTGTGTATGCCTCAATTTAAGGTTGTGTATACATGGATGATTACACAGCACGATAATTGGTTAAGCCTTACTAATTTGCTGATATGCTAATACATTCATTATTAGATTTCCTCTTTTCTTAAGAGCATGTGATTTAGCATGTGTTGATTTAGCATCAGGTTGACTCTCCTTTAGCTTGCAATCACATTTTCTTTGCTCTGCTTTTTCTCAAAAGAATATTTTGTCACATCTGAGTACAACACTTAGTATAGCATTCAATATAGGATTTTTTTGTTGTTTCTTCACTGAATTACATCACACTGAGTTAAGAAAGCATACCTGTTTTCTTGGGATCACTGTGAATTTTGATCATATCCTCTGCAGAACCTGTAACTATTCCCAGGTCAATGAATAAAATACTCCCATGTCAATGATAATTTTTTTAGTAAATCATTCAAAGTTTTCAATGAAATTGCTGAATAGTATTGAGAGCAGGTTAGATTCTCACACTTCAAAAGTCCTTCAGATTCCACAAAAGGTCAAATATATATGCATATTTAAAATAATATTTTTAGATGTATCAGTTTTAATTTTAGAAAAATTTCATTTAGAGAATATTTTCCTAGTTTTAAATGAAAATGATACACTGGATCTGAATCGAAAGCCTCAATGAAATGAAGATCCATCACAGCCTACTCTTTTTACCTAATTCCTTAGGCTATTCATCTTATTAAAGAGGAAAATTAAATTGGCTGATGTGATATGATGTTGGCAAACAAGCATTGCCTAGTTTTTATCACTGTTTTATCCTCTAGCTACTAATAAATTGCTTGTTTAAAAAGTCACGGCAAAATTTGTGAAGGGATTGTGTTAGGGCTGCAATAGGTTATGTAAGGTACTTGTCTACATTTCAAAATTTTCACACTTCAGCTGTGCTGCTACAGTTAAAACAATAGCAGGCTTCCACAAACCCACTGTCAGTGTCAGTGCAGTTCAACTTGAATAAATATGTTAATTCCAGAGCGTGTACTCTGCCCCTGATTATTTGGTTCAGCAATTGAAATAAAATATGTCACATCTATGCCCCAGCTTTACTTGAACTTACTAGTTCATTAGCAATGCCTGTCCTCATTTATACACTGAAGCTGACATTCAACCATCTGCGAAGCTGTTGTGCAAGAAACAGCTTGCTTGTTAGTCCTGAGATCCTTTCCAGATTGCAGGAAGGATCAGCCTATTTTAGGAAACTCATGAAGGATAAGAGAAGCTAAGAGGTTATTGGAATTTCAGCTAGAAGTGATCAAGTGATTCTGATATAATAGTACAGAACTGCTGTAAGTGACGCTCCATGTCATAACATCCAGTTATGAATGAAAATTTTGAGCCTTCCACAACAGATAATGAAAATTCCTTCATAGAAGAAATGAACCATCAGAGTATCGAATGTTGAATTTTATTGGTCTTACTGTTGAGACCTTTCACAGCCTCTTTGTACACCACCTGTCTATGGTGTGCTTAGCACCAGCCATTAAATCAGATGTCATCTTCCACCTCCAGGTGGCTCAGGATGCCAAAGTCATCATTTCTGTGTTAAATTTTCAACCAAATGACTTTCTTGAAATCAATCCCTTCTTGGAAAGCCATCCCTAAGGATATCTTCCACTTCATTATCCCCTCTTTTTCTGATGGCTGCAAAACAAATGATGACTGGTGGGATGCTGGGTTGCTGCTCTTTGTTTTAATTAATAGCATCTCTCATTTTCCCACCAGTTTCTCTCCTGTGTCTGCCTGTTGTTTCTTATCTATTGGTTGGGCTGTAAACTTTTCGTAGTAAGGGAAAATTTTCATTGTACATTTGTAAATGTACAATGTTCAAATGTACAAGTGGTCCATAGCTAGAGCTCCTAAGCATTACAGTAGTATATATAATACATGAGCAATAAAAATCTAATGATTCAAGCAACTATGCACTTTTCTATGTCAAATAAATGTATATTTTAATATTATTTCTGATAACTCCTTTGTTTGGACTAATCTTTGTTTCATGCCTACCATGGCTTTTGTCTAATCAAGAAATGTGGCAAAGTCTTGATCAAATTTTCTGCTGAGTTGTAAAGACATTCCCAGAAGGAGACTTGTCTGCCCTGGAAGGAGCTGAAAACCAATGAAGTAGGCTAGAAGCTCTTTTTGGTTATTGTTTTGCAAACAATGAAAACACAGAGGTGCATCAGGATTCACTTTGTCAAAACAAATCCATTCACTTATTTCTGCCCACTAACGACTGCTTACAAGTAATTCAGTTTTGGGGTTTTTACAAGCAAAAGAGACTAGTGTTCTTTCTGTTAACGATACACAATGTTCTCACTCAAAATCAGTGGATGACATATGTACTATATGTCATATATACTATACCTATAGTATTAATGACTATAAATCAAAACACATCAATGGAATGGCATAGCTTATTCCATTATTTGCTATTTTCCATCGGATTTTATATGTGTCTTCCTTTGATTTCAGCTAAAATCCTATCAAAATTATCTTTATGATTTATTTCCTAACACTCTGAAGGCTACAGGTCTAAAATAATAGTTTAGTGTTGTCTACAAATTGCCTAGTTGGAAATGTCAGATTTTAACTAATGCAAAATTTAAAATGTAATAAAGAGTGTAGTCTATTTTTTCTCAAAAAATTTAATTGCAGAATTATTTACAGGAGATGAACATAAACAATACATAAACCAATTGAAAGAGGCAGCTTCATAAAAGAGCCATGGGGCAAAATAGTGAAGCACATTTTCTTACAATCAGCTGGAGGTGAGTAGAGAACCATGAAAAAAAGAATAACTCAATAATAAAACAATTTTCAAATATGTCTTCAAAGTAACAAATAACATTCTGGTAAAGAAGATATTACTGAGAAGCAATAAATTATTGTAGCAATGAAACAACATACTGTACATTCAATTTAGGTATCCTGCATGCTACTAAATAGAATTTATCAAAAGAACCATAAAAGCATGAGAAAGAATTACATAAAATAGTTTAATTCTAGTGAAGTGTAGCTTTATACAGATGGTGAACATTTGGCACTCAGTTCATCCTCATTGTTGATATGATTTCTTATGTATATATATATTTATATATATTTATATATACTTTTAATGATAACTAAACAGCTAGTTTCCTGGTTCTAACATTCCTTGAAGTTCTATAGGAGGCATTTAATTTAGTCCTTAGGCCACACTTGATTATTTTGGCATGTCCATGGTAAATGAAAGTATGCATTTTGTCTCTGCACAGAAAATCCTGCACAGGCATAGTGGCTTTTCTTTAGGAAAGAACGGTTTTAGAGCAAAAAAGCCAGGCTACTTGAAAGGGAATTTTATTTCAGTCAGGAAATTAATGTATAAATTGAACTAAATAATACATACATGCTGAGCCCTTTTAAAATGAGATGGCCATTCTATTAAACCTCCAAAGTGTAAATCAAAGCATGGATATGAGCATGTGGATTCCATGGTAATTATAAACAAAGCTGACTTTTCTTTGTGAGGACTCTCTTCAGAGACTCAAACCTACTACCAAGCCCTCTGCATGACTGAGCTATCTAAAAGGAAAAATGAGCTCCTACAAAGTAATGGCACATTTGCTACCTTGAATCCTACCTCAGACTTGCTGAGTCAGATACTGATCTGAATTATATTGATTCAGGTCTGATATTTCTTTCTGGCTTCAGTTTCTGAGCATTGATTATAATACAACTGGGATCAGAACTTAGCCCGGTGCTCTGCAATAATTCATCTCACAAATAAGAAACTTATATGACAGTGGACCTTTAGGAATGGAAAATAGTGTGTTGAATGAAAGAGTGGCAAGGCAAGAAGAAGAAAATTCCTCACTAATGGGCTGTGCTTGTGAATAATGACTATATATTCAAATAAGCCTCCCCCTCATTTATGCTTAGGTGAAAATATCCATGGTTTTGTACCTAGAGAAGTAAAAAATCTTGTCCAACAAAACCAATTTAGAAAAATAACAATTTGGCCTTAATAAAATATAGAATTAAATTGCCAGCTATTGAAAACTGTTCTGTGTTTGCTCACTTAAAGAGCAAGCCATGTAGACAGACTAATTTACCTTAACTACTATCTGACTTCAAAAGCCCAGTTCTCTTCTGGCAATGAAGGGTAATGGGACAAAAGCTGGGTGTGGAAAGGTGGATCAGTGAACACGCAGTCTTCTACCATCATCTTTTATAAAATGTGATGTGCATTTAATGGGAAAAGATCTGGAATACTATTTTTAGATACAGAATCATAGAATTGTTTATGTTGGAAAAGACATTCAGTAATGAATGCCATGGCCTCTTTCAGCTTTTGGAATTTTATTTCATTAAGAGGACTGAATCAGCCCACATATATTGGCCAAATTTTCTTTTTGGCAACATTCCATTTCAATTTTGGTTTTATACTTGCTGTCCTGAACAGCCTATTATGTAGTTAAACAGCTACAGCATTATGCCATAGAGGTAGCTGCATTTCAGAGATAAATTAAGCAATTTCTGTGGGTACCAAGGGCTTAATTCCTGACAGGACTCTGTATATGCATATGAGTATGCCATAAAATATCTGTTCCTGAAAGATGGTCCCTGGAGGTGGACATGGTGAACAGTTGCTTATGGGCCATGGGGCTGCAGTAGGCAGCGAACCTGCCACAGCCTTCAGTGTTGAGGATGAGCTGCAAGAAAATGGCACAGTCTACAGGAATGTGAGCGCTCACTGTGGTTCCTGGGTCTGGTTCTCTGGAACCTTGACAGTGAAAAATCATTATGTGTATATAGATATATGTATATATCCTCTTTCTGTTCTGTGCAGTATGAAATGGTGGCCTCTCATCTGCAGATCCTCACCATGCAGAGAGAGGTGTCCACATTGCTCTGCCATAAAAGAACCCTTAGGGTTTAGGGCTGAGTCCCACGAAAGAGCAGCTGCCCAAACCAAAGCACAATCATCATGCCTAAGTCCTGTGCCCCATGTCATCCCTCGTGTAAGCTGGGCTGGAGGGCAGACTTGGGGAGAGAACAAGGTGCCTGGGGAAGGCTGCTTGTGCAGCAAGTACCCCGGATGGATCTCACCCGCTAAGAAAGCAGGGGAAAATACACTTGCAAAGGGGAGACTTGCCAAGATTCCTGACCAAGAGGGCTCAGCTGCTGGTGACATCAGCTCCTGTGCCTGGCACCAGCCAGGACTCTCCTCCTGCACCCTCCCATGGAGCTCCTCTACTGCCAGGACCTCACTGCCCTTGTCAAGAACAGAAAAGGCAGAGATTGTTCTGGAAGGTTAATTTGATGCTCATCACTCCCTGCCTACTCCCTGGGGGATGGTATGAACACTGATTGCCCCCATCTCTGCTTTGCTCAGGTCTTCCTCTTGGTTCAGTGAGTCTTCTTCAGCACAGGCTCAGACTGTGAGGTCCCAGATGCTGGAAGGGTGCTGTGGAAGGAAACTCCCCAGCAGCATGGGGACAGGTGGGAGAGCCCCCAGCATCCCGCCATGCTGGGTTACCTGTCCCAGCTGCAGCCCAGCCCGGAGTTGGTGTGTTGGCTAATAAAGTGCTTGGAGATCCTTCTGGATGAAAGGCACTGTATAAGTGTGGGTGTCAACCTGTCATACACCAGGAAGCACCCCTCTAGACATTAAGGGGTTTGTTGATATTCCTTACCTCGAGCGCAGTTGGTGGGTGGTATCCCTGCATCATAAGATGCTCTAGGAACAGTAATGGGAGTATCGTTGTTTCAGGATTCATTTCTTACACTGAGGCTCTGGTTTCACAGGTTTTCAGTGCACACAACTTGATGCCAGGAGCCGCCAAACCAGCTTCAGACCTCAAATCAGCATGCACAAACCAGCACTTGATGGGTCAGCCTCCAGTGTGCCCTTGCCAACACTGCAATGCTGAGGAGGACATCAAACCCACCAACTGGGCAGGGCAGGCTCAAGGCTTTGAGTGTAAAAGGCTGAGCTGGGCTGACGTGGAGGTCTGCTGCTCCAGGCGAGGAGCCAGGGGGGCCTGCGTGGAGAGGGCCTGGGACAGAACAGTGACACTGCCTGAGGTGCCACAGGGCCAGGAACCTCTCAAGGGCACTGCTTCCACAGGCCACGAGGAGGCTGCAGGCCCTATGGGACACACTGGGCCACGTGTGATGCTCCATCACGTAGCAGTTGCAAAATACTTGCAAAACCACTCAATGACCAAACATTCCTTGACTATACATTAGATGCAGCGCTGAGGAAGTAGAGTACTAATTTACTGATACAGCAGGACATGGGCTTATTTTAAAACAAATAATTTCCATTATATGAAATATATGTTCTATCTATCTATATATGAAATTCACACACTTTCCTATGCACACTTTAATTCCTTCCTGACTGATCTCAAATCTAATATAGTGTCAAGGTTTAAGCATGAATTAAATATCATTTTTTGGTATAAAACTGTACAATGTTGTTCATCTTTGCATTCTGCCAAAGGCCATTCTAATTAGGTGGGCATGAAATCATAAAACACTTCTACTTCACCAAATTACAAAGAATTTCAAAACCAAAAAAAATACACAAAGCAAAAATAAGCACGGCAAATATCAACAATTTTACCATTCAGGCCTTTTTCCTTATTTAAATTTTCTGAATTCCATTTAGTATATTTGTGTTTTACAGGCAATGACTAAATGAACAGAGACTTTCTATAGTTTTAATGTGTTAAAATACATATTAGCCCAATTAATATTTAATTAAACACTAGACTATTTTACTATATTCAACTGTTCTGAGTGGGTCTACACCATGAACTCTCAAAGCAGAAAGCATTCTAGTTCCTATCTTTCTGTTTATTTATGTTCCTCCTACTTTGGTTTTGTAACTGACTTTTATTTTTGTGATGCGGAGTCAGATTACAATTGATTTGCTTATATGTTTATTAAGATACGGTGTTTCTCATGAGAGAGAATGAAGCAATCTGACTTTGACTTATTTGCAACACAAATATCATAGGCATAATGTTTTCTTTCTAAACTATCCAGGTGTAAAATATGTAAATTGAAATGGTTTATTTGCCTTAGAAGATATAATGTTACCTGTACAATAATTTAATATAGTGCACTTCAAAATGTAATGTGCACAGATAACATTATCATATTTGTTGGTAGGCATCTAGTTTACTTTTGATTTTTTCCAATTTTTTTTGTTGGTGTTTGTCTGGTTTTTGTTGTTTATTTGGGGTTTTTTTTGTTTGTTTGTTTGAACAAGGTGGAACAAACAGAAATCATAGATTTATAAATCTTATACTGAGAATTTTCTTAAAACAGCATGGGAAATATAGAACACAGACTTCTCCAAGTCAGCATTATTAGGCCAGCTGTAATTATTAGTTTATCTGTAATCTGTTTGGGTTACAGTTTCTCTTCATAAAATCTGATTACTGGCAGGATCAGGTACAGCTTGTCTTAATCGCATGACCTGTTGATGCAGGTAGGAGGGTTCAAGTGAGTAAAGCAAGTGTGATTCCTCCTGGAAGTGAACAGAAAATTAGATAACATGTATCAGCTGCCATATGTATAGATGTGTACATGTGTGTGTGTCTCTTTTAAATTTCTTCAGTCTAGGAAAAATACTGGCTTTTGTTTTCTGTGGATATTCTAATTAGCAGCTCCACTTTAAGATACCAGTTTTCAAGACTAAAGATCCCAGTCTCTGCATGTACTTCTGTAATTAAAATAGTACAAGTATAGGAAGTAGCATCAATATTGTACACTGCCTAAGATTCATCTCTTTCCTTAATAGAAAATGCCTTGAAAACACAAGGGATGGGAAATATAATGTTTTCATCTATAGAAGAATATTTCAGGGATTTATTATTTTTTTATTAGTTTTTTTTCTTTTTCTTTTTTTTTTTTTGCATTCTTGAAGAATATACATTCGTCTTGGTTTTTGCTTCAAATATAGTTTAAGGCTATTTGGTAAAGTATATACCAGATACCAGGCTCAATTAACAGGGGTGTCTTCTCACAGAAACTTCTCAAAACTTCATCTCTAAAGATTTGTACTTTGAAGCCAAGCATGTTTTATCAGCTGTCCAAAGAAAGAACTCATGCTTAATACCACACACTGTAGGAAAAAGAGAAGAAAAAAACCAACCAGCCAAACAAAAGAAAAAAGATTTGAAGCAATGTCAGATCTGCATAACCTACGGTACTTCATGTTTTCAGTCATCCATCAGTCTGCAGGGTGCATGGGATTTGGATTTAAAGTGCTCGACAGGTGAAGAACCAAAGTGCTTGAGTATAATTAAAGAGTTGTTCTGCCTATGGCAAAATACATTGCATTTGTTAAAGCAGGTAAACAGGGAATGCAGTAGCTAGGGCTGTCTGTCTCACTGGGTTCTCATTCTTTTCACCTAAACTTGTGTTCCAAATGATTCAATCCTTGATTTTGGGGGCTGCATGTTACTCATTTTATTGCGTCTTCACCTGAAGACTTCTAAGTGCTGGATTGCTTGGTTGGCTCTGGAAGGTAGGTGAAGTGGAATAAATCTATCCTAATTTGTTTTAAATGAAAGCCTCTTGACTGTGGTAGCTACCACATCTCTCTTCTGACAATATGAGGTGTGAAAATATATTATTTTCATTATATTCCATGGCTGGAAACCACTTATCTCTTGAGTCAGGATTTTTGTTTTGTTTTGTTTTGTTGTTTTTTGTTTTTTGTTTTTTTTTTTCCTATGTCTGAAGCAAGCAAGAACCTTATTCTTGCCATAAACGATACTGCATAGAAAAATAGTTCTAAAAAAAAATACAACTGTAAACCACAGTTCACCTTTACCTTAACATAACCATTTAAACTTATATATACTTACCACTCACATTCATATTTCTTAAACTGTTTACAACATCACAACTGGCATTTTAAACAAGCAAGATTTTTTTGTTCTCAAGGATACCCTGAAAACTCAATTGTTATAACAATTTGAGAATTTGAAATAGTACATGTAGCACAGCTCGTGAAATGAAAGAGAGAAGATTTATAAAATAAATATTAACATGTAAAAGAACTGCTAAAAATGCAATGAGTGGTCCAAAGGAGCGAGTATAACTTTTTCTTTACTCATCTTACTACAGAAGATCTAACTTTTTAAGGCTTCCGTTCTCCTTTCACCCATCACTCAAGTCCTCTTGCATTACAATTTTGCTTATCTTTCATAGTGTCGTTATACTGCTAACAGCAAACGTTTCTTAGTGGACATTCCCACTATCACCAGACTTGTATGCTTCTTGGTTTCTGATGAATTTTGGAGTTTTAGTGGCTGGATATCCCTGTTCATCTCCAGAAACTTGAATGAGATGAGAGGCCTAACGTTATTTTGCAGTAACAAAGATGAGAAGACTGGCAGAGCGCATGGGTAAATATGTTAGCTGGATTCTAGGAAAAGAAACTGGAGGTCAAGGAGATAAATGGGTTCTTTCTTTCCTGCTCTTTACATTTGTAGCACCTTCTACTTGGATTAGCTAATGCCTCTAGTGAATGGTGAGATGCACCCATTTATAGTTTGTTATTCTTATCCCTAATTATCACACATTTTATAAAAATATAAATAACAAAAAGTAAGCTGGGTTCCATCTCAAGAGGTGTTTCTTGTTGTCCTCTGAGAATATATTGGATAAGTCAGGTCTTGACAAGCCCTATCCATTGTAGCTGATTGTAAGTCAGACAATAAATACAAAAAGAAGTCATTCTTGCGGTGAGCTCAGCAAATTCTGAGGAAATCAAAAGCATTCCACTGTGCTTATGGCACAAAGAACACAACATCAAGGGCATATTTAGTGGAGAGAATGAGACAAAAATTACCAGGTAAGTGACAAACTGTACAAGCATTTTGTTTAAAAAAAGGAACTCTGCAGCATTCTGTCTTTAAAGCCGGGTTTGAGCCTCTGGGATATAGATCTCAATGCTGTCTGCACGCTCTGTGGCTGAATTCTGCCGGAAAGAGGCTGCTCGCTTGGCAGCCATCAGCCGTCTCCTAGCTTCTTGCCGTTGTCTGTCAGGTAGGTCCAGGGATTTTTCTCTTGTGATAGGGAATTTTCCTTTTGGGGGCTTCTTTGGTACAGGAGGAGGAATCTTTCTTTCTTCCTGCAAGAGGGCATTAAAGCGAAGGGTCAGCTGCATGTAAAAGGTACTTGTCAGCAGAGCATGCACATCAAGGACATGAAATGCAAAATACTGATTACATACATCAAGCATGCTCAATTTCTGCTTGCCCATCAGCTGACTAATGGACTACATGAACAGCTATCCACACTAGGGACACTGACAAAACCCTCTTATTTGACAACCATTATGTATTCTGTGGTCCTGTGCCTGAAAAAAGACTGTTCTTCCTTCCACCATCCTTGCAGGTATTCGCACATGCAATCTGCACACCTCACTTTCATATGGGTTTGTTTAATTTAAGCTGACACATTATTACACTCATTATAAACAGAAGCACATACTGTCTCTCCAATAAGAATTCAGCTCATCTGTGTGGTCTGATCAAGTGAAAAGACTCTCTAAGATTAGCAGGACAGGATTTTTGATTAAATTAATCATACTGAGTTTAGCCTCAGCTGGAGATGAGATAGCAGCTGTGTATACATGTCTATTAGTTTAGTCTCCTCCGGGAATTGCTCTGTGGAAACATTCAAGCACCAACCAGAGAGAGAACATAGGGCTAATTGTTCTGCTTGCAAGCCTGGGCTATTTTAAAGAAAATTATTCTGAAGAATTATCAAATTATAAAGTGGAAGTCAGTGGATTTTGTTACCAAAGTAGCTGTAAATTTCTCTGCAGGTATTAAATCAAGAATTGTTTTGACCACTCAGAGACTGTGAAATATATATAAGGGCCTATAATCAAGGCATTGTACACTAATTTATGTTAGAAGAGATGGACTTCTGAAGTGATTTCATACAATCCCCATTCAAAGTGCACTTGAAATTAGAGGCAACTTTGAAGTTAAATCAGGGTTTTTTTTTTTTTTTTTTTAATGTCATGTTTAATACTGGACTGCATAACCCTGAAGATGAAGTCTCCATAACTTCATTTGTATAGGTATGGTTATTATGAGAGATCTTTTTGCTATATAATTTCTTATAGTAATGGTAATAGTCCAGAGTATGGGCTGTTCCTTATGGAGAACACAGTTAATTTGATGCACAGCAGGATTCAAATAATACAAAAATTGAACTGATACATTTATGGTTTACAGACGCCTCATTAGTTTTTTTTCCTGTTTGCTTGGTTTTTTATTTATTTTTTTAACTAATTCTGACTCTATTATCCAAATGCAATAGCCAAGACTAAATAAAACATTGTTCTGCATTAAACAGGAACAGTGCAACAGCCTAAGATGCTATTCTCCATGATAGCCTGTTCTGCCTGTCTTTATTTTCTCATCTCCTGTTTTCATAAAGGCTCTATTCCTGTCATCCCATCTTATTTTCCTTTTTCCACTTTAAGTTATTTCCCTCTTAGGAATATCACTGTTGCTGTCACTATAATAATTTCTTAGTTCCAGTTGTCACTAGTAAGCAAGAGTTGGAAACTCACCATCCACCAACCCGTTGGCTGAAAATTAAAATCCAAGAGGAGCATGAAGAAATGAAAAAGTTGTCAAAATGCCTCCTAATTCCTCCCAAACCAAACAAGTATTCACCTGAGGCCAACAGTACTGACTCAAACCAAATGCTGTTTTCATCTGACTGATACAATAATCAGCAAGGATAGTGGGATAATCAAGGTAAGGGATGAAGTTCTAGAGAGGGGAAAGGCAGTTTCAGAATTACACTGTTTTTGTGGGCACCTTGAGCATCATCTGGGGCATCTCTCAGATGGTGGAGTTGCAAGGCAGAGTGCAGGGAGTTTGCCAGCAGCACTTTGTCCCCCAGAAGTATGTCAGTTGAGCTTTAGTACCACCTGTGCTATGTTCTGTCACACGCTTTTCTCTCATTCATGTTCTATTATCATTTGTGTCATGCAGGCAGGGTTAAACACTGCAGTGTTCAAGTTTGAGCTTCCCCAGATGTAACAGAATGCTGAATTTACCTTGTTTGAATTCTTGGGCTGTTGTCTTCAGACTGAATTAATAAGAACATAAATCTGTTCTAGCCTTTAGAATGTGAATCAAATAATTTGAACAAAAGTGTCATGGAGTAAACTAGCTTAGCAAAATCCATTTTATTTATCATATAATTCAGCTCAACATTGTTAAAAAAGAAAAGACTCCTCACATCTGATGAAAGTTTCCATGTAAAAATTGGGCCATGCCAATTAAATGCTTCCCAGGGTTAGAAACCTATATTGTTTCATCATTATATTTAACACAAGGAGACTGCAGAACTACAAATGGGGGGTAAATGGTATTATTGTCCATGGTCTGCTTACCTTCCTTTCAGGTGATTCTATTATTTTCCATTCATTGAGTTTCAACTGGTGCAGTTCATCAAACTTCATGCTGACATCTTCAATTGAGAGCTGCAGTAAATCCCAGAAACCTGCAAGGTCCTGGGAAGTTGGTCTTGGCATGGCACTCGGGTCCTGTAATGCACAAAGGAGAGAATGAGAATACTCCAGGAGGCTTTCAGCAGCGTGCAGAGGCAGGAAGGGCATGGTGCCAGATTTCATTGCTGCAGCACTGCTCAGTGCTAAGGCTCTGCACGCTCTGCAGCTGGGAGCTGTGACTGGAAAGCTGTGCCTCCTACACAACCCAAACATGAATGAGTTGGATGTCACACGCCAGCCTTCCTGAATTTGCAGCATGGGAAGTTCCTTAGCACCATATGCTGCGCTGACCTGCATTTCTAAAAAGGAACAAGCTGACAGCCTCTGTCTGCTGATTATTAAAGGCAAGGGGAATGAATGTGCTTTGTAATCCAGCCAGCCTGAAGTCTTCCTGGTTAAAAATTACATTCATGACAGCTGATTAAGACAAGACAACGCCACAAAGACGTTGTCACCTTATGCTGAATTTGATGTTTACATTGTCTTGCATTTTCAAATGTGTATGTGAAGTATGAAATCTTGATGGGGTGCTTGGATTTTGTTCTCCAGGGAGTTGAATCACACTCAGGAACTGGGAAGACATTACCGCCAGGTATGGCAATTAAGAGGCTCTGTGTGCATAAGATTTAATGGAGCAAACATTGATGGTAACAATTAGCAAGATGACCCTGTATTTGATAATTAACCTGATTCTGGCGCTGGATAAAAATTGTATTATAAGGTAATATGCAGACTCTTAACCCTATGCTCTCTGAGCACTGCTAGTAGTTCAAGAAGAGAGCTTTGCACTTTATTGAAATAGTGCTTAATTGGTAAACATGTCTGTGATGGTAATGAAGAAATGCCTTTTTCGTTCCAGGACAGGGGGAAGCCATGGTCTAAAGAATGGAGCTGGGAGAGAGAACGTCACAACCATGCCAAACAGACTCTAGATCTTTTCCTCCCTGGGCAAAACCTGTAAAGACTAGTTTGCTATGTTAGCATCACTGCTGTTATGGCAGCCTCTGTTCCTCACTTTTTTCAAATCTGGTGGTCAAAGGCATTTTATGTTTAAAATATCTAGAAACAGTTGTCTAGAAACTGGGAGATAAGTCAGCATTGCTATTGAATTCCTCCCTTGAATCACACATTTCTGAGGGCTTTAAACTAGGAATTGCTGCTTAAACTTGGGTTTACGGATGCCACTGTGGGAGGTGAGCACCTGGAACTGAGCATGTCAACATGTAGTGTCACCCATATCCAGACCCGTACTGGAATCTGGGCCAAGAGCAATTTGCAAGTCTTCTTCACCAGAAGAAAGTTTCCTTTTAATAGGGAGCTTCAGGGGTTTAAGACAACTGACCATATAGATTACAACAGACTTCTGGGAAACATTACAACTCCAGATTAGTGTTAACTGAAAATTACTTCATTGGGTAGATCCTAGTTTGTTACAAAACAACTTAAAATTTATATCAGTGGTGTTACTTACTCTTCAGAGGTCAATAATTCAGGCTTTAGGAACTGACCCCCTGTGTGAAATTCATGAGGACACTCCCATAGCAGTCTGTTTTATCTTGCAATCTGTTGTCTCCTGCCTGGTCTCCTCAGTCACTCTCCCCAGTTTCCTCTAAACAGCCAGAAAATGAGGCCACTCGTGTAAGGGCACTACCTTCTGAATCAAGGCTAATTGCTGATCTGTCCCTTTGTGTGCCACACTCTGTCCATGGTGTTTGTGAAGACCATGGCTTCCAGCAGGTTTTTTGCAGAGGGCTGTGTGTGTGTGTGGTCTGGACACAAGAGGGCTGCCTCCTGCTTCTTACACATCCACAGTTCATGAATAAATGCTGGCACAAATGAGTACTATTACAGCGAACTGAGTTTTGAAAAGATTGGCTTAAACCTGCTTCTTCTCAGAAACTGTTTATTTATTTGTATCTTGCTTGGAATTCAGCTTTGCAGCCCTTCTTTTGAAAGAGGCCTAAAGCAAGCAACAAGTATCTAGATGGTGCTCAAGCTGCTCTGTTTTAGCCTGAACCCATGACACACAAGCTGAGCAGGATCTGTGCTGACTAGAGAGCATGGAGGAGGACACTTCAAAGAAAAATACAGGGTGTTACAAAAAGTAATGGGAATAATGCAGAAGGGACTAGTTATTAATCAGTAATGGTGTTTTTTTTCTAAGTAGTTAGTGGGAACAGTATACACGTTGGAGATAGCCAGCCAGATTCATAACAAAGAAAACTTCATTGAAGCTTATATTTCTGTGAATTTACCCTAAGTGAGAATCTCTGATAAGAGCTCCTAACACAGAGCATAATCAAATGTGCCGTTTGAAGTTCCCATGATCCTTTAGAAGAGTCCATAGGTGACCTTCAGGGTTGAATTTCAGTTTGAGTAAGTATATTCCTCTAAAACCCTTTTGCATTTTGAATTGGCAGAAGTAAATGCTGTTGTTCTGTGTCCTACATTTAAGCTTATAGATGGTGAACACTGTCAGAGAAATTGCTGTGTGGCAGCTCTGTTTGTGCTGGAGATTTTAGAGAGCCCTAGGGAATGCACAGGCTGCCAGCCTGGGGCACTGAGATGCTGCTTTAGGAGCCTATGGAAAGTCTGTTGCAGAAATGCACTAAGTGACTATTTAGCAACAAACTTTATCATTGGGTATAGGAAGAAAAGCCTCCAGACATGAATGACCTACAGTCAGTTTTGCAGTTGCTGCTTTCTGCAGAGCCCATTACTGATTTAATGGAAGTGAAGGATATTCAGAGCCTAAATCTTGAGAGTGGGGTAAAGCCACTGTTATGGAATTCAGAGGTTTATTATCCTAAAGAGAAAAAGAGAAGTAAAATCTTGTCAGCCTTTTGGTTGTGTTGTCTACACAGCTGTAGATTTCTCCTTGCATTCCTATTTCTTTTGCAGTAATGAATTTTTCTCACTCCTGAGCAGCTGATGTCTGTGCTGAGCACTTGCTCTTACAGCACAACTGCTGGGCCCACTTGAAGATAAATGAAGTGGAGTGGAGGTTAGGCTCTCCAAATCTTAGTTTGCATAGCTTAATCAATCAGATAATGGAGGCATTTTTAAATTTGCGGAGAGAAACTTTCAGACAATAATGAAGATTCCCTTTATTTGGTATTGTAATGGAAAACCAAAATATGAATCAAATTACTAGATAGGGAGCACACATGATGTAATTGATAATACATATGTGGTCAATTAAGACTTTGTATATTTCCTCTGTTATTCTGTAAAAGCTTTCAAAATTGTTGTTTTGACAGAGTTTTTGAAGTGGATAATTGGATTCTTTCCTAATGAGGTTCATGTATCTCAATATTTTCTATCAGAAGATATGACATTTTTGGCATTATTTTCTCAGTAATATTTCATTGCAGGGATTCTAAATGTTTAACTTTATGGATGGAAAGTAGCAAGTAGAAAAGTAGTAGTAGTTCTGTTTGCAGAACGGATGTTCTTCCTTGGAAGTTATGTGACAAATCCCAATGAGCAAAGAAAAGTATGTAAGCAGATGTATTGGTTATGTCTGCTGTTACACACACAACAAAATTAAGTACTTTCAAGATGTGAGGTTTAGGGATAGTCAGAAGGAAAGGGTACACTTGATATTTGAAAGAGACAATGAAAGGTGTTCTACCACCAGCTGTAGCCAGAAGAGTAGTATCATCTTGCCACAACGTTTGAATCGCTGATGGCTGCTGTCATATTAATGAAGATAACATTTAGAATTGAATTAGTCTCTAATGAACTTCCAGAACAATAGCAGTAACCCCCATAAGTAATATAATGCATCTGTTCCTTTAGCCCCAGGACATCTCATATATAATTGGCAACAGAAATTATCCAACTCAATTTTATGAACGTTGTAGATATTTCCATGATCAGTCCTACTTTCAGGTAGGTAGAAAGCTGGATCATGTATTCTACACTGTTCTATTTTACTGTTTTCCACTCATTGTAATGTGAATTTTTCCCCCTTTCTTACATGAAATACAGTTACTATATTAAGGTATTGCAAAAATAAGCCATAATATTACATCTCAAAAAACTTGCAGTTGTTCCCTCATCATTTTTTTTTTGTTTAATAAAGACAGCAAAAAGAGAAAAGCAAAACATAATCAGACTGAAATTACTGAAATTACATATTTGCTAAAAAAAAAATCTACTAACATCATACTTAAGGATTAAGTTTTTTTTAAAAAAAGGGTAAATAAATGTAGGGTATGAAAATAAAATTTCAGAATGCTACTGCTTGGGTGCACTACAGTTGTTTTTGAAGTAAAAACATTAAATTCCAAAATTTGAAGTAAAATCAGTAAAAAAACTGTGGAATATTATGGATGAATAAACTTAAAATCTTCAAGAATAGCCAGGCCAAGTGACTTACCAGATTTTGCTGACAAAGCCAATAAAATTGCTGGAATTTCTGAGACATAAGGAGCTGAGCACTTCCAACAGCACTTCGGATCTTACCTAAGACTAAGCATACAGATGGATTATTACCAATAAATGTTATTTGAGAGTAAATACAATATCCAGCTCAAAAATCCACAGGTGAAATTCCTGGTTATTTTAAAAGAGAAGTAAATATTTGATTTTGTTGCTTGTGATTATATGCATAATTTTTTTAAAAAAGATTGAGGTATAGGAAAGCTCAGTGGCACCTTATCTTTTGACAATAATGAACGAACAATAAATGATATATTAATAAGTCAAAACAGCTTAAGGAAGTAGAAAAAACCAAAGGACTATATTCTGCTTCCTGAAGTGGGCATTCATCAATCCATATAATTTTGAAAGCACACTGAAATTTCAAGGTAAGTGACACATCTCCCATTTACATTTGCTCATTTGACTTGAGAGCTGTTGAAATTGTTTTACTCGAAGAACCAGTTGGATGTCTGTTCCTTCTGGTGTCAAAAGCACATGTACCTCAGATTATATCTTCTGGTTCTGTAACTGCAAATTACTTCACTCACTACACTTGTGTGGATGATGCCTGACTGAGATCTCTTCATCTGTTCTGAGGATAAAGTTATTACCTTCAACTGTAATATAACATATTCCTACCATAAGGATTAGATCCTCACAGGAATTACATCCCTGAGACATGTTTTGGTTCACCCACTAGGAATTACAGGATGTCTTCCCAGGAAAATATACAAAGTCCTCAGCACAGGAGCTTCAGACAAAGTGGGACACAACCAGATGCTCCAGGAGTTTGCTGAACCAGGACCAGCCCCCATAGATGTGTTGGTATTTCCTCACTGTCCGTGTACATGCCCTTACAGTATGCATTGGGGAAAATGACCAAACTCATTTTACTTGAATTTGTTTCCAAGAGTCATCATCTGTCTAAATTAAAATTTTTGAATGTGTTATAATCAGTGATCTGAGTTCAGCAGCTCAGCCATGTTAAGCACTTATTTTTAGATGAGCTGAATTTCCTGTGGAGATGCCTCTGTCTTTCTATTGACAATACTACCTAAGGGGATTGGCTAATTCCTAAGAAACTAATTCATCCTGACTCCCACATTTGCTGGGATAAATACTACACTTTGGTAGGTACCACCATGCTTTCCTATGCCTTCCTACACTTCCTTTCCTCTACCTCCATCTCTGTGATGAAAAAAAATAATTTTAAAAAGCGTTATAAGCTGTGGTCTCAAGGAAAAAAAAATATTTAAGAAAGAGAATTTCCAGATCTTTAAATAATATTAAAGATATAGAGAGGTGGGGTAAGGGCAGAATTACTCTGATATATTTTACTGCAACTTGGAGAAATCAAGTTTGATCACTCAAACAGAATGGTGAGTGTGGAATAAAGCTGGTACAGCACAACTGATCTGCAGCCCCTGATATAGGAAGCATTAAGTTGTGGCAGGGCTTAACATTTTGTTGTTATTTCAAGTAAGTACAGGAGGTCATGTGAAAACAGTATTTTGGTAGTATATTTCACATTTTAATTCTGCTTTCTTTAGACCACTGAAACATCTATTCACTTACAGGTAGCAGCAAGAGATAATTTGAAAGTTTTGGGCTCCAGTTACAATCTCAGTAACTATCAAGGCATGTTACTTATATGCAGAGCTGTGGTTCTCAAACTCTATTCCATTTTCTGTTAGACAGTACAGCTGTGCCAAGACACTAAATTAAACAGAAATATACATAATTCATCAGTCCTGTGTGACATCCATTGTAAAAGGGTTAAGTGGTTCAGGGCTGCATGAGTAATTCACTGAGGTTTTTGTTCTGTTGGTCAAATGAAATAAAGCATTTTTTTGGTTTGGGGTTTTTGATTGCCAAACCCTTACTTTCCTCTACAGTGTTACTGGCATACAGAAAGGAATACTTGGAGTGTAAAAACCTGAACAAACATGCACAAACATAAATAAAAACAAGAAATGTTTCATTTGATCTGACACAAATTGCTTTAACTTGGTTCTCAACATTTTTATTAAAGGCAATGACTTTAGTGACAAACAGCCTTGTATCCTCCTTTTTTTCTCTTGGTCATCTGTATCTTAGGACATTAGACAAACTCCCAGTGTGGGATCAGAGGTCCTCCTTTTCCAGGATGAGGAATTGTGCTGTAGCTGGCATCACCTATTCCATGCTATGTTCAATGACTCACTGGGCAAAAAAAAAAGAGTGAGAGTAATTCCACAGGCTGATGGTTGTATTGGTTGCCTCTAGTGAGTAAAGTTCAGTTTTAGTTTTCTCTGCTGATTTTTACAGTTCATAGTCTGAGTAAGGGGCATTGATTTTAGCTCTTCTGCAGAAATATAGATTCTGACAGAATCTATATATGTCTGATATTTTCTAGTGAACCTCAGTTACCTGAACCCTCAAAATAAATAAACATTAATTTTATCTTCATTATCATGAAGAATCATGTCAACAAGCATTAGTGATTTCAAGCCCAGTCAGACTGGCAAGACTTAGGCACTGGCAACGCAGTATTTTGGTGGGATACACATTTGTCAGGGATATAAGACTGTGATGGTTGCATGTGCCACTGAGTCACAGTGCTTGAATACACATGTATAATTACAGCCCTAGCATTTACTAAAGATCTAACTCTACTTCCATTTTAATAAGTAAATCAGATGTAATAAAACATAGAGGTTAGAATCTCTCATATTCATGCTACTCTGCCTCGCTGTAATTAAATTAAAGTATTAAAACACTTCAACTCATAATCTTTGGCACAATATTAATAGACATCCAAAGCCTTGTTATTAATTTCATGCATTGGGGAATTATTCTGATGAGTGCAGATTGATTATCTCCATGAAAGAATGATGAATGTTAGATACTGAAGAGATTGAGATGTTTGGTGATGAGTAGAAGATTTTTCTTGTAAATAAATGATGATAAAAATCTACCAATACACATAAATAGGCATAATCTTAATATAATCCATATACTTCCTTGCATTAAGATAATTTTGTATTTGCCCAAATGTCAGGAAAGAGTCACACAACCATAATTCTGCCCCCTGAAGCAAATGAAGCACTCCATTTTTGTTGTATGGTCCTGTGTGACTTCAGCTCTGAAGATATACAAAACCCTGACTGTGACCTCAGTAAATGTAGGCTCAGGATTTACACCCTGAATAGAGATTGTGTAAATTGCACAATTAACACAATGGTGTCTTTTCCCTTGCATGTGTGGAATTGTTTGAGAAATTCTACAAAACCTTGTAATCAAAAATTATTTATATCACAAAGGTAGAGAGGGAAAAATAAGGTCTGTATTGATGAAATCGATTATAATCTGATGCTGTAACTCTGATCTTGACAGGTTAAAATCTTTGTTCAATTGTGCCACTGCTGCACAAACAGTGAGAAACTGATAACTATCAATCTGCTGCTGGCATTCATTAAAACATTTATTTTGTCTATTTAAATGACATGTTTTAATTTAATTTTTCATTCCATTTGATCATTCCATTCCTCCTCCTATACTTGTAAATAAATTACTACACAATATGAGAAAATATGCCTGGAAAAATATTGAAACTGGCATTTATCTCACCCTCCTAACTCAAAGTAGGGCATGATATTTGTCTAATCTCTAAACCTAAATTAGCAATCTTTAGAAATACCTTTTTCACTATCAACAGAGCATGTAGACACAAAAATAAATACACAATGTTCAGCTGGCCTTTTAGGACAACACAATCCCCAGCTGGCAGTGCTCTGGAGGGTAATGAGACCCTTGTTCTCCAGCTGGGACTTGCTGCAAATTTGCTTTTAGCCTCAAAAAAACTAAGTTCAAAAAGGAGAAAATTTCAGCAGAACAATACAAATGCTGAGAGAAATTATTGAATTCCACACTGTAGGACTTTATGACTGTTTCAGTACAGGTAAGACATTCTTTAGTCATTCACAAAACTCCAACTGGAAATTTCAATAGCTCCTGAAGGATAAGTTTGTGAAAAGCATTAGAAAATGATGTCACTAATTTCTCTTTGGTTAAAGGATAACCTATATTTGGTCAAACACCTAAGAAAACTTTTATGGATAATTAACTCATGAATATACTAAAATCAATTGTCTGAGAGGGTTTTTTGTTGATTTTTATTACCCTAAAATTATGGGAGATTTCACTCTGTATTTTCTATTAATATTCAGTCCTATTAGTAAACCTTTGCAGTACTGTGGAAATATCAGCTAGAGGATTAGCAAGGAATGGCCCAGTATCCATGAAATTAAAGGGAATGAGAGAGAGAGGTGCTACTTTGAGGTCCTATTCTAATAGCTTTATTTTTTGCCCCCTAGAGATCACTTTAGGATGCCAGCTCTTAACCACGATGCAGGAGATACCAGCAAAACAACCTTTCTGCTGGCATAGTTTATCCTGTAGTTAATTTTTGCATCTATCTAAGGATTTTTACGTGAGAGTAAACTCTGTGGAGCTGTTCTCCATAACAAAGTACTCCAGTGGCCAAGCATGTGGCACTAAGAAGCCCAGGATGTTGTCTTTCCGCTGCCAGACCCTGCCTGCAAGCAGAGGGCAGTTCCCCCTCCCTGCTCTGCTCACCCTGCTCCCATCACTCTTCTCGTGGGATGCAGAGTCCTGACCCTCTTGGTCTTCAACAGCTTTGTGACACTTGAAATTGTTTTTCTTGTCATCACCTACACACTAATAGCCAAACACAATTTTCAGGGTGTAAAACTGAAACTCCAGTCAGCACCCATGAGAAACACTTCTCTTTGCCTGGAGGCACCCTGTGAGTGCAAATGACCAGATGTCTAACCCTGAGAACTGTTACAGACACATACCTATATTTTTTACATATAAATAAACACACACACATAAACAATAAACAAACAGCTGCCTCCACAAACAATGTAAGAACTTTGCAGAGACTTCACAATAAAACACACGGCAACTGACCAAATTAAAAAAATGCTTTGAAAAGAAGGAGAGAGAGGTTATTTGTGCTGCAATGATCTCTCTCTAAGATCTGATGAGTGAAGTTCTTAAAACAACATTATGGGAGAAAAGCTACAGTGGAAGAAAAAATCAATATAGCAATCAGACAGCTTTTGGTGATCTCAGGGCTGCTGTGTTAACACCAAATGAAATTGTTTTCTAAAATGCAGTTCTATTTTAACTGTTCTCATGCTTAAAACAAAATAGAAGTGGTATCATAAGGACAGCCTACTCCAATGAGATGCAAAGCTATATTCAGTTTTCAGGTACAATTAATATATCCAGGCCAAAAAGAAATGATTCAGCATTAAGAATGACAATTTGAATGTGCAAACTTTGCTGTGAAGTGTTTTGGGAATAGTAGTCTTGCTGGAAGATGGGAAAACATATTTATTTGCTTTTGGCTCAGATATTTCTATTCATTTTCTTCAAGGTACTGGCAAATGTTTAAATATGTCAAGATACATTTCATGCTGGGATATCATTAAACTTAAGTTCTTGAGGATACACACCTTACAATCTCTGTAGCTCAGACTGGGGATACAAAATGTTCTACAGGCTCCACAGGAAAAAAAAAATTATTCACACAGAGTTTTTAGAATGATCTGAAGCTAATTCCTCTGGTGAATTAATTCTTTGAAAACTTCCTTTTACTTGATGTGTTACTAGATGAAGGGATACAATTTAAAAAAAATTAATTTGGAACTTATTTCAGGAAGATCTCTTGAAATGAGTTACAGACAATGAAAAATTAGAACTTTGAGGTTCACTTCAGTCAGCTGAACACAAATTCTAACTTTGTAAACACTGTGTAGACCTATTGTATAACTTTTTAATCTATTAGGGAGGTCAAAATGTTCCCCCAAGCACAAGTAATTAACCCTTTTCTGTTAGTTTTTAAAAAAGAGATTTCAAGGCTTTCAGTTGCATTTTATCAACTCTGTTATTAGGGAATTGCTCTTTCTTTTTCTCTTCGAAATTTGACTCTCTCTGCAAACAGGAGAAACAAAATCCCAATACTATGTTTTGTGTTTTGACTGAAATATTTGAAGTTAAAAGGGTGTCACTAACTCCAAATATTAATAAAAATTACTGAAGTCCATATTGTCTTCATGTCCTACGTACAATTTACAAAAACTACCCTCTTGGTTGCCATTGCACCATGCAGCAAGGTGNTCAGACTGAGAACACTAATGTTCCTACATCAGTAACAGGTGATCTTGGAAGCAGGTGCTTTGGGATTCTTAATGATGACATTGAAACATCAGTATTCAGCACTGTAAAGACTTGAAGAATTGAAAAATAAGACATATGTGAAAAAAAGTACTGAGGAATAACCATTATGAAAGGCTTGGAAAGTCTTCCACAGGCTAATCAAAGCAAAATATGTTATTATTTAACAGGCCCTAGGAGGCTATTAAAGTCTTCAAAGCATCAATGGAAGGGGAAAATTCTGAGCTCTGCTCTGTCATGATGAAAATAAGGACAAAACTCACAGGCCAGTAAGCAGAGGCTGAAGGAAGGAAAACTAGCCATACTCACTGCCCCACCCCAAATCCTCTGTTGTTATTTGGCAGACTTGTGCACAATACAGCGGAGAAATATGACTGTAAAATAAAAAAAATGATGACATAAAAACATAGACATTCTTTGCTTTGAAAAGGTCAGTGCAAGAAATAGAAACTGGCCTTTTCGTTACCACGCTGGCCTGACTCAAGACCTGAGGGTACATTGTAGCAAGAACCCATGGAGGGTGAAAGAAGAGGATCAGGAAATAGTATTCAGAGGTGATGGTGATAATGGTAAGAGTGCAGGGAAAGATGCTAGTAAGAAAATTTAATATGAATTCATCTGTGATCTGAGAAAATCTCAGCTGAGACAATAATTCAGATTGTCAGGGATTGAAATATTTATAAAACTGAGCCTGAAGAACAAGGATAATTGACCTCAAAGGGAATCACAGGGAGTCAGCTACTGAGTCCTAGGACCACTCTGATATATTGCTATCATTAGAGCTGTCTTGGATCTTGTTCCAAAATAGTATACATTATTTTTCACTTTATCCCACCATTTCTTTCAAGGTGTCCATGGGATATGAGAGAATAATAATGATTCTTGACAAAATTGTAATAAGAAAATGCAGCTGAATCTTCTAATAATGCATATGCCTGTCTAACTGCTGAAGTACTTTAATTACTGTTCTTGCCTGCTACTGATTTCTGTTCTACCAACAGGCTAAAGTGCCTGTAAAGGAATGGAAACATTTTTAAAATGCTGCTCACTAAGAGAAAAAAGGTTTCAGGAAAAGGGCAAAACAATGTTAATGTGAGACCACCCTGTGTGCTCTGGCAAAGGGTCAAGCACTGGAGCCATAGAAGTGAGTGGGAAGGATGTGTCAGGTTTGGAGCTGTGGATGGAGCTATTGCGTCATCTGAGCTCTATGTAATATCAGACTTGGATCCTGCACTGGATTCTAGAGTTGGCTCTTTAACTGCTTCCACAAAACCTCACTCTGGGAAACACTATCTTGCACAGCCATTCGCAGGACAGTGTTCTTATGTACTATGGCTCTTTGCTCTTACAGAATGTTGAGGACAAACCACAGCTCACAGCTTTATCCTAACAGATTTCATATTTTAGTAATTATCTGTACGAAAATATACTGAAATGTTCTTACTTTCTTCAGAAAGATCATTTTCTTCTGCTTCTCTTTCCATTTCTTTGCACCATCCTTCCATTCTCTTAGTTTCGGTGTGTAGTAACTTCATAAACCAAGATCCATCCCGTCGACAAGGAGACATTCGACCAGTCTCTACTGTCTCAATGGCTGGCTCTAGCCAGGGTTCTGGTGGTGGAAGATTTGAGGTGTCAACTGGGGTCCTATAATCTTCTCTGTAACTGAACAGTCCCTGTGTCCGTACAGTTCTCACTGCACTGTATTGGGTGGGTGTGCTGGGCTCTGAGTGCTGCTGGAATGACGAGCCAAATTGAAGTCCCTTATCCTCCATGGTGATGTGTCCTGGAAAACCCTCCAGTTCCAGGTCAGCCTGGACAGCTGCTGTTACACTGTTTGAGCGCTTGAATCGTCCATGCCTTGGTGAGGAGGGAAGAAAGAAAAGATATTAAGACATATAAATAATGTATGTGATGGTACAGAGGCACAGAAAAATGTTTCAGTGAGAAGGAACGGATTCTGCTCTTCTCATTGGACTTTATGTTAAACATTTTTTATTTGTGTATATCTCACTAAAATTAGGTGGTGATTAGCAACAGAGAGGAAACGAAAATGTATAGTGGAATCATTGATCTAAGCAAGAGTACAAAAGAAAATAATTTAAATTATCTCTGGAAGCAAATATTGATTTATTCCCATAATACAAAATAACATGCATCATTACTAAATAAACTGGAAAAAAACTAGCAGAACTAGAACTTCCTGATAGAATTCTGTAAAGTATATCTATTAAAATTTTTCAAACATTCAGAATTTTAAGTAGAATTTAAAAATCTGAAAATCACTCAGTTAGGACTTTGAAGACTCCTGTAGTTTAGAATAAAGGTACCATTCTAAAAGTTGTTTCTCCTTTTGTGGACTGGGAAAGCCTGGATCAGCATGAGGAGTCCTATCAAATGAAGACTGTTCCAACAAATACTCTTAGTATTTGTTCTGTCAGTAATGAAATGATATTAAGCCACTATTTCAATTTAAGACATTAACTTCCTTTCCTCCAATTAAAACCTGGAAAGTTAGATAAATGTGAAGCCACTGCTAAGTAATCTCCACAGATTTTACCAAATGACAAGCATGCATATAAGAAATTTGGCTTTGGGGATTATTTAGTGGCAGCACCTGTGAGGTGATATTTATTAAATCTATTTACAAATGCATGTTGTATTATGTAAGACTATGGATTTTGAACACACTTAAATTACCGTTTTTCATCTTCCACTTGTATTCCAACAGAGTGGTATTCCCGTAGGCCTCTGCTTTCAGTATCTGAATCAGTTGCTGTTTCCACCTAATTCAACACAAAAGATACATCTGCAGAGTGAGCATTGACAACTCAGCACAATTTTACACACACTCATTCAAAATTAATTATATATTTCATCTCCTACTGCTAAGAAACACCTAGCACAGTAAAATTAATGCAAGAGGTATTCAGTCTGGTATAATTGTTTTGGTGGTATGCCTTATTAAAGTTTTGCAGAAGTACTTCTGCTATGTAATTCCCTATTTCAAACCCAAGCAGAAGCAATTATCCAGTTTGGTGGAATCAGGGAGTAAGCTTGGTCTGGAAGGGGTGTTCTAAGAATGAGGAATCTACAGGGTAACCCCTTTTTATATCATTATAAACCAGTCTCATTATAGTCCTTGCTTTACAAAATAAAATAAAACCTCAAGTAGCCCCATAAGCTTGCAAGTGATAAAAAGAAATGGAGCAATGAAATTTTATCGACAACAGTGTTGACAAATATAAAACCATTAAATGATGTGAGGGATACAGCAGAATGCCCTATCTCACCTTTTTTAATAACACAGTCCTGAAAATGCTGTATCTAGCAGGCAATTTATGCACTTTTTATAGCATTCCCATCTGAAATACACTTACCAAAATATATTCATAGTAGTTTTCCTTCAAGACTGAGACTTGCATTTCCAAGTTTCTGTGGGATTTTATATAGCACTCCCCACTACCACACCACCCCCAAGTCTTTGACAGAGACAGAGCAAGCGCTACAGTATGCAAATTATACTGAATCAAGGGAGAGGCAGTAAAAAAAGAAAAAGAGTAGAACTGACTTTTCCTTCTGAATGATATTTTCACTGTTAAAAAAAAAAAAGAAAAATCAACCAGTTTTTCAATATTCATGTGTGAATTCAAAGGATATATCTGATGATAAAGATAAGAGAAGTTTTACCCTTGCAGCAGTCACAGACATCTCTGAAAGGAGCCTGATGGTTTTTGCAGCTGTGTCTCAGCTGCACAGTCCCAACCCCACCTGGTTTCTGAAGGGATGCAGGAACAAGGTGGGTGGAGTGTGGGAAATGAATGCTTATGTGGACTATACTTCTTGAGGAAGGAAGTTGCTGGTAACTCCTCCTTCCATCTTTAAGCCGTAGCTCAGCGTACATTCACATGGAAGGGAATTCCAGCCAGCAATGAGTATACATTCATATTTACCTGTGTGTGAATGCAAATTATGTTCATGAGAACAGTTAGTGCAGGAACCCTTTAGTAAATGTTAATGGCATGCTTGAACTGCACAGTATAGCACCAGGCACAGGTGTGCTAAAATCAGTGTGACACATTTCCCAGAAATTCCCTTTATTCTGCATAAGGTCTAGGGGACAGTACATGCTGCCATCTGTTTCCACCCTGGCAGCTGCATGGGAGCTCTCTGTATTAATTTTGATGGGCAGTGCATTAAGAGAACTAAAATATCAGACTTGGTCCCAGCCTAGAGAATGTGGTGTTGTCAGTATAAAAAGAAAGATTCTTCTTGACATTGGCAGTAAAAAAACCCCTCAACCACAGAGGCAGAAGCTCAGAGGAAAAAAGCCAGAACAACCAACTGAAATGATAGGTAAACTGGTTTCCTAGTTAAGGTTGATCTTGGCTGCAACATGAGTGAGAAGATTCAGCTGCTTGGGGGGGGCACAGTCTCTGAAAGAACATTGTTCTATGCAAAGCAGCCATGAGGTCCAGTTGTTAGCACAAAGAGATGTCTAGGAAATGCAGACTTATATATAGCAAAGAAGAGTCCAAAGGAGCCTTAAATAACAAATTCTAGTCTAATTGAGGGACTAGGCACTCACCTAGTCCTATCAGTGATTTGAGGAAGGTGGCATATAAAACACAGTAATTTCCTGAATTAACTGAGGAAAGAATGAGATACTCTTGTAGGCTGTTGGGGGGAGCAGAGAGGCAAGTTACACTTGCAGCTTTGACTTCTGCAATGAAACCTGGACAGGTTTTGAAAAGTGAACTCATTCTCAGAGGTAGAGGACATGACTGAAGGGGGCCTAATAAATGTCTACAGGGAGGTTATCAAGAGGATATTTTCAGGCTTTTCTCAGTGGTGCCAAGTTATAAGACAAGAGGCAATGGGCAGAAACTGAATACAAGGAAGAACTCCTTTATAGTGTGAGTGACCAAGCACTGGAACAGATGCCCCGAGAGGCTGTGGAGTCACCCTCCCTGGAGATATTCAAGAAGCATCTGGATGCACTCCTGTGTGATGAGGTCTGGGACGACCCTGCTTTAGGAGGGAGGTTGGACCAGATGATGCAGTGTGGTCCCTTCCAACCTGACCCATTCTGTGACTGTGTTGTGAATAAGACCAGTTAACACAAAATGCTTAGACTGTGGCTCCTGGTTGCACCTGTAGGAGTGCTAGCAGGAAGATGATGTCCAAAGTGGGGAAACATTTTCTGGAGGATGTTGTTTGATGTTGAAATCCATAACAACGATTGGGAGTGATCAGGAAGTCTAAACTGTTGCTAAGAGCTATTGTATTGGGGTTCATCCCAAAGCAATCAGTCAGTCTCAGTTAAGTCATATAATTTAGGAGCAGATTGCCCAAAGAAGTTGTGGATACCTCATCCCTGCAAATGTGTTTGAGGCCAAATGGGATGGGATCCTGAGCTCTGTGGTTTATATTCTTGCCCATGGACGGGGNGAGGCTGTGGAGTCACCCTCCCTGGAGATATTCAAGAAGCATCTGGATGCACTCCTGTGTGATGAGGTCTGGGATGACCCTGCTTTAGGAGGGAGGTTGGACCAGATGATGCAGTGTGGTCCCTTCCAACCTGACCCATTCTGTGACTGTGTTGTGAATAAGACCAGATAACACAAAATGCTTAGACTGTGGCTCCTGGTTGCACCTGTAGNTCATAATTTCAGATTATTTCCACTTGTTGATCAAGTTCCTTGAACTTGTTCGACTGAACTGTAACTCCAGATGATGGTGTCAGCAATGTAGGCACAGGCTCCACAGGGTTACAAGAATTAAGGTTTGACAAGGAAAAAGAAGTTTGTGGGTGGCCAGACTTTCCAGATGGGAACAAAGGATTTTTCAGATTTTTCAGGGCCTTTTGCTCACTCACATGGCTCTGCATGGAAGGACAGGACATTGTTTGCCAGTTCAGACCTGAGACAAAGCCAGAGAGATGAAGCCAAGCTGACATCTCCGCACATGTCAGTCCTTGCCTTCAGCCTTTTCCAAAGCACTGCACTTCCTTCAAAGAGTGATATCCTGAGGATGACCATTTTTATTTAATGTGCTCCTTGGTATCCAGGGAGTGAGCACCCGGGTAAGAGGTGTAGGCCAGATTCCTGAACAAAGAAATACAGTAAGGAGGGTCAATAGTATCATAGTTGTGAGGGCAACATATGGCTAGTAACACTCTGGAGGTGTTCAATGGACAGAGAATAGGCTTTTGCTTTCCACAGCGATGGCTCAGCAGCTCAGACACAGTGTTGTTGGAAACATGATGATCCAAAGACATAAACAAGGAAAGGCCCCTATGGAGAACATCAATTGGTCCATCAATTTTTTCTGGAACAAAGCGTACAGACGTGCAATGCGCACCCTTCCTCCTTACTGCATATCAAAAACATACCTGTTTTTGCCAGCTACATTGTTTAGTGTAGTAAGAAATAGCAGGCCTTCTTTTAAACTCTGCTTCTGATGTGTGCAGGCAGATTTACCTTTTATATTTGGAATGGGTTGGTACCTTTCTATTGATGCAACACATTGAGAAAAAAATCTTTTTCATCTATCTGTTTTCAAGTGTTTTCTTACTGGCATTTCACCTGGAGATATAATCCTGATTAATTTATGCAATATGCAGTTGATACCTAGAATTCACAGACACAAATGAAGTAATACGCTCTAAAATTTTATTCAAAAAATTATCAGAAAAGTGATGACCCAGGTATCAAAATAAAAATGGTATTATTTATCTCTAAATATAAACTCCTGCCAAATTATTCTTCCCTCCAGCTTGCCAAAACTGACACTAACTAAGTGACCTGTTGATTGCCTTGGTAATTTAATGCTTTCATTTTCTCACTATGCCTTGTAGCAGCAGGAGAGTGCCAATTTTGTATGTGTGTGTGCAGGCAAAATCTAGCATTGCAAATATTATAACAACCAATAAAATGTAAAATGGAGGCAAATACCAACACAAGTAAAAGTGGAAAATAAGACAATAATTTGCAATCATAAAGGAAAAAAAAATGAACAAAAAATTACATTGCTGTATGACAGATATTATAAATACTCCTGCTAGAAAACAGCAGGAAACACTTTTATCTGATTGGCCAGACTAAACTCAAATGAGCAGAGGATAAAAAGTAATACATTTGGTTTGATTGTGTGACTCTTGAAACTCAGATAAGTTTTACTAAATCTGTTGTGATATTTCTTGATTCATTATTGTTTTAATATTTACATGGGTTCTAAAAGCCTTAATATTTTCAAATTGGCCTACAGTCTCCGTAAAGCAAAAAAAGTGAAAACATTTATATCTTTATGATGGAATGTCACACAAAAGAGAAAAGAAAAAATAGGCAGTCATGCCAAAAGCAGAAGAAAGGAGTAAATCTAATATAGTAAATCATCTTTCTCTCTCATTGGAACAAAAAAGCTAAAAGTTTCTTAAAATTTGGCATTTTAGGCCATGAAAAATATTGCCGTATGTGCTTATGTCCAATAGGCTTATAATATTAGTAGCAAATGTAATGGAGCACCTTGAGATTATTTGTATCTTATCGATGATCCTTGTGAGTCCCTTCCAACTCAGGATATTCTATAATAGAGAATATTATATAGAATATTAGACAATTTTCTTTGTGAAAGGTGTCCTACCTCTCACAAAGACATAACTGGCCCCTTCACACGCCTTGCTGTCAATACAAGGTGCAGAAAATACTATCAATCCTCAGAACCAGTCACTGCTGACTGATATAGCTCTAAATTTGAAAACTAAATATCAGATACTAACACTGCCTTGGTAGTAAAGCATCCACAAGTAAATTATGCAAACACAAAATTATTTGAATAAATGCAAATCACTACTGCAAACAACTCACGATAACCAGTCTTAGTTTGTTTATAGGCACTCATTCTAGCAGAGAATGCATGAATTATTCTTTCAAAGTATTTACTATGCTTTTTTAGTTAATAGTTTAACTACTCTAAAAACAATCTTTATTTCTGTGTTAAAGCCTTATTCTGTTCTTAAACATGAGCAGTGCAACTGCAATAACATTGCAGCATCCTAAAAATTCCAGTCTAAGCTTCTATGCATACTGTCTCAAAAGTAGACTTGAAGTTAATATATTCAATGCATAAGAAAACAGATTTTAACCTGTTGACTTTCGCTTCTCTCTCATAAACATTAGCAGTGAGAGTCCTTCAGGCCACATTATCTCTCCCCGTGTGACTTCACTGCCCTCAATGGGTTTTCACTGCTGTAACCAATTTTTTCTATAATTAGAGTTTAATAAACAATCTCTCTGATGATGTACAGGAAGGGAAATAATTCACCCTTCCTCTCTTGCATAGGCTTCTCAGTGATAACAAGACTAAAATAGAGTAGAAAACACTACTTTTGACACTGGATCAAGTACATGTAATTGTGAATTCAGATAACCATTCTTAGGTATGGGGAGACCTTATTCATATGCAGTGACTTCGAAGTAGGAAAACCACTTCAAATAAAGCTCAGTACTATCAGTCATTGCTTTCCTTAACTGATTTTTAACCAGACAAAAACATACATTCTTTCAAAATAGTTTTTAGAAACCTGGCAAAATAAACCCGTACTTCCATGCTGAAGTGAGATCTTTTGTGTCTCACCATGGAGCTCCATTTTGGCACTCTGTTACTTCCCAGCTGAAAACCTGGACTACTCAAATATGTGGCATGGCACAGTAACTGCACAATAACACTGTAACCAAAAGGAACAGCTTGAAAACGTCCTCTGATCTTTTAAGGAAGAACTAAAAATACAAGCCAGAGTTTAGAAATGGGGTTTATGTCAAGCTTATATGAGATCATCGGAAGAAAATAATGTACACAGTAGAGGTTACTGATAAATTTTGGTGCATTTAATGCTAAGTGGCAAATCACTCTGAACCAACAAATATTCACTGACTTCTCCAGGCAAAGGTCTTTCATACACTCCTCCCACAAAAGCACAGCCTAACAGTCATTTTAGGAGGAGAATAAACAATATTTCTTCCATAGCTTTGAACCATTTATGATCCAAAGACCAGTGTAATCAATACAAATATTTCTTTTGATTGCTGCCTATACACTGAAGTAGAGCACTGACAAAGATGGTATAACCTAAACTGTACAAAGAAAATGTAGGTGCCTATCTAAGTACATTTAACGTATGGGTACAAAATGCTTTGTGTTAAAGGGGAATTCTAGTTTGAGAGTGTAGAATATCATGAACGTTTTTACCATGTGACATGAATAATTTCATTATATAGATAAAATTAACTTAGGCAGAAGATCCCTTTTTGCCACAAAAAAATCTTAGGCAAGCAAACTATTGCATTAATCTCCCTAGATGTTTCCTTTAATTTATAAGAAGGATTTGTTCAATGTAGATTCTGGAGATTATAAAAAAAACCCACTAGGTGTTTTGAAGCGTGATCTTCTGATGATAAATGAAGATGACTGAGTCCATTCTCTATGCTACAATTAGTGCTTGTGTCCAAAAATACGACCGTGAATCAGCCTTCACACTTAGAACATTTGTTTCCATCTCATTCGTTTCCAGGGTTTCTGTTCATTTTGAGAAGCCTTGATGTCTTTTAAATAAAGAAGAAACAAAGAACTGCATGTTTTGAAGTACTTGAAATAAATAGGAGGAATTTCTTGACATGTTTTCTCATATATTTCACATTCCCAATGCTTATAATATGAAATGGTTTATAACTAGAGCGGATTTGAAATGTTAATCATTGGCATATATACCAGGGTGTGCAAAAGAGCAAGGAAAATCCTGGAAAATATCTTAGCAACAACCTTGTTCTGATTTAGTGCTTATTCTACTCTTGACAATCTCTATTCTCCATTTTAATTCACATACTTTGATTAGTCTTTTGCTGTCATGATAGAAGGCAGATATGAAATTTATAGCTACTAGGATTACAAGAGTTTTGTTCTTTTTATATCCATATATTCTTTCAATTGCTGACTAAATTTTTAATCTCAAAATCAGTATTTTATAATTCATTTGAATTTATAAGTCAGCATTTTTTCCCAGTGCCTATTGACATGCCTGATAATATTTTTCTTGAATTAAATATGTCAGTGGAAAAAATAGAACAACAGAAAAAAAAACCAAAAACAAATCAACAAAACAAACAACCAAACCAAACCAACAAACAACAACAACAAAAACCCCAACAAACCAAAAGCCCCCAGCTATTTTCTGGAAAACCTTCATTCTTCATTTCTAAAGCTTTTATTTTTTTTGTTCAAAATTCCTATTTGGGATAGGACTAACATACTGTGAGATGGATTAGTGTATCTGTGCTGCTGTCTGTCTCTGAAGACAGGTGTTACAGATGCATAGCAACTCCAGTGCTTCCCTAGGAGCCTGGGCTCTACATTCTCTGCACATGAATACCAACCCTATTGGTATACCAATACCAACCTAGCCTGCCAGGGCTTTTTAAAAGGACTTCCATTCACCACGTGTACACCACAGAAATCATATATCGCAAAGACATGGAAGGCCTAGGGTGGGTCTGTTGTATTTTCACTTGCAGTGGCACTGCTGGTCACTCTGTACCTTTGTTCTTTGCTCCTGTATGAAGCTCTCTTGGCAAACATTCTCCCATCAATGTGTTAAAAGAGTGGAACAGTAAAAAATGCACGAATTAACCATCCTGATAACAAATTAACTAATGCAAATAAATGCAAATTCAATGCATTACCCTGGCATGGCATGCTAATGAGAAAACAAGTAATTTAGTCAATCAAGGAAATATGCAAATAAAAAACATCCTCTTCCAAGGTACTTTGACACAGAAGTTTAAAAGAAATTAAATACTGTTATGTATTTTGAGCGCTTAAATTACCATTTGTGTAGTTTGCAATAAGAACATTCTACCTTGTGCTTTTATTCCGTACCAACTTGGCAATAGGAATATAAAATAATGCGTTTCCTATTTAAAAATACTGCAGAAATGTATTTTTCGCACTAATGTTTGAAGCTTACTGCTGAAAAAAAATCCCAAACTAAAATGTGCTTAGGATACTGTTGAAAATTCAACCTTATCTAATGTCAAATGGTACAACCAAGCAGTTTGTATTTCTTGAAAGATAATAAACAGCTCACTCTTCTAAGACCAGCTGTTGCAAACAACATTTGCCTTTCTCCATGTGTGCATCTGAGGACCACAGTTACAGTCCAAGTACAAGTTGCTATGGAAGATCCACTGCCTCTGTGGAAATCATTGCATGGGTGTTCTTTGGATTGTAAGCACATATTATTAAACACAGCACTCATAGAGAAGGGTCAGGGCCCAGTGAAAAGTACTGGTGATCACCTGCGATAATAAACAGGATCAAGCAATATAATCAAAGTTCCAGAAATAATTGCTGGAATATCAGGACTGACCAAATCAAGACACCAACACTGATAAATACCACTGTGCACAGTTGCTGTAAAGGAGAGATAAGAACAACACTAGATTCTATTCCCTTCGGAACAGTAAGTTTCAAGTACCAAAGGTTTCCTTGCCTAAAAGGTACCAAAGGTTTTTTTGCTGCTCCTTTGAACTTTCAGTGCTATCTCCCAAGCTCCTTCTCTGAACAATTTAGGATATGGTAATTACTTTGTAAAACATTTGAGAAGTTGTCATCTGAATATTTTGCCATGGTTGTTAAAATGAATTCTACTCTTCTGCATCTGAAGAATCAGAAGCAAACACTTTTATGTCAAGGAAATGGACAAACAGCTTTCTGGCAAAGCTGGTTCCTTTCCATTAGTCTAATGCATTATGGAACAGCAAAATTACAGCATGCTAAAATGTTAACCTGTAAAGTTCAATCAGCAGCTGTGACATGCTTAACCCAAACACTTTTCTATGACTATATTATGAAATTAATGGAAATGCAATTACTACTTTTTAAAGAAAATAATATACTTTCTTTTATATTCTTGTATATTTCTAATATACGGTCACTCACTGGGCTTTTTTACATGGACAATTACCTTCTCAAGATCTATGTTGCTGTCTCCACAATACCTGTGTCAAAATAAATTTCAGTTTCTCTATAGCTAATCTAGCAAAAGTAAGCACAAAAGTCAACCCAGTGATGTAAAAAGGAATATTCAGCAGAACAGAAGCCTAAATTTTCCTCTACTCCCGTCTCAAAAGATTTCATATTCTTTGTGAGTTCAACTTTCCAATTTTTATTATTACTTGGTGTTTCCTAAAGATTTGAACTAATGACCGTTTCTAACTACCTAGTACTTACCATTTAGCAGAAGAAACAACAATCAAAATTTGCATTTGGAATTGTCTTATTTCATTTGCCTGAATCAACAGAACTTGACTGAGCTTTCCACAGTCTGACACACATATTGTCAGGTGAAATAAATATTGTGTGTTTTGATGGACAAATGGAAGAATGCTCAAAGACTGTGTTCATTAATGCTATTTTATTACTTGCCATCTCTAATTATGCTGTATATACAGCAGAACACTTCTTCCTCTTTTTTGGTACCTTCTTCCAAGCACAACTAAAAGGGCAAGGGTCTCTTTTTAGGTTGAATACTTGAAAACCGAGTGACTTTACACATTTTTCAAGGTCAAAAGAGAAATATACTGGAAAAAGTGCAGTAAAGCATTTTAAAGCTGGTGAAATTCTATTAAAAGGACTGCAAATTCATGGAGGGAAGGAGATGAACATGCTGTTCACCTGTAGCTCTGCAGTATAATTTTCATATCAAGCGTTAATGACAGGTAACCTCCCTAGAGATTTATTCATTCATTTTCTCCCAGGTACAGTGTATTAGCCGAAGACTTTTCTGCACAGCCACGATGTGAATTGCAATTAACGCTGAGCAGCCAGGGGTTGTTTGTTAGATTATTAGAGCAAGTGAAGCTGAATGACTCATTCTATGCTATTTACAGAAAGAAGACAAGCAATTCATCACAGACAGATGTTAATGATAGACTACCTGGATGCCTATAGAGGAACGCCGACTCTTCAGAAACTCCTCTGCCTTTGTCACTAGAATGGCCTTGTCACTGGTCCGTATGGAGGTGCTCTGGCTCTCGGCCGCGTGGCGCTGAGCAGCCGCTGTCTCCAGGGCCAGGTTCATGGCCTTGTTGCTGTCCAAGCTGTCGGTGGAGTTGTACATCCCTCGCCCGTCCTGCGGCCACGGGGATATCCTCTGAGTCCGGCTGTCGTGATATGCATCCTGGGTGGATTCTGTGCTGCTCTGTGCCGTGACGGAGATCAGTGGCTTGGAAGTGGTACGAGGGGGTACTGGTGGAGGTGTTTTTTTGTAACTTGTGTAAGTTACAGCTATGGAAAGAATTAAAAGGGGAAAAAAAAAAAAAAGGCAGAAAGAAAAAAAGAAAAGAAAAAAACAAGAGAGAAATCAAGATTAATCTGATGGAAACTTGACAACAGAAATCACTTTAAGATGGTACTACTTAAAAATTATGACAGTGTAACGTAGTGCTCTTCATGAACCTCACTATTATTCATAAGTGTCACTCAGAGTCAGATGGCTACCACAGAAACATTCTATTTCGACAAGGAAGAAGGAAGGGGTAGAAATGGGAGTTCCAAATTACAGTGAAGATGAAAGACAGTTAGCGAGTATACATGTGTTAAGACTTGTGCTGGGTAAGTACACACTGAGGCTTCTGAGATTATGGGATAAAACTCATAAGAGAGATAAAAGCAGATTTTCTTTTTCCCCTGTTCTTATCATCTGAACTGTGAGCTTTGTACAGATACAGTGTATTAAGAAAATAGCATCAATATACTGGAAGAAAATATTATTCAACAACATCTACTTTTTGGTATGCCACACTAACTTTTTAAAGTCCTTCCAGGTACAATGGATGGAATTAGGCAAGGTTGGCTACTTACTTGTGCAAGAAGCATATGTTTTAAAAATATCCACAATATAGTTAATAAAAGGAAATTCAAGCTATGTTAAAAATATTGTAATATATGCAAAGCTATTAAGACTTTGATGAGCAGAGCTGTTCTGAGGCTGGTTTAACATAGATTCTGTCTTCCAGCATAAGGCTCAAAAAAAATCCAAAAAAACTCTACAGATGCAGAACTGTGCCAATACTGCTTCCTTACCAAATTTTAAAAAATTCATAGAGATTAATATTTAATCATTAATATCACACAGCTGAATTTTCTAATTATCTAAGCCCACTACACACTTTTTCACTTTTTTTCTGGTATTAATCAGAGTATTTGCGTTGTGTGAGAGTATTTTCCCCAAAGCATATATAATCATAACGCATAAAATTAGCAACTAGTAAAAAAAAATGCAATGTGACATATCTTTCTTTATTCCTATATGGAGAAATCAAGTCCAGTTCACTTCTTGTAAAGTTACAGGAGTAATTTTGCCTTTGTTTAGTGTTACTAAATGGATTGACATTGCAATAGTGACTCAGGTAACCTTGGAATTGGGATTGCTTGAGTCCAAAAAGGATTCTATAAGAGTTTCTCTTCCCATTACACCAGTATGGCTGATGAGCAATGAAATCAGCCTCTCCAGTGGTGGTTTTTTATATATGGCTATGATTCAGCTGCCTGGAATGAAGAGATTGGCTTAGGAATTAACGCCTTGGACTGCTAAGTCTGTATCACCAAGCTAGCCTATGTGAACAGTGAGTCTAGAGAAAGTGACTCTTAAATGTTGGCTCTTGATAATCATAAATAAAAGTGTTATCATGCATAAAAGAGAGAAAAGCTGAGCTAGAAAAGAAAACCTTCACTCCAAGAATATTTTTAATTACTATTGATGCCACTCAGTTCTGGTAGAGATTTAGAGCCTTGCTCTGAGCTAAATTGCTCTAACAGAGTGCAACATATAAAACACGTAAAACGTGCTCTTCAGAATATGACTGCTTTTTTTCAAGTGCCATTTTGTTGTCCAATCACCAGTCTTATCTCCTGTCAGTTTTGCAACCAGCAATTAAGAAGAAAGAAAAAACTCAGTATTTTTCAGATGTTTAAGGGAATACAGAAAGTTCACAGAAGAAGAAGGCTGTAAAACTTGGAAATTAAGACTGTCTAATGTACTCAAGCAGTGGGCCTGAGGAATGTTTCCACTAAAAGAGTTGCCATAATGCTGCTTCCCCACCTTCTCCCTGCAAACGCAGATGCAAATGAACAATGTGCTGGGGAACACTAGAAATAGAGAAAATGGGATGAAATAGGGTGAGCAATATCCAGCACAGGAAGCCAATTTTACCTGTAGCATAAGACATGTTATCACTGTGATAACTATTTTACTGTTTTTTACATCTGTCTTCATGTAAAAAAATAGCAGTGAATAATGAAACATATGGTTAATGTGATAATGAAACATCACAAGCAGGTATATCCCTACTACTTGAGCAGCAGATCACTTCTCTGTCTAATGAATATAAATGTTAAACTGCTGTTGCAACCCTTCATAGCTGACTTAATCCTCATTTACATTTCTGAAAAAGAAAAATTCTCCCTGTGGCAAAACTGAAATAATTTCTTGCATTTTTTTCTTCCCCCCATTTTTTCTCCCCCTAGGATTGAATATTTTATTCTAAAAAGTCTGATTATTTCAGCAGAGTGACATGATTTAAAGCCACCTATTATTAGAGTAACTGTAGTGTTCTGGCAAGCATTTGATCACTTGAACACTAAACAGAAATTAAAAATCCCACAGATGTCAAACAAGTAGAAGAAACTTCTAGTAGACTGGAAGTTTGTGAGAAACTGGCTACATGTTTACAGTGAAATATGGCAGGAAGAAATTCAATGAATTCCTAATAAAGTCACAGAGATCAAATATTGAGCAAAGAATAAAAAAAAATCATCTCTACACTGTTAATGAGTTCATATCTGGAATAACAGTTTCAGAGACAGTAATCTGGACTAATTGGAGACTAAGGAAATCAAGTAAGAGGATAGAAACATTCATTTGAGAGTCAAATCTTGCTACCGAATTCTATTTTCTTTAATCATTCAAGTGGTTCTAGTGAAGTAAATAGTATAACTTGGCATGTGTTGCTGATTTAAGAGACGACTACATAACAGATTAGGGTCTTGTTAAAGGAGAAAGTAACAGAGTAATCCACACTTTACTGTTCATGCTTGGGTTTAGATCTCTAATAAGTAAGTATTGCCTTAAGATCTGAAGTGTAAAATTTTATATCACTTGCAAATTGTGCCATTAATAATGGTACCTGGGAATAGTCCTGTTATCAACAATAACGCTTTTCTATCATGCCTGGTTCTTGGTCCTGGCAATCGTAAATACAACACATTATATATGGGAAGAAATATTTCCTTCCCCTAATAGAAAATGAACTTTTTATTGATCATCCTGTCTTGGTTTGAAAGACAGATATCTCTTAAGGAGGGCCTCCCTAGGAAATGGAGAATTCAAATCCCCTCCCTCCAAACTATTAAAATTTAGAAAATTAAAGGGGCTTTCAGGCAGGGGTCTGGGGATAGGAATAACAGTTCTTTACTTGTATGTATAACAAGGCAAACAAACAACAACAACTACAGCAATAATAATAAACAGAACCAGGAAAGCCTCGAGGGGTTTTGTTTAACGAAGTCCGGGGCAGTCTGATCTCTCGAGAGCACCGGGCTGGAAAGGTGAAAAAATCCCGGGCTGGTGGGTGAGATCAGAAGCTCAGTTGGTGGCAGCTGGAACAGCAGGGATGTCCCGGCAGGGCAGGGCAGTGCGGGGCCAGAGAGCAGCAAAAAGCCTCCAAGCAGTGCCAAAGAAAGCTGCGGTGGCAGTGCAGGGCCGGCCCCGCTCCAGCAGGGCAGGAGGAGGCAGCTCAGAGCTCCGGGACACACGAGCAGACGATGGTGGATTCCTCAGGACCAGACCTGGCGGGGATAATGAACTCCTCCCAGAGCAAGCAGCAGCCTCCCGTCCTCTCTGCAATGCTGAGAGCAAGAGAGAGAAGCCCTGCCCTTTACCTGCCCCAAAACTCGAGTTATCTCCTCCTCCTCACTTTTGGCCATCTCTTTGCCTTGGCCAAGCACTCACAAGCACCCAATAGTTAGTCTCCTAGTAACTTATGGGGAAAAATTCTCTAAGTAAAAAAGGAACAAACCTAACCCCCAACACATTCACTCATGCTGATGGACAGCTGGGGCTCCTGTCACCTTTGCATCATTCTCTACCTTGTACATTTTATTTGCCTTAGTAGTTATTAGTCCAAAGCAAGCACATACAACCTCCTCAGCACTGCTTCATGTCTCCCCCATTTTTAGTCACCATTCTGCAAACTCCAGAGCTGTGGGGAATTTTGGTCCCCTACAGAGAGGGTTGCTGCTGGGCAATGCAGTCCTGGGGTGCTGAGCACTGACTGAGGACAGTGCCCCATAGCTCCACAGGGCACTGGTGATGAAAATTGAACTGGGAATGAGAAGACTGGGATGGAGGATTCTTGTCTTCAGTGTGGACAAGAGCATCAGAGGCAGCACAAAAGCAGGAAATGAGACCCAGCATGAGGCAGGGCTGTGAAGGAGCAGAGCACCAGGAGGGCAGAGCTGGTGCAGGATGGCTTCAGACACATTTAAATTCTGGATTTCAGGGGATGCCAGAGACCTGCTTCATGTTTGGACACATAAAACATCAATCCAGGATAACCTCCTGTTGTTTCTGGTGCTGACCAAAGATCTCTGATTTCTTTAGTTTTCTGATTTCTTTAATTTTTTACTGTGCATATCCTGAACATGCCTGATATTTCTCTCAGCAGTCCTGCTGCGGAGCAATAAGACTTAAAAAAGATAAAAGCAACAGGCCTCTGCAATGCTGTTAATCAGTTTGCAAAATCTATAGCTGCTCTGAAATGCAAGGAAAAAGAAAGTAGATGGCACAAGACGTAAAGATGTCTTCTTAGAAATAAACTAGAAAAAGAAACTAAAATTTTCTTTCCAGTTGTACTCAAAGGCTATCTTGATATAAAAAGCAGAATCTATTTTTTGCCTAATTTAATAAAGTAGGAAAAATATTTTTCAAAGTTTCTAACATATATTCTGTCTCCCTCTATTAACTTATAATAATAAATCAAAAATTACAAAAATGGTAAAAAACTGGTCTAATTCTAAACCTTATGGGTATTTTAGACTCCTATTTGAATCAAAGTATTAACTGCTTAGGTAATTGCCCCTCTTCAAGATATATATCCAGTGGCTCCACTGGATTTTCCTTTAAGGAAGGACATTGTTAGAGAAATGGAAAGAAAATAAAATGGTTCTGTGCTCCTTCATAGTGAGCCAGATTAAACAATGATGCAAACCAGGTATAAATTGTTCGGGAGAAATGAGAAGGTAGCAATGCAGAATAGCATGCATTAATTTGTCACCCAGTCAGGAAAAAGTATAATAATAAAATATCAAATTTGTTTTGTAAGGCTTGATATCTTAAGTGCCAGACCCTCACGCAAAATTCCATACCAGTGCCTAATTTAGCACAGAGGTGGCTATGAATGACTTGTTCTGTAAACCATATTAATTTTTTTAGGTGCTGCGTGCCAGCCAGGCTGCATCAGTCACAACCAGAATATCAGGCACTTTGGCAATACTGCAGAATAGCCAGGAAGACAATTCCAGCACTGGAGAACTGGCAATTTGGCGGTTTGGACATACAGAGTAGAAATATGAGGAAGATATCCTGATAATTCATAAGCAACAGTTTAACTGATATAACTGGAAGCAGAATATCCTTCTTAATCTACACTGCATTTGTCTAAACTTGCTAAAAGTTACTGTTGATAGGACCACAGAATTCAGTTATTTGGCCCATATTTCAGAGCCAACAAAGTTTATGCTAGAAATAAAATCATTAAAATAGGTCAATTTAGATATAACTTCAGATCAGCCAAAGACCTTCACAGACACAAGGCAGTAGGAGGAATGTGATCTATTTGATGAAATAGCAGTGGCTGTGGGTGACATTCAGAACACCTTTCAAAAGTCAGCCTTTTAATAAATCACCACTTTTGGTCCATTTGCAAGATAGAATCACCTGAGGGGTTTTTACAAATCAATATAACCATTAAGCACTTAGTCAAAATAACATTATTTAGGCTGAGATCACAAAGTTAGCTGGATGATGAATTTACATGAAAGCACCATCAATTAAAGGAAATGGTTGTGGCAGGCGTAAACTGAATTTTCCATTTTGTAAGGAGGTTTATTCAGGAGGATAATTACTCTGCAGGGAGCTTGGAGCTGCCCTGGAGGCAGAGGTCCCAGGGGCATGTTGCTGAAGGCACACAGGGCTTCTCTGAGGAACCACAGCAGGAGGAGAAACACAGTGCAGATGCCCAGGCTGGTGCTAGATCTTCTGCTTTGCATAGGGAAAGTCACCACCAGCCCTGAAATTGTTTTAGAATGGGAAAAAGAGACTTTCTCATAATGAAAGACAACAATCAAATCTAATCCTGCATCAAGAGAGTACTCAGTTTTTGGAATAGTGTTTTGGTGTGTACTCTTCTTGCCAAAGGCTTTGGAAGCCCCAACTAACATGACTGTCCCTGAAATGCCCTGAAATCTCTTCACTATTCTCCATCATGGTCATTAGAAATTCTGAGTTACTCCTAAAATAAAAATGTACATATGGATGACTAACAGTTACTTCTCAAAACACAGGATGATCACTAAAAGAACATTAAGAAATCAAAGGGGACTTTTGAAAAAAAAAAAATCTCAGGCACCAAAAGAGTTTATTTCTCATCAAAAGAATTAATTATTTGATGATTTTTCTAAGAAGGCATGGATGTCAAAAATAAGAATACAAGTCCTTATTTAAAAGAGAGGGTGTTGGGACACATCTTTTTATATATGCCTCTCTTCAACTTCTATCTACACCAGTCTCTGATTCCAAACATCATTAAAAGGAGACTGTAGTGTCAAACAGGTCAGTTTAATTGTACAAAATAATCTGCTTTTTTAGTCAAAATCTGAAATGCTAGTAAGGGGTTTCCTTCTTGAATCAGCTATACCTTTAAAGTTCAGTCATAACAAAAAGATTTAAAATTGCTTAGTTTTAACATGTGTAGCCTCTGGTATCTAATTAAGAAAAATGGATCTGTTAGAATGAAGAGGAAAAGGTTCAATCAGACTGTTTGGATCCAAGCTTGCCATTTTCAAAGTGTGCCCTCAGTGACTACCTCAAAACTTACACGGATGATTGGGGTCTTTACTTTCTCCTTTCAGTGCTGAAGCAGTAAGTACTCAGGCTGCACAGAAAAAAAAAGAGTGATTTCCTCAATTACCTGACCCTAGACAGGCACCTGAATGTAAATCAAATCCTTCAGGGTGCACTTCTAACACACCCACTTGCACTTAAATTGAAATATTGTCTGTATGTGAGTGTAGGGCAGGGGAGGGAAGCACATCACATACAGCCAGGGTTCTCCAGCTCTTTCCTTTGCTGCTCCCTGGAAAGGTCCACAACTTTGCTTGCTGCTCTGGTGGTGGAAGATCCTGTAATTTCTGAGGGCTTTCCATGTTCAAGAGTTTTCCATTTTTAAGGTAGTTGAGAGGGTTTTTTTAATTGTAAGGATATTCAAACCTTGCAAAAATAGTCATTAAAACTTACCAATGTCATACTGTGATTGAAATTCAAGAGATAATTTTGGTTCTAATTAAGTTAATTCTTTTAATTAAATTCTGAATAAATTTCTCTCTAACATAATCAGAGAGATACTTTAGTTGTTAACCTATCTTTCTGCTTCTTCCCTTTTCTCATTCAGGCCTCCATGATGAATCCTAGCCAGTAAAGAGACCAGAGAGTTTCTCAGTAGAGTCCTGAACTGGCTATCTCTGAAAAGACCCTGTTTATTTCTTTTGAGATTAAACAGTAAGAAACAGTGATATATGTGTCTGTATATATATATATCTCACTGTGATATAAATAGATGACATAAAAATATCACAGTGATATTTTTATTAGTGTTTTTTTTTTTTTAAAGACTGTTTACACCCAGATGATTTTTATCAGCACAGTTTATATGATGGGCTGCACTTTATTTAAACTACGTACCTGAAAGCATTGTCTGGGTAATATGCACCTATGACCTCGTAACCTTTTCTCCTGTTGGATCATTTTACTTGTCTTGTGATTAAGTAAACCTGAATATTTGTTACACCCTAAAGTCAGATGTTAATTGGTAGTCTCATGCTGGCATAGTCTGGGGGCAGAATGTTGCATTTATCCTGTGCCAGCATTTTAAGGATTAAAGCATTTTATTACTTTTAGTAATAGTGAGCTACATCAGACCTCCGAGACAGATTTTGGGAACTACACATGGTAATCCATCTTACCTCACATCAGTCACTAAAAAAAACCCCAGTTATCAAGCCCTAATCACTTTTAGAATTACTGTGAGAATAAATAAGCAATTCCAAGGGCAATTCTTGCCCATTTTAGATGCTTATTTTACCAGGAAATTAATCATCCTACGCTTTTCTCTGTCAACCATAAAGACAATAAAGGACAACCAGCTCAAATTAGGACAACTACTTTTGACAGTTACCATCACTGCAAGTGTTCAAGAGACAAGTGGACTTGGCATCTGATTTAGTTGACATGGTGGTGTTCAGTCAAAGGTTGGACTCGATGATCTTGGAGGTCTTATCCAACCTTAATGATTCTATGGTGCTATGAAATGCCTAAAGGGATGTGATAAACTCCAGCCAAAAGCTGTGTTGGTGTTCCTGTGACACACTGGTTTGCACTGGGACATAACCTTTCCAGTCTTTTGTTACCAGTTTTCATTGGAAAGGCAGGAGCTTCATCTCCCCTGCTCCACATCCCTTGTGAGCTGGATGGTAAAGCAAATCTGACTGGAATTTGCCAGCAATAATGACTGAAACCTAATTTCCTGCACCTTGATCCCTTCTTGGTGAAGCTACTACGGAGCAGCCAGCATCAGCTTTGCCCAAGGTATCTTTGTAACTCCAGACAGGAAAGAAAAGCAAACTTTCTCTATTTCTGTATTTTTTTTAAAGTTAAATTACCAGTTTGAGGCATTAGATTAGACCATGCTGTTAATCTCCGTGAAAATGCTGATATTGAAGTCTGTGGAATCTGTCCAATTCATACCAGCTCAGGATCTTGACCATTATATTAATATATTATTGACACAGACAAGAATTTTGCTTCCTATATACAACTTTTTTAAAAAGTTTTTCCAAATGGCACATCACTGAGACACTGCTCCCAAACAAATTACATATAAGAAACCTATTTTTTAAGCAGCATCTGTCATTGACATCTCTCTGATAAACAGAATCTGTGCAGCACTTTTAAAAACTACTGAAATAATTAGCATGACACATAACCTCAATTAAAATTTACTGGGATAAGGCAAAATTACTGGATGAGATACTTTAAAAAAAAAAAAAGAAAATAAGTCTGCATGTGCTACAGGTTAGTCTCAATATTCAGAGTAGATCCTTTTAGGCTTTAGTTCTGTACATCTATGTGATTTTGTACAGGAAACTAACAATTAAGTGGAAATGTGACTACTAAATTTGGAAAAAGCTGGAGCCACTACAGTCTCTCTGGGGAAGAAAAGGAATGTAGAAAAGGAATTACTATAATTAAGTAATTCAGTGTGCAAGATGTTACCTCCATATTGAGAAAACTGAGGTCTGTAGGCAGCTCCACACTACATAAATGATAAATATGTTTTGACAGTGTAATTAATGTTAGCCTCAAAACAAATGCAAATCCAAGAAGACATCAAGATCAGAAATTGTAGGCCTTTGCTAAAATTAAAAGAGATGTGGGCAAGACAAACCTCATAGATTGCTGATTACAAAGGGTTACAAAGGGTTCTATTTTAGATCAGTTAATTAGCAAGAAATTATAACCTAACCAGTATCCTGTAGATGGCATGGAAATGTGCTGACAGCTGTAATGCTCTTCTGAACAGTTCCTATGTGCCTCTAAAACACTGAAGTTGCATTAAAAAACACCACCTCAGTTTTCAGTTACAGGAAGGAAAAATGTTCCTTTAACTATATTTCATTTTCTGTGGGAGTCCACNTGGGGGCAGGCGGGCAGTCGTCACCTGTTGCCCGTGCTGTCCAGACCCTGCCAGAGCTCAGAGAAAAAGAATTGTGATAAGATAAAATAAACAAGAGGAACAACCTTGAAAACGAACATCTAAAGGCTCCTCATCATTTCTGCAGGCGGCTTGGGGCTCTCTGAAGGACAAAGGGCAAATACCACCCTAATCTCGGGCAAGCAGAGACCCCGAGAATTTTCAAAATGTATGTGCCACTTTTCAGGAATACAGATTGCATTTGTCACATCATCGACACAGAAAGAGACAAAGAGAAAAAAGTTCCAAACACTAAGAATCGCTCTTGTGCTGCTCTTTTCACATTGAAATAAAACAAAATTGGAAATGTTTTTCAGTAGAATTTCTTCTTGAACTCCCATGTACCCTTCTCACTCATTTAAATTTATTTCCATCAGCCTCCTAAACCTCCTCATGAATATATTATGTAGGCTTATAATAATTTTGAGGTTTTTTCGGGTTTTTTTTTTGTTTGTTTTGTTTTTTTTGCTATTCTCTTACAGCAATTATGTGTAGCTTGTAATTTTATTTAACTTATAATAAGGAATTTTAAGATGAATAGGATGAGAAAAACAATTTGCTTACTTACCCTTAAGGAAATGTTGCATAATTTTATCACTATATTATGATAATAATTTGACATTAAAGAATTTATGTGATTACTAAATATTTTAAACAAATGCATTTTAATACCTTTAAACAATTAATTTAATCCACAGAGATTACAAGTCTGGACACAAACTCAGTTTTGTCAAATCAAATAACCGTTTCACTCAAGAAGCAGATGGAGTCTGTATGAGTGTCAAAACTGTGCTAACAAAGCTACTTGCAGGCTCCCAGCCCTTTATTTAGGTGTGGAAAATGATGCTGCTGTGTTTTGATCTCTCAGATTTGTAAGTCAGAGTGTGGTTCTCTCAATTATCCTTGTTTTCAGTGGGATCCAAATTTAACTTTAGTTTTCATCCTATAATGAAATCTGAATAGCTTTAATTTTTACCTTAGATTAATGAAAATGAGCTAGCTATACAATGCTATAATTGTAGAATATTTTAATAGACAACAGAGAGAAACAGGGATGTCCAGAGGACCACTTCTTTCATAATGGATACAAGTTATAAAGGACATATATGTCCATTGGTTTTGATTGGTTATTAAGTGGTTGCCTTTGACACCTACATTTTAGATATATGTATCATGTGAGATTAACTTCTATAACTGAAATTTGTAAAATTTCTTTGACTGGGGAAAGGAGACAGAGAGTCGAAATGTGTGTATTTTTCTGGACACAGGAATGTCCCAAAAGGTAAAGAAATGCCTATAAAATTAATGACTCATTGACACATCCTTGATATGCTATTCTCATCCTCAGAAAGCCAAGTGATAGGTTACTCACTTCAAACTAAGTATCTTCCATAACCCTGGATGTCCTCTAGTTGCCCTTGAGCAGTAGTAGTGTGTTGTTGGGATTTCTCTGCTATTTGTGGTTTCCAGTGTGTATATTTTAATGGACTGTATACAGAAGCTGAACCTTGGCTTTACAGCAAGGCTTTGACAGGAACTATCAAAGTGCTATTCATTGACAGTAAAACACCCCAGTGTAGGTGGAGGTTTGCTGATTCTGTGTTGGTGCAAAATAGGATCCATACACTGGATTCAGTCTGAGTCAAACTCACTAAACATATGTACCAAAGCCTTCCTCCTTAAGCAACAGCTTCTTGTCTAGAATGATGCAATTCTCTTCTAGGTCCTGTATAGATGTCTCAAATGGTATCAGTCAGTCGTCTTTGAACTAATCAGAGTTTGTTGTCATGGGAACTTAGACAACTAGATTGCACAAAAACATCTATGTTTAGCCTCCTATGACCTGGAGGCTAATCCAACACAATTCAACTAACCTGTCTGGTCAAAGGTTAATTCTGTCTGGTTATGGCCTAGGAATGTCACCAATTTTAGTTTCTTTATTTTCTCTGATGCTCTGGGGAAAAAAATCTTTCCAGTATGTTTTAAGTAACAGGTTTATCAATTGTCTTTCTAGGGTAGATCTGAGTCTGAATAAGTTTCCTGATGCAGAAATGGATCAAATGATGTTTGTATAGCTAGCATGGCAAGGAATGTAGTTCCAGTGCACATATCATCATTATGGCTCCTGACATATATAACTTCAACAAAAATCTAGGGCTGAATACATGCAGAGCTTCTGAAAAGATTCCTGAGAGGTTATTTTCTTTCACAAAGGAATCCAGGAGGAGAAGCACAGGCAGGGTCCTTCCTTCTTTTTCACTACAAGGAAGCACAATGAACTGGTGCTTCTAGGGTTACCCACCCTCTGTGCTTCCCTCAGCTGCACAGACAAAGCCCTCTGGCAACCTCAGGGTAAATAGCTGGGCTGAGATTTACATCTGCTACTGTCAGCTTCTACCACATCAGGAAGGGTTCAAACTGAGCAGTGAATCACCCTCCTTGCATGTTATATCTTTCTGATAAATTCTTTTTTTTTTTTTTTTAACCATATAATACCATAAGGAAAACATAGCTGAGAAAACTCTGTGAACAGAATAGCTTTGAAGCCAAATCCTGCCAGGGCAGGTGGCATAGGTGTCCTTTTTAACAAAAAAAGAATCAGCAGTCTAGCAAATCCAGTGGGTTATGGAGGAATTTTGTCAAGCACAGAACAGCAGGAGCAAGAGAGAAATACTTATTACACATTTTTAAACTAACCATAGATGGAAGGCAGTGACTTCATTTTTTATCTTTGAGTGAAGATAATCTGTACCAGGGAGAATGAAAATTATGAAAAGCTCCTGGCTACTGCTCCGACTGCTTTCATGCCTCATCAGCTTGAGGAGGCCAGGCAGCCCTGATTAGCACAGCCTTACTCCATCTCCAGGAATCCCAGAGTTGTGAACAGCTGTGACAGCCCCTTGGCCACCCTGTCAAACTCCTTAAACTAAAGTGTTGGTGTCACCTTCATCCTAGTGACTTCCTGGGCCATTTTAAACCTGTAGAGCTGCTCTTGAACAGAAGTGTCAGCATAGCAGCAGAATTTCAATATGTTCAAAAAAATTAAAGACTAATTATGCTCTCCAGATACACCCAGAGCAATGAAAATTATATGTGCATATCCAAGTGTAGGACTGGGCTCATCATTTGCAAGGATAAGATTTATTCTCACAGTACAGGAACATAAGTTGGCACAGCATTGAAGGATTAACTCAGGATGCCGAAATGCTCCCAGAGCTAGATGGTGTTTCCTGCAGAGGCTAGAGTGTCAGATAACTCCATAGAGCACCAACAGTAATTAAGGAAAATCGACATAATAAATTATGATTGAGAACACAGCCTTCTATATCTTATTTGAACTCAATGCTTTGTATTCTTAAACATCGTGGACTCCACTGATTGCAATTACATAGCAATGGATACTTACAGCAGCCCTCTTGTTAGAGGGTAGAAATGAGCTAAGACACAGACTTCTTGTTTATCACAGCATGAAAAGGGTCCTGGTTTATTCCTCTTTACAGCTCAGCCATGCTGACTCCAACTATTCACTGGATCTTGCTGCAGTAAGCTCCAGCTGTAAATTTCCCTTACAGCCTCTGACTACTGGGTATTTCCTGCTCAACTACAACTACATGTATCAGTTTGCAGACTCTGACTGCAGGCTTTTACCTAGCCAGACTGTGACTGCAGACCCAGACTGACCTCACAGCAGTGATTCTCCCTACCCAGGATCCTTCTTCTTCATTATCCCCCTTTTTCTCTCTTCCTCAAGGTTCCTGTTCATTCATAATCATTCCCCTCAGCCAGTAACCCACTCCCTTTTATCACACTTATCTTTATTGGATATAGCTGTGACTCATCAGGGGTGAGGCTGTATTGGGTAATTAACACAACTGTTGCTTATCAGGGGCAAGGTTACCTGTATTCCCTTCTCTGACAGGATACCAGGAAAATCCTCCCAGCCTGAGCATTTATTTCTATAGCGAGAACTGAAATTGTGGAGGTGTTACTTCATGCATAAGTTTTTCCCCATTTGGCTGGAGGGGCAAGGTCATAGTGCATCATAGTGCATTCATGGTTAAGAAGATCCAAACAGCTACCTAGATTAAGTATCCAGGAAATAAAAGAAAATCACACATCTGCTGCTCATAAATAATTTTTCTTTTAAGAACTGAAGAGCATTTTCCCCTCAATTTTTATATTCATACACATTTATAAAATTCCTTCTGAGCTTTCTCTTCCCCAAGCTAAGCAGACCCGACACCTTTGTTTTTCTCATGGGAGGGGTGTCATGTGTAGTAGCACCACAGCTTTTTCCCACCTTTGGTATTCTCATAAGCAGCAAAAAAAAAAACAAAAAACCCTGACAAACCAACAAAACCTAAAAACAATAACTAACGTTGTAAGTGTTCAGACAGCAACCAGTGAATCAGTCCTTTTAGGGTTTGAAGGGGTAGCTATGCTATGGAACAGTACAATTTCTCTGTGAAATATCATATTCTCATCCATTTCTTTTTGTAAGTACATGATTATGCAATCAGTTCACTGACCATGACAGTTTTGTGGCTAAATATCAAACATGGGCTGTAAAAATATCACCTTACGTAGCCCTTTATTTGAAAATGGAAAGCTGAAAATAGCTTGAAGTCAGGAGAAGGGAAACCTGCAATTCTTCAGGCATCCTGAGTAATTGAAGGAGCTCTAATTGAAAACTCCCTCATCCAATGTGACCTTGTTTGAATTAATTGGTTTTGGAATTAGTGCTGAATAGTTCAGTAAATGTGGAATCCTCTGAAGTTTACTCATTGCCAAGCAGAGTCCAGCTGACTAAGTAAAACAGCCCAAAGACAGTTCCCTACTTTTCACCTTCCTCAGTGAAGTCTTTAGCAAGCATGAGCTTAGTTGAGCTACTTCCTATGAATTAGAAAAAAAGGAGGTGCGTGGACAACTGAGAGAATCATTAAGGTTGGAAAAAATCTGACAGATTGCATTATGCTGCATGTTCTAGAAGAATTAAAAAAAAAAAATGCAGTATACTGGCAACTTAAGGCTAGTAACTACATTCCCTAAATCCAGGAATGCTTCATGCTAAATTTCTCTCAAGATTAGCAGGAAATCTCTGAAGTGGGAGAAATTACTTTGGACTGACTTTTGGAATAGGACAGAAATCCAGGATGCCTTTATGTACCTGACCAAGTCCCCACTGTGCCAAAGTCCATAGCTAGGTGGATTTTTTTATCATTAATCCAGTCCAAAAAATACTGTTGCCAAAAAACCTGGGTTAGAGGAACACATGGAGTAGTTTTAAGAAACTGAAAATGATCCTCTCTTTTATTCATCAGACTAAAAACCAAAGAACTTAACAGAGGGTGTTTAGTCTGTGCTTGTTGCTGGAGAAGGATTTCATACATCTGATTGAGTCACATATTTAGTATTTCTGGCTAGCTGTTTCAATTTGAATATAAAAGCAATATACACTGAGAAAGTATTCAACCTGATGGGTAAACATCCTGAGCAGTGGTCCAGAGAGGAAGTGTTTCTCTCAATAAAGATGAATGTGTTTTATACAATGTATATAATGCTATCAGGAGAAAATATGTGTCCCCCACATCTGAACAGATGATAAGCTGGTGTTCAAGTTGGCCAGAAGTGCAAAAATGTTACACTCTCTCTCTCAGGGAAGGGATTTTAGCATGTTCTTCTGCTTCACAAGAGACCATTCTAACTGCTACCATTACCATTGCAATTCAGTGTTTCTGCATTCACAGTAAAACCAAACTAAAAATCCTGTGAGAAAACATCCTGAAATAGTTTATAATATACAGAATGATTAATATAAAGGAGTCTCTCTACATAAAGAACTTGTAACAAAAATAAGTTGACCTTCTCAGACAAAGAGGAAATGAGGGAGAGAGTGATTAATATCTTCCAGATGTCCTTGTTGGTTATGTTTTCACAGTACAGACCACAGTATCTGAACTACTTTTCAGTAAGAGAAGCCAGGTGTTGCAGGTGGGGTAAGGTTTTACTGCAGCACTGCTGCCGACCTACTGCCCTCCATTTCCCAGCAGGGCTCTACAGCCAGGGCTCGCTGCAGGCTCAGCTGGTGGTGGCACAGCCCCAACACCCCAGCAGCCTGTGCTTCCCAGAGCGGTGTGCCACACTCCCTGCGGGTCACCGGGACAGAGTCTGCCGAGCTGACAGTGGGATGATGTGCTTAGACAACAGGGAAGCAGGCTGCTACTACCTGGGAAAATGACCCAGTTTTTATGAACTCTTTCTGAAAAGTGAAGCATTGCTTGCAGGAGTGGCAGAGCTGTAAGTCAGTAGCACTTAGGATGACTGCTGCACTCAGTGACTTCCCATTCAGGAAATTACATGTTGTCTGTGATGGAGGAATGAGGTGGGAGGCAGCAGCAGCTGGAGCTGTATTTTCTCAGCTGTGCATCTGACAGCTGTGACTGGATGCGGCTCAGAGACAAAAAGCATATGCTGCCATTCAGAGCTTTTAACATCAAGTTTCTTTTACTGGCTTCATTATCTCCTCACAAAATGAAACATGATGGCTAGAAATGCCCTAACCTCAATGGAACAGGAGTCTCAGCAGGGGTCACGCAGAGGCCAGGTCTAGCTTACCATGGGCCAGCAGTGCTGGGTGCCTCCTTTGCACTGTCACTTGTCTCATTAATTTACACCTGGGGCAACAGGGAGTGCCCTAAGCCTTGTCACAATCTCCTTCAGAGGAGGACAAGACAGGTTCCACAACTAATTAAATGACATTGATCCATGCAGAAGTTATGTGTTCTTTAGTACCAATGTTTCATTGGGCTTTCTCTGTAAAGCTGTATGCAGTTAAGAAGAGCCTGATACTGGTAGTTCTTTTTCCATCTATTAGAAAATCCTGTTAGCAGAGTCCATTAATAATGTCCCCAATAATATTCATTATAGTTGCACCTCCTGAACGCCGTTAATACATCTAGGAATATTTTAGGAAAAAGCATGCTGTAAATACATATTCTATACTTTTGTAATTGAATTCATAGATCAAATACTACTATTTTATTTAAGGTTTACATTCTCAGTTACAAGAAATAATTTTTAGCTAAGACTGTGTGTTATGAATCGATTGCTTTATGACAATGATAAGGGGCAGTCATGACCTATAAAACTAAAATTGAATGGAAGAATTAAATTGAAATGACTGTTAATTTTCTAAAAAATAATCCTTTAGTTTCTTTGCCAAGAAGAATTTGTTACATCAGAAGCAAAAAAGGAGCTAATGTAATTTTCCTAAGAATTCATAAGACTGAATTGGATCTAAAAGCTGATGTGAAAGTCTGACCTTTCTGACATTTGTTTGAATGTCAAATATCTGCCAACACCATTTTTGCATTTCAGGCAACTGCTTTTTTTGTAATTTTCAAAAATAGATGAAGAAGTAAGATTTTTGTAAAAATTATAGTAAGAATAGGAAATGCAGCATCTCCCTCCAAAGTGATAAGGGCTGAAGAGAGAAAAATGGAAGCATTATACCTAGGATTTTAAAAATGAGAACTTATTTGGCAACTGGAATTTCCCTTAAAAGTGAATCACATAATCCTTACTCCTGTTGTATATCAGATAATTATTTCTAATTTGCATATTTAACTTATATAGAAGCTGAAAACAAACTTGCTCAGTGGCACAAAGATGGCATTTTAATTACAGAATCACACTCAGAACTGTATACAGTCCATAGGCTTGGAAATAATTTTGGATGAGGGAAACATCTCAAATAATCTTTTTTCTCCAGATTGTCAATATCACCTTACCACAACAAAGAAGAAGAAGAATTACATTGTGGGCAAGAAAATCTATCTGATAAATCATTTCTGAGATGGGGAGAAGTTATGTGTGAAATGAAGGTTAAAATTTTCAAAACCACAGTATTTAACCAGCAGACTACTAATCAATGCAAAACATTTTTCGTAAGTCTGAAAACACTGTGATACAAACATACTTACTACCTAATCTTATATTTTCCAAAAAATATATATTCTATTGTTCAGCTTTGTCACTCTGTGGAAAATAGAATAAGTTCTTTTCATTGTGAATTTTGGGCTTATATACCATATAAACCCAAAACAGTTTAGGTAAAGATCAGTCCACTTGATAACCAAAGTAATTCCGAAAATATTCCAATTCACTACTTGGAGCCAGACTCCAAAATGGGCATCTATTGGTGTCTTTTGCCATGGGAGGTGTCTTCATAATGATCACACAGTAATATATGATGAAAATTAGTCTCTGAGGGTAGCAATAAGATCTCATTTTATATCATGATAGCATCTCTATTAATCAAAGAACAGAAACATCCCTAAAGGGGCAGTGTACGCAACAAGTTCTAGTTTTACACAAAGTTTTATGTAACAATTAAAATACTATGCTTAAGATAAAATAGCGTTTTATGCTACTTCTGGAATGCAAATGTATGTTATTCAACCACAGCTTCCTTTTTAAGCTCCCACTGTTCTGTTATACAACAGATGTGTCAAGCAAGTAATTTAAAAAGTACTTTTATATGATACATTTTGAACTCATTTTTTACCTTTTGTAGTAGGGTAGCCTGCACTACAACTTAATAGTATGTGGCAAGGACAATTTTATAATTAGGAACTGGCATTAACATCTTTGGAAATGTAGAAGTGAATTTGGATCAGTTTACAAAGAATACACATTTCCTATAGATTTAATTTAATTATTTAGCAGCTCTCTGTGCAATCTTTTCTCTACCAATACATGCTAGAATTCTAAAATGGATAAAGCTATCATCTTTGCTAAGCAACTAATAAGAAAAAAGAAAGTTGCCAGAAGAATGTTAAAAGATCTTAACAGTGAGTGTTATAACAATGAATGCTAATGGCTACTGATGAGTAATAGCAGATGCATGAAGCTTGCCAAAACGTTTGCAATTCAGTGCACTGATACAATTGGTTACAACTTCCCTAAAAGTAATGAATTACCTTTTATATTAACTGCCTTCGAGTATTTAGACCAAATATTTTTAATCTTACTTCTCTTAATTTTGGTACTTATTATTAACCTAAATTAAAATTAGTACAACTAATCTCAGTTAGAAGACCAATTACTTGATAAACCACATAAATGTCTAACAATACTGAAATGATACCATTTGCACTTGCATTTTTATATTTGCACCTAGATAACTAGGTGATATGTGAAACAGAGGTCAAAAATCCAGGTCCATTACATTATGCATGCAGGATTCTTCCCAGAAAGAGCTTATTCCAAGATGTAGCCACGATGATACAGTATTACAAACATAGGAATGCTGGTATCAAACATTATCTCTGCACAGGGAAATTGTTTCTAGTGTCAAACATCCTTTTATAAAACAAGCTGATATGTTTTCACATGCAGAGCAGTGGAAGGGCCAGTGGAGACTTGCTTACCTGTGGTTGACCTGATGGTTGAGGTGATGTTGGAAGATGTCAGCGCAGGTATACATTCATCATCTTGGGAATAGCCTGCCTGAATGGCACGCAAGTAACTGTGGCTTCTTGTTCGGAAACATCCAGGGAGGTCAAGGGCATCCATTGCCTGAGCTTCAACTTCACTAAACACTGATTCACACACCGATTCAAACTGTCCATTAACCTCTGCTTCACTCATCTGAATAAACAACAACAATGCATTTGATTTTTGACTTGCTTTTTTGTGATCATCACGGCCTCAACATCTCAAATGGACACCTGTACATTGATGAAGAACTGTTTTAGCAAATAGTTAAAATGTAGTAATCCCTTCTGATCACATTCACATTGCTTAACTTACATCAGCTGTTTACACGTCTATATTAAATGCATCACACATGCCATTCATTAATGTTACATTTAATGTTTTTTGGCATAGCTGAAAAGGGACCCAAGCCAAACTCACTCCCTGGTTAACTGGGTTAGCTGTTCACTGCCATGGAAGAACCTTTTCTTCAGCAGCATTATATAAAATCTGACACTTCTACCAGCAGGTGTGCTGTGGAACCCTGCCTGGCAGAGCAGTCCAGCTGTGCCTCCTGGGCCCTGTGCCAAGTTGTCCCCTTGGGGTATTTCAGCAGCAGCCTCCAGCTCCTTGCAGTGCTTGGGGAGGACCCAGCATCTACCTGCTAGCCATGCCTTGCAGGTTGGGCATGATGCAACAGATGCAACACTCTGCCTTTTTTAGAGGCAATTTTCATGATAAACAGGGCTTAGGCAGAGTGGCCAGGCTTGGGGAACCTCTCGGTAGGTAACCATATGTTGCTGTTTTGAAGATTAGTGCTTTAATTCTACTTACAGCATTTTTCAAAGGTTCTGAAGGCAGCCCTAACTACCTGAAAATGTACCTGAATAATTCGATATTATATTTATCCAAAATCAGATAGGAAGTTTACACTGGACATATAATTTTTCTAAAAAGTGAGTGCTAGAAATCAGAATCAGTATGAATAATTTTCCAAGTTAAATTTATGGCATCACTAAATGGCACATTCAGTTGATATTAAATTTCCTATACAGCTGCTAAATGCTCCTAGTACTTTATTCATTATGGAAAGAGAGTCCCATCAAATGTTTCAAATGTTTTAGGGCTTTGGTTAAACAAAAGAAAATTTTATAGAGAAGTTCTGATGATTATGAATAACTGATATTTTAATTTTGTGCAAAACATTTTGGCTACTAAAAATCTTCTGAAAAGAATTAAATTACTCTTTATAAAATTTGCTTTCAATGAAGTTAAGTAGATTGATGCAATCTCAAAGAGAGAAAAAATCTTACTCTGAACTATTTCACAATACTGTTGATCAGGAAATGTATGGTAATTTAAGCCTTAGCCACTTCTTTCAAACTAAGGTTATTGACAATAGAAAATTAAAAGTTTTCAAACTGAAATTAAAAATATAAATCATGGAATTCAGCACTCTTCTTGAGTCTACCCTTTGTCAGGTGTGAAAAAGGAAGGATCTTGCAACAAAAAGGCATAAAAAATACCACAAATGATACAAACTGTATTATGCAGATGGAACAAGAGGAGGATAATGTCATGGAAAAAGAACAGGAAACAGCAAATGCTCAGAACTTGGTATTTTAATAAATTTGCTTTGGGTAATATCTATTAAATGTATTTATTTATTGTCTGGAAACAGCTGGACTGTGAGGTAGGAAATGTGTGGTTAACAAAATTGCATAGGTTAGAGAGCACTGAAAATGCAAGGAGCTATACCAGAAGGTTTAGTTAATCTGGCCAGTTGAGCAATCTACCTGCAAATGAAATCTATTGTGGACACCTTCCAGGTAATGCACACTGAAACGAAGAATTTTAACTGCTACTGAAACCAATTAACCATCATGGACAGCTCAGTGAACATCTCTGTGTACAGACGTGGTCAAAGAGGCAGAAGATGTTAGAGCAGTTCTATGTGAGAACATTGTTAGGCAGCAGCTGACAGCCTTTGATTTAAATGCAGCATTTAATACACATGAAACTTTCTCAAAAGCAGAGTATAATAAAAAGAGAAAATAACCAAATCAGCATAATAAAAACCAAGGCATCAGAATGATGGGAAACAGTTTTCACAGGGGAACTGTGAAAAAAAATAGTGAAAATGACTGTTTGGAAAATGACTGTTTCTAATTCCAAAGTGTGGTACATAAGATTATATTTAGAATTACCTCACATAAATTAAGGAATTTGACTGAAGGGCATGAGTCAGGCGACTAGCCCCTCCCAGCTCTCTACAGTCAGTGGAGAGTGACAAGCATTTCCAGAGGGCTCTCAGCCCACTCGGGATGTGCACTGTCCTGGAAGAAACCCTTTTGCTCCATTAACTACAGAGGAAGCTTTAGTTGTTGCCTCAGTTAAAAGCCTCAAGGTAGATGAGTTGAATCCAGGCCTGAATAGCCATGCAATACAAATCGAATATGAATGAATATGAAGTTGCATTAAAAAGATTTCTCTTTTAACATAACCATTGTGTATGCATACCCTTAGGTGGCTTACTAAATGGTCAAAGAAAAGAAGAGGGCAGGGCCCATCTGTCATGAAACAACACAGGGAAGAAAAATCAGGACCAATAAACGTTAAAACATTGGCTGTTTTATGTAAAGTCCTCTGCTAAATAGAACATGCACGTAATTCTTATGGCTTATTGCACTTCAGGTGTGATTCAGACCTCACTTTACCATGAGCTAGTACTAAATAACAGACATAAAATCGGTAGGGAGGAAAACTATCTTTTCAGGAGTCCCCATATGTAGAATAGTTGATGAGACTTATTCCTTAACCCAAGAAGGGTGAGGGATTTGGTTTAGGATGAATCACTGCTCCTTTGGAGCATAATTTTTTTCAACCTATATCTTAATCTGGCAAGCCACATTTACTGAAATCAGAGCAGGTATTTTCAGATGATGAGTATTGCAGGAGTGTACTCCTCATGCTTAGTCTGAATCTTCTTAACATTTAAATATTTAATACAGACTGAAAATAAAAATACAAATATTTATATTTTTAATGAAAAATAAATGGAAAATATCATGTTTGATAGTGTCTCTTTGCCTCTAACATTCAGTATTTTTCTTGAAATTTTGAGTTACATTCCTTAGAATTGAATTACTTCCACAATTCACATTCTGTTTGATATTAATTTAAAAAATGCAAAGAAAACTAAAACCATCCACTATTTACAACTCTCACATCTGCAGTTAACCTATAAGAAAAATTATAACAAGAATTTCCCACCTGACTAACACAGCTGGCCTGACTGAGCGTGCTCACTGCTCTCATATAGCTCTGATTCCTTGAGCGAAACTTTGGGGAATTGTAGTTTGCAGAGGGATCCAGGTTGTGACCCCCAGGCACGTCACTTGCAGTTTGAAGGTAGCTCTGACTACAAAGGAAAGAGGAAGAAAAAAAAGGAGAGGGTGTAAAACTACAGATGGAATCAATTAGGACACTAAAGACAGTAATTTGTATGAAACACACAAACCCATGCCCCCGGGTCCAAATCTTACTCTTTATAAAGCATCATAGATCTGTTGTAGCCAAACATCTTAGTGCAAGCAGAGAATCTGTCTGTGGGTCTGCTACCTAGATAGTATGAAATTTTAAGCCTTTGCTCTATTTAAACATCATCAGTCCTCCTGGCTATTAATGTTGAACTTGACTAAAAGACAATGTCTAGGTCAACAGGAACAAAAAGCAGAGCTAAAGCACAAACCAAAGTAACTAAAAATCTTTTTTCATAGATAAAATCTGCTACTTTTAATCTGGTTTTCATCAGGTTTTAGGCATCAAGAGCCCTTTTTTCTTCAAAGAATTGATATAGTTTTACAAAAGATTAAAATATCCCATTTTCAACTAAAAAAGAAATTAATAAGGTTCTCAGAGCAACTGCATGAAGCTCTAGAAATTGTTTTATTACAACATGTTTCCCATTTTGCAGGACCAAGACTGTAACACCACACTGAGCCCTCTCAGGTATGCTTTCACACCAAGAGTACACTAGTCTTCATGTTTTGTTTTAAATGTATTAACATTCCAGGAAAATAAATAAACTTGAGAAAAGTGCAGGGCATTCAATTTTGCCTTGAATACAAAAAATTAAACTCTGGTACACCAGAGTTCTCAGAACCTCTGTAAATCAGATTTTAGAACTTTCCCCTGCACATCAGTGCAGAAAAGAATTAATGTCCCAGATGATATTTTTGAATGGTTCATGAAATTGGTTCCATGTGGTAAAAAGGCAGCTTTTATATTTATTCCTTAAAGATAGCTAGAACAAAAACATATTGTGGGAAAGTAGATTTGTGCCAGTTGAATACCTAATAATGGCCATACAGTTAGTTCATGCTGAGCTGGCAGTTGGTCAGTCCAGCAGTGACCTGGCTGCTGGAAATTTCCCTCTGGAGGATGAAGTTTCCTCTCTGGAAGGACCAGACCGCTCAGTGAGTGAGAAAGCCCCAGATTCAACTCCTGCTGCAAGATGAAGCACAAACCATGGTTTTGTTTCTCAGACCATATTTATCAAACACTGAGCATGACCATAGGCTGGTGCGTGAGGAAGAAGCTCAAGACTTCCTCGTGGAGCAGATACAACCTGAGTTTGGATGTAAGTCCCTGAGGACCACTCTGGGAGGAATCTCAAACATTTTATCATAGCCTTGCCTAGCAAAGCAGAGTACTGAGATCCATCTCCCTGTGTGACCATGTCCTTTGATGTCTGATGTGTGATGATCCAGTATTCCCTCACACCACCAGCTGCAAGGGCAGATGAGATTCAGAGACCCCTATACTTGCGAGATCTCTTCTTGGGCATTTCCATGTGTTCTCCCATCTCAGGGTCAACACAGACACAGCTTTGCCTCCCTCCCTGGTGTATCTCCCTTAGATTCACAGAATCATTTACTTTAGAAAAGGCCTCTGAATCCAATTGTTAACTGAATGCTGACAAGTCCACTGCTAAACCAGCTCTCTATGTCCTTGGTAAATACCCCCAGGGATGATGACAGCCATTTTCCTGGGAGCCAGTTCCAATGCTTGATAATCGTTTCAATGAAGAATTTTTTCCTAAAAAATTTGCTGGAGCATATCCAAAGAAGGGCAACAGAGCTGATGAAGTAAAAAAGGAGATGAGTTTTGTTTTCATCTTTGTTCAAGGCATGTGTTCATTCAAAATCTTAAGAAATTTCCCTGGAGAAAAAACCAATTCATTTCTTCCTATGGAATGTCTCTGTAACTTCATGCCAGAGATAAACTACATAGAAACTATGCTATAACTGCTAAAACCAAAATGAAAATGTATGAGATTATTGCAGGTATGTGCTCAGAGGTTAATTAAGCCATTACAGTCAAGATAAGATAACAGGTTGATCCAATTTGGTTTTCGATGCTAAAAACAAGAGCATTTTTTTTGTTCCCATAGGTATGAAGACAAATATAATAGATTAGGTGAAGTGGTGTAGAGCCCCACTATCCATATTTAGTTACTGGATGTAAATTCCTTTCCTCTACAGATTGTCTGATGACTGACTGCTCTGTGTCATTCTGATTTTTGCATATGCTTTACTTACTCATTGAATCACAGGATGGCTTGTGTTGGAAGGGGACCTTAAAGATCGTGTAGCTCCAATCCCCGGCCAAGGGCAAGGACATCTCCCATTAGACCACATTGCTCAAAACCCTATCCAACCTGGCCCTTAACACGTCCAGTTTCTCTGGGCAACCTGTGCCAGTGCCTCACCACCCTCACAGTAAAGAATTTCTTCCTAAGATTTAATCTAAGTTCAAAATGGATCACCCTCTGTCCTATCACTACCTGCCCAGGTAAAAAGTCCCTCTTCTTTCAAAGCCCCATTTAGGTACTGGAAGGTTTCAAGCGTGCCTTCTCTTCTTCAGGGTGGACATCCCCAGATCTCTCAGCCTGTCTCCACAGGACAGGTGGTCCAGCCCTCTGATTATTTTGGCCTCCTGTGGACCTGATCTAAGGGGTCCACATATTTCTTGTGCTGAGGACTCTTGACGTGGATCTACTGCTCCAGATGGGTTCTCATGAAGGCAGAGAGACTTTTAATCTGTCTGGTATCGTCAATAATCTCTTTGATGTTGTTACATTAGTATTTTTCAAAACAAATAAGTCCCTCCTGGATGTTCTGCTTGTCATCATCAGGTGACAAAATCTAGATTCTGAGTTCATAAATAGTTTGTTAAAGAGATGCTTGAGATTTCATTAAAACATGGGCCACATAGAGAAAAGACAGAAGGAATAGAATTAATAGAAACTACTGTACAAATTACTTAAAATTAATTCATTTAAACCTGATTCTAATAAGTATCCCCTTTGCTAAATAATGCTTAACAACTTAGTATTTAATTAATCACATTCTGGTTCCTTCTTAGATATTGCTGTCATTAAATACCATCCACAATTTTTACAGCAATAATTTCTTATGGAAAGAACCATACTTCTAAGCAGCTGATTTTTGATGAATGAGTTTGGATATTACCTAATAGTTAAATAATTTTTAATTTATCAGAGGAGATTAATTGATCCATGGAACTGTAGCGAAGTAAAATAAATGTTACATATAAAAGCTATAAAAAGCTATAAAAGCAATTTTCCACTCATTTGATTAACACTTTGAAATTTTCCTGATAAATAGAAGTTATTAGTTTTTATTTCTAAGATATAATCTCAAAGTTATCCTCTAGGATAAAGGCATTGATGCGTGGTCAAAATTATGACCTTGCTATAAACATGATCCAGAAGTGAAATCCCAGAGTTGCATGGGAAAGCTGCTCTCAAATGTCATGATCTGTTGCTCAAGTCTCATGCTTGTCAACAGTGCTAGAAAACACAATCAACATCTGGCCATTTAAATGCTGACTTTTTAATGACATCCACTCTATCTATAAGCTTAGGAACAAAATTCTCAACCTTCCTTTCCAAAACACCAAAGTTCTTCTGCTTTGAAAAAAGAAAATCACTTTCTTTTACATTCTGTAGCAGCATAGATATCTTTTATCTCAGCTAATCACTGCAGAAAGGCAAGACAAGCATGTGCAAATGAGATATTTTAACAGATCATGTCCAAGACCACTAAACAAATATACACAGTAACATCAAAGAGGTGGCTCTAAAAATTGGTACTATGGAAAAGGAGGAATAGGGTGAGACTAATAGGAAAAATTAAATTAGTATGTCTGCTCTCTTTCCTTATGCTTTTCTGAATAGACTAGATTTTAGGAAGAGATGTCCTTTAAAAGCTTTTCTGCCCCCAAGGGTTACTTTCCATTTCCCATTGGCTTCAAAAGTTGTTCATAGCAGCCAGGCAAAGGTCTTAAATTTAATGAGAAATAACTTAGCTGAAAGAAAGGCTCAAAGCCTATAGAATTTTTTTGGGAAAAAGCACTTCCATGTAATGACCTTGCAGCTGTTGAGAATCTCCACTCTAAAAGTGAAGGACTCCCAGAAAAGATAGCTAAATTTGCAACAGAGCATTCAGCACTCAGCAGACTGCCTGAGTCTGTTCAGGGAGGAAAAATGCTGTATTATAACAGATAAAGTGAGCTATAGCATGACATGCTTATCTGGGACAGTATAACTGATAGCTTGTCTGATAGCATAGCTGGGATAGCCTGTCACCCTGGTACAGAGTGAATGGCAGTGAGGTTAGGCTGCATATTCCAATAAAAAACTGATCAAGAATAAGGGAAGTGACAGAAGTCCGAAAGCAGTCCTAAGCAGTTCCTGAGTCTTGCATTACCCTAAACTGTAAAAACTTGGGCTTCTGTATCCAAACCTGATATGCTTGATGCTCCTACTTGAAAGCTGACCCTTCCTCCAGGCTCGGAACACACATTTACCAGAACCCCCAAGGACAGCTTTTTCATTCTTGACCCACCCAGATCCTAATCCTTACTGCTCCCTCTTTAAGTCCCAGCTCACAGTTTCCTGTTCAAGATCTTCTAAAACATCTCTCAGAAGTCAGCATTGGGCCACTTATCCTTCTCTCCTCTGCAGATTTCAAAAGTACCCCTAACACTCTATTTGTCATCAAAGTCCTTCTCAACTTACTACAGCCACCTACCCCACCCCCTCGCTTAGGAAGCTACTACTAACCCAAAACCTCTTTGACTTCTTGTGCAAGCTAACTGTTTTTGCCCACACTTCATCAAGAGTAAAATTTAAGAACAGAATGGGGGGAAATAATTGCAGGAAAATACCTGTTACTTTAACCTTACAACAAGCAACAAGATGTGTTAAAAAAAAAACCCAAATCCAAAGTAACAAAAAAGGAGGACTTTTTAAAATTCTTTTGGCTCCAACCCCCCAATTTTAAATTTGTGCTTTCCCTTATCTCGTAGTCATCTTTGACAGGATGTATGTCAAAAACGTAGAAAGAAATTTAAGTTTTTGTGTACTGCAATCCAAAAGCACCACATAAGGTTTGTGAATATATTTCTGGAGATGGTAAAGGATGTCTACATCTCCTTATCTTTTTCTAACTTAGGCATTTCTAACAGAACACTTGGAAAACCAGAGAATTATTTAAAACATATTTTAATGAAAGGAATAATAATGCAAGCTAATCCAATAGCTGCAATAACACATTAACTAATGATAAGGGAAGTGCATTAACTAACGATAACAGAAAGACTCTCCTCATCTTCAGCAACCTAATATTTAACCTTCTATTTCCTTTTATATTAATTGTGTATTTATTAAAGGAGTAAGATATTTTATAAATAAGAGAGAGCTAACATGATATTTCATTTTTTCCCCTGAATTCTATTGTTTTATATAACTTTTGGGAAGTTTATGGCCCCATGGACAGTGTCTGAAGTAACACAGTGACTTCATATACGGTGAAGGGGGATTTAAGGCATTCCCACTGCAAAAAGTGTGCCATAGCACCTTACACCACTCGGTCTAAACCTATCACTTTGTGTAGCACTCATCGTGTCCTTTGTCATCAATGAGATCAGATGCTGATAAACACCCAGGAATGGTTTGTGGAATGTTTCCTGAAGTCTCTTGGCACTGTTGCATGATGAGTATTGCCATGAGCTAGCTTTACAATACACAGTACTGCATCAGGACTTATGCAAACATTGCATGTTTTGCAGAAGACGAATTGTTTTGTCGTTTGGTGAAAAGCTATGCATGGTAACAATATTGTTTCACTTTTAGGACAGCTTGAAATGCCAGAATTAGAAAATGGCATGGTTTTACATCTTTGACCCTGAGTCCAGGGTCAAAACAACACAAAAAAATCACAAAATTACAGAATCAAGTAGGTTGGAAAAGACCTCTAAGATCATCAAGTTCAACCTATGATCTAACACCACCCTGTCAACTAGATCATGGAACTGAGTGCCATGTCCAGTTGTCTTAAACACCTCCAGGGATGGTGACTCCACCACCTCCCTGGGCAGCCCATTCCACTGCCCAGTCACTCCTTCTGTGAAGAACTTCTTCCTAATGCCCAATGCAAATCTCCCCTGGAGCAGCTTAAGACTGCGTCCTCTTGTCCTGTCACTCATTGCCTGCAAGAAGGGGCTGAACCCTGCCTGGCTACAGTCTCCTTTCAGGCAGCTGTAGAGAGAGATAAGGTCTCTCCTGAGCTTCCTCTTCTCCAGGCTAAACAACCCTAGCTCCCTCAGCCGCTCCTCACAGGACTTGTGTTCCAGACCCTTCACCAGCCTTGCTGCCCTTCCCTGGACATGCTCCAGCCCCTCAATGTCCTTCTTGAAATGAGGGGCTCTGTGGAGTCCTCCCATTTTGAGGAGGCTGAAATCTGATCTTACTGTACTTGTTATCTCCTCCCTTGACCCAAACCCTAAGACTCCTCCCCTGAATACCCGATAAAACCCCCGACCCTGTCCCTGCTCTGGTCCTCTTCATACTCACCTCCTCCCTGGTCCAGGGTGAGTGGAATAAAAATGGATTCTCAGGCTTAACAAAGAGACTTGTCCCATCTGTTTCCCTGCTGGTGGCTGTAACCTCCCTGGACACAATGATCACAGCTGCCACATGCTGCTACAGGGCCCAAAACTGGATACAGGAATTGAGGTGTGGCATCACCAGTGCTGATGTTGTGGTTTAACCCACTACAGCCAAATACTGAAGCTAGAACCCCCCTAAGTTCTTCCTACAAACTCTAATTCCTGAGCAGCAGTACTTGACAGCCAGGACAACTCCAGGGGAATAATGGACTATATAACTCTCGAGAAAGGGATTTCTCAGTCACACAGGTTTTGTTTTTTTTAGTGTCTTCATTTTCTAATAAGTGATTGACATCACATACTTTGTCATAAACCTAATACCATTGTTTAAAACAGTATGATTGTGATGCCAGTAATATACTTGCCAAGGTCATTCCTTGATCTACTCACATTCAAAATAGTGATCACTCCCCAGAGTACCTCTTCTCTGTCAAATGTTCAGCCACCAGTGCACCCTGGGTCAAGAAGGCACCAAAAGTGAATTAACGTCTTCTGAGGCCTCTAAAACTTCCAGCAAGAAGGTCACCTTCTGACTCTGAATGGGTTTATCAGGCTCATTCAGGGAGCATCCAATATAAAGAAAGCCCATGTCCATCAAATTAATTTTTGGAATTGCCATTTTCTAAAATCATGCCTTTTTATTTTCATGATCATGCCTGCATTTGTGCAAAAATGCGGGGATGAATGGGAACATTAAAGAAAGTACAATCACTACTGTTCAAATCAGTATATGCAATTCAGAAGTATCTTTCTGGGACAAAAAGACAAAATTTGTAAAAGAAATCATCTTGGGTGCCTAAAAGGGAGGTGCATTAGAATTATCAAAGCAGCAGCAGTTATCAAAACCTATTTTATTGAGAGATTTGCATTTCAATGGATATTCATTTCTCTATCTGGATCTATCTTAACTATGTCTTTCTAGATACATGAAATAACTCATCGACCAGAATCTAATGATTAAACTTAGCCAGCAGTGCCATTGTACAGCAGCTGCAAGTCACACTGTCTCTCCATGGAGCCCTGCTGGAGTCAATAGAGCTCTGCAAAGGGGCCCAGATGTGCCTGCATGCAGCCCATTGGAGAACTCAGAGTGTAGACATTAAGTCTGATTCTCCCTTTTGAATAGCACATTTAGTTTGGATCTTTAGAAAACCGAAAGTGCACATAAATCTCATAAATTTATCTGTAGCAAAGAATTCCTTTTCTAATATTTGCCAGTCTGAAGCGTCTCTTTGATCACTGGTGGGCGTGAGGATTTGGGCCAAATGAAATTATTTAGATGCCTAGATAGTTCATCATTGACCTATACCTTTTTAAAAAGTGTGCCTGAAAGATACTGAACATTTGATTTATTACAGGGATATGCCAGGAAAAGAGGTGGAGACTGCTGTCTCCATCCTTATGAAATGCCTACTAATCACTGGTAGGAGAGAACTCTTACTGTCAGTAAGTGTTTAGAGATTTGGTACAACATGAACCAGAAGAGAATGAGAGGAAATCATCAGAATCATTAAACAGTCTGGTGGTTTGATCACTCCTTGCAAAGATAGAGAGGATGTAGGCTCAACCAAGCCTGTATTCCAAATCACTCAAAATGTGCATGTAATAAAGAAAGTAGGATATGAGAAATCTAAACTTGAAACTTTCTAAAAGGTGAGAGATTTACACATATAGATAATCTACAGCTAATCCTAAAAGTCCTGTTGCAATATAATATTTTGAGCTTGCCCTGCCAGGCAGGCAACAAGCTGGTCAGCATCAACAAAATTCAGGCAGATGCTATGGCAAAAACTTAAAGGCCATTTAAAACATCATGTAGCAGTTCAGCAAATGGGCCTATGGATGCAAACAGAACTCAAATATTGGGTGTATGTTTCTAAATCCATTTGTGGAATTGAAATATTCATTAATTCCTTCAGGAAGCTATCTCACATTTTTTTTCTTTTTGCTTTTGGTACACATATACATATGTACACATACACATATACATATACATGTACACATGCAAAAAGTCCTAATTGGGTAGAACAAGTAGAATGAGCTATGAGGGACTAGACTATGGGCTATCAGGACTCATTAAAGCATCTGGAGTTGAACACACATATAAGTCCATTAAGACCAGTAGATCTAAAGAAAATAAGTGACCTTCATGCTGAAGATGAAGATACTAATGAGACTATGTAATTTCTGGAGAAGCAATTGACTAGAATTGGGAGAAGTGAATAAATGTAGCGTTGCGTATCTGGTTCTGGCCGAGCTTGGGCTCCCAGCAGCTCTGATACGCCACTACAATACTTGTTGGTGGGGTCTTGGCTCACAGGCAGTTTGGCTCACACTGTCATGGCTGTGGTAAAAAGAAGGGACTCTCCAAGGCTTTCAGGAAACAGAGGTTTTATTCAGGGGGTCAGGGGATCCCCCAGCCTCAGGTAGGTGCCTCAGAGAGACCCCGAACCTTGGGCTGCAGGGCGTTTTTGTTCAGGACAGTTCAAGGGGTGGATACAAAACATATAAACCAATAAAACAATCTAAACAATACATGCCAGCTAAATTACCTAAATTCTAACAAATCCAAAACAGGTTTGGGAGTGGTCTCAAGGGATTTCGCCAACGAGTGGCCAAAGCCCTTGGACCTTGAAGATAAAAATTCCGTGATGGACAGAGGGAAAAATCATACATAAAACAGAAATGGGACAGGGAAAAGAACCAATAGAAAGGAATCTCCAAGCAGAGACTCAGGTTGTCTTAGAAACCCTTATCAAACTATGATAAGAGTACATTCTAGGGCAAGAGGCCCTTTCAAGGTGTTTAAGATACACTAAACTTAAAATATAAAAAAACTATACTATATTCATAACTAAAGCTTATAAAACAATTCTTGCAAACCCATAAATATATATATATATGTATGTATATAATTTCTGGGGTTCTAACCAAAAGCATCTTAATATTCAAATCCTTGCCTGAAGGAGTGTTTCTGTACACATCCTTTATAGTCATTTTTAGCTTTTATTGAAAACTAAACAAATGAGAAAATCAGCTTTTGATCCTTTTCAAATGAAAAGTAAAACTAACATATTTGTTGGAAGCAGGAATAAATAGGCACCAAAAACCAGAAACATATTTTCCCTTGGATGTCATTATTTGTACTTGTTATATTGACCTGAATCTTACTGCATTTTCACCACAATCCATCATGTAATTGCAATTTTTCTGAGAAAAGCCAGCTTTATTCCTGAAAAGACTCTGGTCTTAGTTTAGAGCCTTAGGATCTCCCTTCCATCCCTAATCTGGGGTAATACATTTCAGGCCTACAACATAAAGCTGGTTTTTACTAAAATGAGGCAGGAGATCTGGGCTCTGTGACTCCCTGTGTGTCATACTGTGCTACTTCTCAGAGAACAAGATGCCTAACACTGCTTAAGAGCATTTGGTATTATTCTGCAAAGGAAGAAAAGATGGGGATGTCTTCTGACCCCACAAAAGATGTTTCCTAGGTAGCCAGATGACTCTCTGCCCTTCATCAGCATTCCCTCTTAACCCTGCAGCCTAATCTAACCCAGATCTTATTGACTGCAGCAGAAAAAACTATCACAGTGCCAGTAGCCCTCTGATTACATTATTAGTTGATAAGGCTTTGTAATTAGCCCTCAAACTCTCCTCAGTAAATCTCCAATTTCACCCCTCAGAGACTCTGAGTAGATGCTACTACACTATAGGGCCTCAGAAAGCTACTAATGAAGTGTGTAATGAGGCTTTTTAGAGTCAGAAGATTGAGGGAAAAAAACGCAAAGATAAATAAAAAGCATATAAAAGATGAGGGTTCCTTTTCTAGTGATTTTCCTCATCTTTTCTATTAGGAATATTACTCAGGAGTAGCTTCAAAACCATTCCTAATACAAAATGTAGAAGAGTTAATGGCAAATTGAAGTTTACCTCAAAAATTAAAAAAGGCTTGGATCACTGGTGCACAGCAATGGATAATGTTGAAAGAGAACATTAATTTCTCTAGCAAGGAAGGTGTGCTTTAACTCTCAATCTGTGACATTTTTGCAGCACACCCACTCCCCCACATGTGCACACTTACCCACAGCCTTTTCCATGTACACTCACCAAGGGGTGTATCTTAGGAGAAATACCCAAAAATTTGTTTGGCACTATAGAATAATGGAGTCTGCATTGTCCTGGGCAAAGCTGGATGAAAACCCACAGGACTGGTCTTATGCATTGCTTCAAAACTTCTCTTTTGGCTTTCACTTTCTCCTACTGTAAGCATGCTATGGTTAGCACAAATGGTTGCAAAAGGAAAGGGGTTTTTTTGTTTGTTTGGTTGGTTTCTGTTTGTTTGTTTTAATGGATATTTCCATATATCTTAGAGGAGCCTGTGAGGATCCATGATTCCTGCTGAGCCAAGGGGTCTGGCAGCTAAGTGCTGTCGGATCTGGTTGAGGTTTAACCCCCTTGCTGTGTGCTTTGGCTTTTTTGTTGCCATAATAAAGTCTGCAGAACAGAACATGTGGATATGCCTTGGGTAACAGTCCAGATAAGCATTAAGTTAATGTGGCCATGGACAGATGCAATCTCTCACTCTGAAAAAAGGCAGAGCAGCAAAAGGTCATTCCTTTGCTCTGGTTCGCTATAAGCTCAGAAAACATGCCAGTCATTTCAGGTTTTAGACATATTAGCTTACAGTACTGAATAAAGTGCTTTGTGTTAAGATACCAAACTGAGTAAGAGTGGCTGAAATATGGACATGCATCATGCTCTTCAGGTGTGCTATGGGTGTAAACAACCTATGAAACAAAGATGTTAAACATCTGAGGGAGGCACAGATGCTCTCTCTCTGTGAACATGATTCATACTTTAAGATACTCATTCCACACAGTGGCCAAAATCTGGCAGAGGATTATGTTATTCTTGAGTTGCCAAGACAACTTGAAGTACCACTGGTATTGTACTGTGGTTGTTTGCCAAATAATTTATACTATGGCAGATTCCCTTCCTCATTGAAACACTACATTTTTGTACTACCTCTGTGCTCACAAGTCTTTCTGTCTGCCCACCCACCAGCTTAAGGTGACTGACTACGAGAAACAGAAAAGTCTGCCATTTTACAAAACAAAAGTACACATTGCTTTCACCGAATTTATTTTACTGTAGCTTAACCTATTTCATCTTCATAGTTTCCTATGACTCACTTCAGAGCATAATGGAAAACTTCAGCACAGCATGACTCTTCATTTGTGTGAGTGATACCAGTATGATCTTCAAATAGAGTGTATTTACTTTGGGGTAAATACTATTATTATCACTTTTGACTAAATGGTGAGATGGTTTTCAGTGTCTTTCACAACACTTCAAAGAGGACATACTGAAAATGGAATTTGCTATTTCTGCAGTGTTATTCTGTTCATTTACATAATCAGTACAATAAGTACTTTTTTCCTGAAAATGAAAAGCATCAAATAACTGTATTAGCTTCAGTTTTTCAGAATTGCTCCCTTATTCCAGAGTGCAAAATTCTTGTTTTATTTTCAGCTTTGCTTTCTGGATCCCAGTGTCTCTGATGCTTCCATCTCAGCTTTGTTTGCTTTTATCATAAATACAGAGAAATGACATTTACTAGGTTGGAAGGATACTCTTAAAAATCATGTGGGTCAGTCTCTCTTCCAGGACTTCACAAAAGTTATTTAGGACAGGGAAAGACACTCCCTTTGTTTCAGCTATCCATTCCATAAACTGTTCAGTTGTTTTGATCTTTAATATAAATTAAAATGAAATGCCTAGCAGTGTATGACATACCTTCTACAAACTACCTACTGCCCTCCAACACAGTTTAACTTTGTCTTCAGTAGCATCACAGCACAGCAGAAAACAATGGACTGAATGGAAGGGCTTGTATTTCACTTCTAGTATATGAAAACTGACATCTGAACAATTTTGTATAATCAATAGTGAAAAGTAATTTTAAAATAAGATATAAAAATTAACTTTTTTTTTTTTTTTCCAGGGCTACTGGGAGTCAACATAATTTCCACATCAAATAGGACATCTGGCACCATTCCAACAAAACAAAAAGCTGAAAGGAAGCAGATTCAGGTATGTGTCCTGTCTCCACCACAGCAAGTCTGATTGCATTATAATTTGCTCAAATGCAATTTCCTAATAATACTAGTAAATTACACTGACCTTCAACTTAATGTTATTGGACTGAGTGGTGCAACATACTATTTTGTTTTTTGAAACATAAAGAACTGAAATTCATTTATCTTCAGTGAGTAATCTAGATATTTAAGTGCACTTAATTTCTGAAAAGTCCAGAAAAAATTGCTATAGCTGTACTCAGAAATAAGCCAGGTCCATTACCTGACCCTTTGGACATACTTTCTTATCCTACAGTGAGAGTGGCTGCATCCAACAGAGCTGTTCCCTGAACCATGTCTCGGCACAACCCAGTGGTGAGACAGGTGGCCCAGGCTGGAGGTGGGCTGGCAATGCTGCTGGCTGTGCTATGTCTCTGACAGAGGTGGTGATCAGATGGCTGTGGTTGGGTGTATGACCTGCTTCTGTCAGCTTTATAAACCAGCAGTGGCAGACTATGCACTTCCTTTTTTTCCCCCAGATTGGAGTAAGATATACTCCTTTTCAAAAGCAACCTAAAAGATACTATTTTCAGAATTGTAATGCTTCTGTTATATCATTTACATTTATCTATTTGTGTTTATTTATTCATATGCAAACATGCCTTTTTATTGTTTAGAAACTTTTAATGTTCAATTTGCTGAATCTTTGAGCAACATAAACCAGTGAAATAGGGCTTACTTTTGTTGAAGCATAAACAGAATTTAAATGAGAAAAAAGTTCTTGCAAAGATGCCTAATAATACTCAGAGGAGAAACACACACATGTCAAACGTCTGTTGAAGGTTAAGTGAAGGCTGTTCTAATTTTCATTTTATTGCATTCAGGATAGTGATGGAAAACTAGGCTCTTTCTTATTAAATCCATCTACTTTTGTTTTGCAGCCAATAAATGTTTTTATACTGCCAAAACTATCAATATTCAGCTTTTATTACAAGTCTACTGGTGCTCTGGCAGACCCCAGCTATGAGTTACCCTGCCACCCTAGCAGAAGACTAAGAGAATTAAACCCCCGTTTTATTTCTGTGCCCTAGCTCCCTCCATCTGGGTAAACAAACTAAAAAGCCAGCTAATGCAGCTGACATCTTGAATTATGTAATTTCTCATAACACATGCTGACAATGCTATTCAGCCCTGAATTCCTGCTATACATGCAGGAATGCTGCTCAAAGCCCTGGCTTCTGGTTCAGCAGCATGGTCAGTGGTACAAATGGTGCTCAGCACGCGGTGGGGATTACTGAGCTGGGCTGGAGGAGGAAGGAAGGCTCCACAACCATTATCCATTGCTATATCCTTCAGAGACACCCAGCAGACAGAAAGGGCAACCTCACTGAGAGGGAGACAGATTTACTCGAAGGAGATGGCTTGTGGTGAAAACCCAAGTTTAGGATCAGCACTTTGTATTTCTGTGCAACAAGAAATTTTCTGTCTGCTTTAGGATTGCTGAAATCTGTAGATTTTTACAAGAACAGCTTACAAGAACCAGAATAGTTGTCACATTTCTGCTTGAAGTTCACTGGAAAACCCCATGAATGTTAGGCTGGCAGATTCAAGGTGTTGCCCTTCAGTTTAAAGAAAAATTGAGGACATAAAAGTTATCTGTCAGCAGGAGCTGCCTGGCTGCTCAATTATTCTTAGTCTAGTGTTAGTGACAAATTTTCAACAGAACTCCTAATAATATTTTACAGTATTACAAAAAGCTTTCTCCTTTTCTGACTGGTTAGTGGTAACTCTGCCATAAAATCCTCTGGGGCCATGAACAAGCACAGCTGTCAAACCCAGTACATGCATCAGCAGTGCACCCGTGCCTTAATCAATTAAATTTTGAGTGGTGTATTTGCAATACATGGAAAATCGACAGAAGACTCAACATTTGCTACTGGCCTACTAATAACCACCTGCCTTCAGGATTTAACAAATCAGGAATATTTGATTTCTTGAAATATATTCCTTATTTGAATATGTATGTTTAGTTATGTTTAATTGCTGTCTGAATCTGTTCATAAGCTGTAGTGGTCTAGGGCAGGCATCAAGATCTGTCACTCAATGGAAAATTTGTGCTGCTACCCAGATTCCCTTGTGGGAGGCCCAACCATAGCTGGAAACAACAGCATAGAATATATTTTATTTGGTCTAAGTGTTTGAAAGTAAGAACGGTATCAAAGAAAATATTTCAGTTTGTGGTACAAATAAAATCCATATCCTCCAAAACTGGGATGACTGCAACCAAGCTGTCTCTAGGAAGGGTTCCTGGCCTACAACAGTGCCCAGAATCCAGTCAGGCAGTGGCTGGGACAGTACAATGTAAAGCAATGAAGCTGGAAACTCTTCTCTTCAATAACAGTGAAAGTTGGTGGCTTTCTTGCAGATTGAAATGTAAATAATTTAATTTAATTAAGCCAAAAGGATTTTTGCCCAGGGTTTTTGTTTTGTTTTATTTTATGAAAAGGTGAGTCACTATGGTAAACCATATGGCATTACCTACTGAACAACAAACAACACTTGGTCAAAGGTTTCACTCTTAATTTCCTTAGTCTATATCCCAGGCAAAAATATAAATTCTCTAAGCCATGAGAGACATCCAGTCACATTAATAGAATCTGCAGGTTTTAAATCAGGCTACCACTTTCAAACTCCCCTGACAAGAATATTTACAGTTTACTTATAAAATGATATCCTGAAAAGATAAAAAGGTGAGGAAAATAAACATCTGTTGGAAAACATATATAGTTACATATCTCCCTGTAGTTTTAAGATCTGCTTTAGTTATTTAATAGGCCATATTGTATGGTATATGAATGGTATTATGAATAAAAAATAACCCAGTCAAACAAAATCTTCCATAATGTATTTAAATTAGTATGATACAGTATAGCTGATGCATAAAGAATTACACTGATAAAAACATGTAAAGTGCCCAACACATGGTACAATTATATGTTTAATATTATATCCGGTATAGAATAGAGTATATTTTCTATTTCAGAGAAAGCAATGAAATAACAAAAAAAAAATAATATAAATCAATCCTTCTAGATAAAAAAAATCAGAATTTCGAACTTTTGGTATAAAATATATATATTTCCTTCAGTAAGAATAACAAACTCATTCAGAAGTAGAAGGTTTATTTCATGGATGGAAAAAGATGGAAAGTTTTCATCCAGTAACCACAAGAAATGGTAGCTAATTTAAAATGAAGCCAAATAATTACCTTTTAAACTACAGATATTTTTTTCCTATAGAAGCTGACTGTTGCCCATAAGACACAAAGAAAAGGTATCCAAGTCATGACAACTTCAGAAAGATGTAGTGAAGCTTACTTTTGATGATCTCCGAGTGGTCTTTGCCCAATGGATTTCAATAAGGACTCTGGTCGAACAGTTAATTTTGGCGATGTCTTGGGGCTAGTATCAGAATCTCCACTTTCTTCATCTCCCATGGCCTTAATATAGCTCCCACTTCTCATTCTTCTGCATGGGATCTCTTCATCTTTCCCACCAGCTGGGTATCCTCCCCATTCATCCTGAGGTACCTAACGGAGACCATGAAAGACACACAGAACGTGCTTTATTCTTTTCGTGTGTTTAAATACTTCCTTCCATTTTTAATTTTACAAAGACAAGTAATGAATTTTTTATTCTTCAGAAACAGATTGCTTATAAAGAGATTTCTAAGAACCTTAAGTGATTTTGCCATTTAACTTCAATTTCAGAGTTGGAAGGTTTTAGTTTATAAATGTTAGAACCCAAGAAACAATGAAGTAATGGATTGTGAGCTGAGCTGCAATATCTATTTATAGACATGCTCTAAACTGCAGGAAGTAGCTTAAAGTTTGCACCTAGATTTTCATCTTCTAACAGGAATTCAGGCATTTCTTATTGAAAGCTGAGTGCTTTGGGGTTTATTACCAGCAGACCTTATAAGGGGCTTTCAGGGTGGTGAATGGCATATTTAAGGTAAACTAAGCCATGATCTTGAAATAAATGGATAGGATTATGATTTAGGGCAAACTTCCATGGAAAAAAAAAGTGGTAATTTGTCTTTTTTCTAATTAGAAACTGCAAAATAGTTGATAGAGACCGAAATATATCAGAAATGCACCCACTTAAATAATACATATGGTTGCAGGATTGCAGTTGCAAGTGAATTTCCAAAGAGTAATATTGGTAGTCAGATAATCCACAGCTGGTGGGTGGAAATCTCTCTTCACCCCAAATTACCAAAGAATTGAGCAGGAGTGGATTCTTCAATCCAAAGTGAAATCAGCCTTGCTTTAGTGCTTATGATTAAACACAGCAAGCCTGCCTCTGCCAGTACTCTG
>VWYO01022425.1:199263-216869 GCA_013400275.1 Rhadina sibilatrix | reverse complement strand
TTTTTTTTTTTTTTTAATTTAATCTTACAAGGTGCTGAGTCCTCTGGCTCTAGTCCAGAAACACACTTATGCATTACTTAGTTTAAAAGATATAGGCAACTCTCTGAAATGCATTATAAGGACTCATGGTTACAAAGTAGGATGTGACAGAGTTCATCAGTGGACCAAGGCTGATGCCCTTGGCAGCATCCAATCCTTTATCAATATTATGACTCCATCTATATTAAGCAGTTTAATACCTTTATTTACCAATACACTATAAGTCTGAAATCTCAATTAAATGTATATTTAGTAGTTTCTGAAAAGCAGGATGTCTAATAAAGATTTTCAAGTCAAACATATTTGAAAGCTTCTATAGACAGAGTTCACTGTGGAGCTGAAGCAAATGCTCCCATTGGTATCAGCAGTCTTGGAGATTGGGTTTAAATAATTAACATGATCTGCTTGCCATCTTTGCGGCCCTTTCAAGACAGATGAATTAGCCACACACACCAGGTGAACAGATCTGGGGCTTTGAGTCCTAAAAAGGGATTAAGGGAGAAATGAAGATTTACAAGGGGGTGAACAAGTAAAAATAGAGATATTAAATTAAAATGTCCAAGCTTAAGACAGAAAAAAAAAACAAAAAAGGCTGAAGATGAAGTCAGATAAGAAGAGATGAAATAGCTTGCACATACCAGAAAAATGTTAGAGACAACTATCAGAGAAAATAAAAGACTCATGTTCTTATACAAAGTAACTGGACAGAGCATGAATCTAAGTGAAATATGGGTTGTACCATGCAAAGAAACAAACTTTTCACATTGTTCAGCTTTGGATGGTGATTGGAAAGGAAGCATTGAAAATCTTTCCAAACTTGAAGCCTGTAAGTGTGATACATCCTTCCCATTTCTTTTCTCAGGCCAAATATATGTAAGATTAACGTTGCAGAAATGTTTTTTATGATTCTATGAGACCTAAAGGATCATTTACAGGTAGTCATAGTAGTCATAGCCAGTCACTTAAAATACTAAAAATATATATATATTTAATTCAGCATTTTTTAATCTACAGCTGACAACACTAACAGCTGTAAAAATCTGAATTAGAGAGCTATTTTACTACTTGATATCATTTAAACACGTTCTCATTTTTAAATATTCTTTATTAAATGTATGTCAGCATGGTTAAAGACAAAATCCAAATGCTAAAAAAAGCAGTTACTGGCATCTACATAGGCCCACTACAAGATATATTGTTCAATTTTCAGTGCTAAAGCTCGGTTATCATGTCTTAATATTATTTTCTAAAAAAACCCCAAAACCTCATAACTTTTTCATAGAATAATTATTTTGGCTTGAAACTTCTTTCATTCATTTTAGTTCAAAGATAATTAAATAGAAAGTTTAAAAAGACATTGATCAATAACCTTTTACTTACTCAAATGCAGAAAATTATTACTTTCTCAACTTTATTTTGTCTGAAATTCCATGTTCAAATAACTAGATAAGGACTGGATTTAAATGAGTACAACACAGGCTTGTTTGTTCATTGAAGTTGCAATCTTAATTTAAAAGATAGGAATGACTGATTTTGTACATTGAAGTATCTAAAAAATTAAACTTCTTCACTGTGATAAGGACAAATCTTACAGTTATGTGCTTTACTGTTTCTGTTGATTGCATTTCTTTTCTGTCTGTATTCATAAGTTATATGAATTCACAGAACAGTTAAAGACCAAAGCTATAAACCAAAGCAGTCCTGCTCCATTTGTGTGATGTGCTCATGGTACACAAGGCAACAAGAACCCCTTTCTAATGAGACCAACTCCTTGGCTATCACAGAAGCATTTATGGTTGTTACTACGTTATTCACAACTAAAATATTTGGGTTTTGATGGAATTTTCTTTTGCCCTTAAGGCATTCAAAGGAGCACAATATAATGAACACAGTGAAAATGCTTCTGCAACCTGGCAAGGAAGTTTGACCATGTGTTTTCTCAGAAGGTTTCATCCAGAGCTTTGGAGAACAGCTGGAGTCTATTTGCCATCTTAAAAAAAAAAAAAAAAAGAAGAAGCCCTTGAATTGTTTTTCCTCATGCCTAGTTCCACATTTCCTTGTGCTGATAGGTTAAATACTTGAAAAAATCTTTCTAAATCCAGGCCATCTCAGACCCCAACAGAGCTTTAAAGAAAAGCAAAAGCATTATACAAGTGCAGGAAAGATTTTTATTTTGAGATATTAACAAAAATATTTAACATCATGTATGAGGGTCATTAAATATACATCTTCCAAAATATGGAAAGGGATTTTCAACTTGCAGAAATTCTATCTTACAATAGTTACCAGCCCCTGAAATTCCCATCTGCAGGGTTTGCAGCTGCTAATTTGGAATAATTACCCTAATTATCTACTTAGATACAGTGATGAGTGCTGATATTTATAATGTCTAAAAAGGCCTTTCTTCTGTTCTAGATGTTAACACGAATCCTTGTATATGTAGTTTCTATCCACAGAGGAGTTAGACTGCATATTACCATATGAATTTCCTTTTGTATGAACAACTGGCTGACGAGGTCTGGCTGCTGATCTGGTTACAACTATTACAGAGAGTGATGAGTCTCCTTCATAAGTATCATTCACTGTTGCTGTAAGGAGCGCCAGGTTCAGAAAATTTGACATATTTCAATTGTCCATCTACTGGTTCAATTTGACATCTTACATTAATCACTTGGGGTCAATTTTAATAAAGCATTTTTGGTACCTAACACTTACTACATGTTATGAAGCTGAACTGAGAGTGAATTCCAGAAACATAGGAAAGATCCTAAATTCCCCATAAAGGCATTTAGGAGAGTTAGTTCCTTCAAAGTAGCATACAAAAGGTCCACCCAGTTAGCAATCAAAACGTAAAGCACAAAGAAAAATCTGAAATAGTTCTCCTTTCTTGGACTTACTGTACCTGATTACAGGCAGCAGAAAGGCCTTCTGTTATTTCCCTGTCAGATCCTAAAATCATCTTCTGAAGAAAAAAGTGTGAAAAAAAGTGTTGTTGGGTTTTTGTTTTTTTTTGTTTTTTTTTTCCAAAGAACAGTAGCCTTATTCTTTCCTTCCATGATGAAACAGCTGTGGAAGAGGAAGGCTCTCTTGGTCACCCTCTAATCAATAATGTTTGGAGCACTCAGGAAGAAGATGTAGGGCTCATAAATAAACTATTATGCTCTCCTCCTCTTTTTGTCACTCCCAGCCTTTTCATGAAGCACTCACAAATTGCCTGGGGAGGGCTGGTTAGGAGAGAGGGACTCCATTTACATAAAAGGTTTTGTGATCAGACATTTACCTGAAAAGAGGGAACTTAGTTATAGCCCCTAGGCCAAGCATGCACATGAATTTTATGTAAAAGAGTGTTTGGATAAAACTTTGTGGAGCCTCTAAATAAAGAAAGAAATATCTTTACTCTAAACTGATGTACATGTTGCTGCTCAGAATGCAATTCAGGGAACTGAGAAGATGGTATTTGACCTTCTATAGGCTAAAGAAGAAACCAAACTGTCATCTTTACAGTGGGTATTCTGAAAACTTTATTACTATAAAAACAAATTTTCTTGCTTCAGATGAAATGTCACTATCCTTGCTCTTTGTTAGAAGTTTATATCTTAAAATACCCCTTACTACTAATTTTTTTGGTTAAATTCCTAGAGTGTCATATGACCAGTCAATAGCCATGAGTTATGATTTCTGAATTTTATTCTAAATCTTATTTCTATCTCTCTTTTATAGAAATAGTGCATATTTGTGTGAGTAGAGTTCTTGTTTTTCTTCTTTTATTATTTTATATGTTTTACACTGTGTTTTAATTTGATTAAAATGGACCAGGCTGCCCAGGTAAGTGGCTGAATCACCATCCCTGGAGGTATTTAAAAAATGTGTAGATGTGATGCTTAGAGACATGGTTTAGCAGTGGACTTGGCAGTGCTGAGTTAACAGTTGGACTCAATGACCTTAAAGGTAATTTCCAGCCTAAATGATTCTATGTTTCTACTCTTCCTGTTGAGGGAACTGATTCTGTTCAGACCAGATCTGACAGAAGAAGGATTTTGGACCCCTAACTGGACTTTAGCAGTAAGTCTGTCCCTTGATTCTCAGAAAGAAAAAACAGCAGCCTGTTGTCAGGGAAAACAGGGATGGATTTAACAAAACTACAGAACAAACTAGAAATCATGGAATTGCTGAGGTTGGAAGGGACTCTGGAGGTCTCTACTTCAGCCTTCTGCTCACAGTATGGTCAGGTACAGCAGGTTGCCCAGGACTGCTACAAAGACATGAATGCCTTGAGGGGAAGCTGTATGAGGAGCAGCTGAGGTCACTTGGTCTGTTCAGCCTGGAGGAGACTGAGGGGAGACCTCACTGCAGCTACAGCTTCTTGTGAGGGGAGGAGGGGGAAAAAGCTTTTCCTTATACCTTATGAGAAATAGGTAACCTAGGCCCCCTAAAACTAATTCTAGGAGTGTGAATATCTGATCTTGTATCTAAGCAATAGTGATGACAAAACTGGAAGAAACAATGAAATATTCATTCTTCTGGACTTTGACCACTGTTAATTAGATGCTTTTTAGTTTATTTCAGTTTAGGGTTTAGCTAAAACAGTCAAAATGGCAAAAGCCATTGACATTTCAAAACAGACCTGCTCCTGTTGTTCCATCCACTTCTATGGCATTTGCTCACAGCTCCCACAATTTTAAAGATGTTCCACAACTAAGCTGCTGATCTGCTCAAAACTGCTGATTACTTTACTATCTAAAACTCTTCTAAATAAAGGGCTTCAGCTGAGGGAGATGATTATCACTTCTTCATATTTCTCATTCCCAAAGGTTAAAGTGAGAATTATCTACCTCATAGGAGTTCTGTGAAATTTAATTAGCATGCAGCTATAAAATTAACTGAAATATTGATTTTTACCTAAATCTTATTTTAGTAATACAAATTTTATCTTTTACTAGAAGCAGAAGCTTTCTGCACATGGAATTAGACTGTACATGATGTGAAGAAGGATAAGATATGAAGCACTGCTGGAGACACATAATTTTTGTAATTTTTGCTTTCTCATCCTGGTCTAGAAGATGAGACAATCTCAAAGGCAGGTAAGAGGTTTTCTCCTAGATCATGTCTTCAAGAACCTCAGGAAAACAGCCTTTGTGCACAGCTGCAAGTAGATAAAAGCAAATGACAATCTTGGAGAGCAGATGGAGATGATTTTTTGCAATGGTAGAAAATTTCCTTGATACTACAGTGGGAGATTGGATCTGGACCTCATGTGTTTTCAAAATTTTCACTCAAGAAGGAGCACTAAACAATTACAAGAATATTTTTCTGAAGTTAATGGCCCTGTTTACTGGCTGTGCAACTCTAGACCCTGCTGCTCAGGATTTTTGCAGGGGGGAAGAGTGCAGTATCTGAAAAGAGGAGTTTGTTTCCTCAGTAGCTAATCTTGTGTCTACAACTCATCACAACTTTCAGTGCACATGTTTGACTAGTTTCTTTTGTGGTGCTTTTTTTTTTTTTTTTTTTTTTTTTTTTTTTTTTTTTTTTTTTTTTTTTTTTTTTTTTTTTTTTTTTTTTTTTTTTTTGTTTTGTTTTGTTTTGTTTGTTTGTTTTTTTTTAATGTGCTGATTCATTGTGCAAAGAACATGAATTATGGAATGAAGTCATTGAAAAAATCTCTACAAAATATGTCAGGGACTCCTCCTCACTACTAACAATGTCATTCTTCATAATTAGCTTTAATTTTCACATGCCACCCTATACTCCCTGAACTTCTTGACAGCTCAGAAGTACAGAGAGTTCTTGAAGCATTCCTGAAGGTGTGTTGACACTGTCCATCAAGGCAGGAGCTAATCTGAGAAAACAAGAGTCATCTTTACCTTGCCAGCCATTCTCTCCAGGCTTTGCTCTGAACAGCCATAGTATTACAGAAAGAGGAAGGAAACAATGTAGATCCCAAACAATATAGGCTTTACATTGGGTTGAAAACAAATTGACTTCAGGAATTTGGGGTTTGGTAACAATGTGGACACCCAAGCAGATCACAGAACACAAACACTATTCCAGCTGGGAGATGTTCAAACAAGAAAATCATTGTCAGCATTATTTATTGCTTCATTTTATTCTCTCATGTGGAGTTCCAAGCAAACTGCACTAAGCAATTCTTGAAGGAAAGATTTCTGTCCAGTGCACTAAAATTGCTTCTGTGTTTTCTAAAGAGCCGTGCTCTTTTTACTTAAATGATATTTTATAACTCATATCTCGCAAGTGATGAATTAAAAACAAAAAAACAAATGAACAAGAACAAAACCAAGAAAAAAATAAAGAACAGCACTGTTTCCCAACTGGTTCTTCAGCAACAATGTGAATTATAATTCAAGGATGGCTAAATACTGTAATTGGTGTTGTGAGGACTTTGTGGCTTTGTTTATTTAGATGAAAGTGGGCCAAATTCCCACCCCATTACCATCTGTGCTCATATTGATGGCACAGATCATTGCAGTTCAGCCACCTGCAGAGTCTCTGCCGTGTTGTTGGGTCTCTCTGGGACCCTCAGGACTCTGTGCTGTTTTGACATGGTGGAGCAAGGTGCAGCCAGACAACAGTCACGGGCTTGTCCAAACTGTGGGTGATTTTAGCCTGTTAAGCTCACTCATATGTTGTGCCAGAGCTTTGATATAAGGTGAACTTGGACTGAAGGGCAGGCTTGGCCTGTACTTACATGAGAACCTGTTTATAATCTCTGAATCTGAGACACAAAACCAGCAGGGTTTCAATTAAGAAACCTGTGTTTCAGTTGGCTGCATATTTCCTTTGGTATGTGATCAAGGGCACTGCTTTGTGGTCAGCTCAAGCCACTTTAAAATTATATTACCATTAACTTCAGTGGGGCAGGTTTTCCTTAAGCAATATTCAGCTTTTCAAGCAATAGTAGTGGTCAAATGACTTGGAGTGCTTCCTGAAAAATTACCCTCACAATAGTAATAAGGATAAGTAAAGACAAGTGTTCAGCTGAGCTGATGAGTTGCTCCAACTCACTGTGCTGCTGCACAAGGAGAGAGGGATGCAAATGGTGTGGTGACTGCCTTAGGGCTGGGCAACCACAGGTCAGTAAAGAGCCACTGTCCTGCCTGGAGGTTGCTGCCCTGCAGCATTTCACTCCCCTGCTGTGGAGCAATCTTTAACTCCGAAAAAGAGTGGCTACCAGGAACACGCCCTGGCCTGTGCTGAATACTGAACCAACCCATGCTCAGGAGGGAGTTTAGGAAAAAATTGGCTAGCTTGGATGAAAAAGTGCCTCAGACTTGCTGAGCCACGTAACAGTATCGAGGATCAGAACACAGTGCCAAGGAAACCATCCTGACACTCTGTAATTTGATAGAATAGATGTAGCATAAGGTAGCAATTATTTTACTAATGGAAATTCACAGAAACATCAAGATCAAAACTTGGAACTTTTCATGCATGCCACAACAGGCAGCTTTTCTGCCAAGAAAGGGTTTGCACCCAGAATTTGTTTTCTATTTCTTTGTCTTTTTGGGCCAGCTCATAGTTGCATTTTCCTTTAAATCTTTTTCTAGAAATTGAATTAAATGCAAATTCTGCTAAAACCAAGCATTGAAAGGCTAAAGACTCAAACAGGATTGCAGCCTGTCTCTTGCTACAGGTGAAAGGGAGCCAGGAATGCACCTGCCAGCCAGGCTGCCTGACTGACAGGCAGCAGATGAGGCCCAGGGGACCACAACATCAGCGACTGAAGCTGAGTACAAGTTTTTCTGAGTCTGGCAGGACCCCACAGACCATTCAAGGTTACAGAAGTATAAAATAAGAGGAAAAAAAATTGCCCCTAAAAATAAGAAAAGCAGAGGTCCTCCTAAAAATCTCACAATGCACAGCACCTCTGAAACCACAGAGACTAAGGAGCAAGGTTTCCAGTGTTGCAGAGCTATTGTAAGTCCAGAGAGGGATGAATCTAAAAGGCAGCATATGAGGCGCTGAATCAGAAATTGATCTGTAGTAAACAGCATTTATTTAACTGAAGCAGGAAATGATAGCACTTCTCAGTTTGTTACAGGTCTACTACTGAAAAAACAGTACATGTCTTTAAAACACAAATATTTTAAAGGCTATTTAATAGCTATATTTGCCTCTCATATTTTTTTTCTTATTTTAACTAATGATTGACACAATGCTTTGAACAGTTAAGTCCAGATGACTGCAATTATCTAGCTTCCAGAACAAAATGAGTATTTTTTTTTCCTGTCTATCTGCTATGTAATGCTTAACTCTCTGCATACTTTTCAAAAAGTGTTTCTCTACCAAAGTACCGGGAAACTTGTCCATATGGACAATGAGCTATTTAAATACATTTGCAATTCCACTTTCAAACCCAGGCTTTAAGCACAAGATTGTAAGGTCGGCAAACCCAGAAAAAAAACCAAAACAAAGCAACAGTTGTGAATACTTCACCATTTTTAGAGTCACCCCCTTGCAGGAAAAATGGGATGGACTGCTCAAGAGAAGAGCTGGGTCTCCTCTAAGTGGCAAGCCTGTTGCCTAAGAGAGTGTGCAGTCATTACAGCCCCAAGTGAGTGTTCCTGGCAGTCTCCTTCACCAGATGGCCTGTCTGTATACTATAGTGAGTAACTCCTGTATGAAAACTTCTTCAGAACCAGTGACACCTTTGAGTAACAACTGTAAAGGTCAGCCTTCAGCTTCAGTGAAGCGAACATCGAAAAACAATTTGGTAACACACTTCCAACATCATAAAGGAGGACAACTCCCCCTGATTAAAGGGCAGAGGGATCATGGCCTCCCTTTTCTACTCACAGCTTTGACATTTCCACAGTAATAGGGACATGTTCTGGCAACTTTAAGAAATACTAACTCTGAAATCTTTCTACTCTCAGAAAAAAATTCAGTAATTCATTTTATCTAATATGAGGATCCTAGTACATGGGCATGGAAGCAGTGCACTGTATCATTGATTAACACAGTAATTCAAGATACCAGTGATTTGAGACAGCTGTTTAGTCAGAGCTTTGCTTTAAAATATCACTGATTGAATTTATTTATTTAATTTTTTAAATTTTTTAAATTTTTGAGAGGGCTATTTAAGTAGTCTGGCATTTGTGGTACACAAACCCATTGTCATTCTGTAAATACAGGGAAGTGTAAGCTTTATTACTGCTTTTTATTTAATGCTCCACAAGATGTTGCAGGCTGACATTAACACTGTGAATGGGCCATAGGGCAAAAACTGTCCCTTCATTTCCTTTTTTGTCTGGGCACTACCTGTTTGTCTTGCACATCTCTGCTGCTGACTGGGAGGGCGTAGGGGTAGCTGAGACATCCTTGTGGGATTGTAATGGGCTGTAGAAAACCACATGGTACAGCATTTGTCCATGCTGACTTAGGATGCAGACTGCCCTGCTACCCTACTGTCTATACTAGCTTTTCCTGCTGTGGAAACAACCCAGTTAATTCTTGAACTAGTGGTGGTCATAAATCATTGTGAAGGCAGTGTGGGTGGTAATGATTTGGATGTGAGTATCAAAACTCTGCTAGCTCTGGCTAGTTCCACAGTGTGCAGTCACTGGTAGAGGATTGGATGTAGCTTCTGTAGTTCATGCAGTGGTTTTATGTCAAACAGATACTATCTAGTTTCACAAAGATGAAGTGCTGAGAAAAGTGCATTAAGTTCAAATCCATCTATCCTTGCAAACCAGAGGGAGAGTGCAAAGCAGTTGTGTGCCCCACAAGGGCAGCAGTTTCATTTGTGGGAATCTGTACTGTCACCAGCAGAGTTCCTGGGAAAATGTAACTGCGGGCTTAAGGCCTATTAATCCATTAGCATGTCCTCAAAGATTTTCTCTTTGCAGCCTTAACTTAAACCAGCGAAGTCTTGCTGAAACTGCTGCTTTTTTCTTTTTCTTTTTTAAAGAGATCAGCTCTGTGCTTTTCTTTCATTCTGTAGAGTACACAAGCTGACATTATTATCCACATGCTTAGCAGTGCCTCTGCAGTAACCGATGACGCTCGTACTTAAATGCACTAGGAAGACAGGAGTGGGTTGAAGCCAATTTTAGAACAACATGCTATTTCCTTTTTTAGTGCTGACTCATTCACTGTACCTTGTGGTATGTTTACCCCAACTGCTTGCTGCTTTGGAGGCTGTTGAATGGGTGAGGAAGGAATATTAATCAGTGACACATCATGCTGTGCCCCAGAGCTACAGTCATGATGAGTATGATGCCCTTGCCTATCTTTTGGTTCTATTGCAGGAATTATTTTTCTTTAACTAGCATTCAAAGTTATTTCAGTTCTGGAAACTGTGACTCTTTTGTGCACATCCTTTCACCACAGCTATCTAGTTCATATCCTTTTATTTTCTGTTAAAAATCTTTGCTCCTTGCTAGTACTCATATCAGAGTGGAATTAATCAGTGTCATTGCACTGTACACATGTGAAACCTAATTAGCCAAAACAGCTGATGAAGACAGAGGAGATCACACAGCTCATTTATCTTTTTCTTAACATATTATATATTAAAATCAAAATGACTTGAAAAACAGTAGCAGCCACTATGGCTAAAACTATACAAAAGTGTGCATTATTGCATGTGTGTTCTACTTGGGCTGTTTTGTCTGCTGAGTGTTTGGTGCCCAGAAATGATGAAATACTCATTTTGTCTGCACTCAAAAAAGAAATTAAAGGCCCATACATAATAACTGCAGCTAATCATCAAGATATGGTCTGATAAATGCTGTTACTGTAGAGTTACAAATGGTTGCCCTCTGCTCTTGAGGTGGTAGTTTATCAATAAATTGATATTACAACCCTCCCAAATGAGCTTCTCACTCTTCCCCTCTCCCTCGTCCCTGTGTGTTCCCATCATGTCCACTGTAGGAGGAGTGATGTAAATCTGATCTGAGTTTTAAATGAGAAAAATAATTGCTATTTTATACGGATTTATTTCAAGAAATTTAGTTCCCTCAACCCATCCACTTTAGGACTAGATGACCACCCATGCTTTAAAAAGGCATGTTGACTGAATCACCTCTGACTTACAGCACCACAGTCCCAATCCAAGAACATGCCTTAGCTGCAAGGACTCTGTGTGGAGAAGAGAAGGTGAAACCCTACAAGAGGAGCCAGAGATTAAGCTTGGAGGCTTACCAGGTTAAAGAAATACTTGCTTTCAGCTCTAGGACATGACTGAAGCATAGAACAAGCAGACACCTTCAAAAGCCCTTGTCTCATCTCCTGTTTCCCGGCACTTGTTAATTTGCTAGCAGCTTCCTTCTCAGAAAGAAAATTCCTATAGTCACTCTTCAGAGTTTCAGTTTGAAGGAAAAGAAGCTCAATTACGATGGAAGACAAAGTGGAAGCCCAGAAACATAAGACAGAAAACAATGTCTCAAGCACAGACCTAGGACTGCCATGGCCTTTCAGTTTGAGATTCTGCATANATATATATATATATAAAATAAATGGATAATATTGCTATATAAACATAGAAATTATTTTTTGTTATTCTGAGGTATGCTTACGTATTTGAGTATTCATTGGAGGACTATAATTTCATAGCTTTATTTTAAAAAAGAATTAAAATTATATAGCTGACATTAGTCAGGACAAATGTATTTAATATCACTTTAAAACAGACCCTGTGAAAGTCCCTGGGGTTTTATGCTAATTTTTTCACTTGTGCACCTCAGGGAAATCTGCTGCTGCACATCAACTTCATAATCCTTTGAGTTCTCATTGCCATCTACTTTTGAGCAAGACAGTAAACTCTTCTGTGTAGGAATTCTGAGATGTTTCTCTACCTTTCTCAGTTTCTGAACTTCATGATTATTTTTATCCAATCATTATTCAATGATGCTGCTTACACTTCCATAAGAAAAATATCCCTCCTCAGTTTTGCAGACAGAGCAGTTGAAGTGTGCAGTGATTAACAAATTACATTTACTGGGTCAGAGAGAAAGTTCCTGGCAGAGCTAATAATGGGACATATTTCTGATCTCAATGATTACATTGTGACAGCCCAACATCCCTCAAAGTAGAAGTTTCAAAACCAAGCATTTCGTTATGACATTGACAGCATGGAGTCCCCTGAATTTGTTTGCTGACCTTGGGCTAGTGAATAAGCCAGGATATCTATGCTCTGAATGGCATAGTCTGATATAATGAAACATATGTTTTATTTTTTTTATTTTATAATGAGAATATTTCTGTTATAGAAGTCCTTGTATTATTGCTATGGACACAAGTTTAGACTCCTTGTGGTAGTAACTGAGCACTTGAGTTTTAACACATTACCATTATAGGATCCCTATGAATAGGGAATGGGTACTATCTCATTTTTAAGGGTCTTATAAACAAAGATCAGAAAGTTGCTGTGCAGCAAAAATTTGAATTCACATCTCCTAGATTTTAAGCTGGATAAACCTTCCTAATTACTGAATGAGAATTCCTTTCTGTAGTAATCCTGATTCACAAAAAGCATAAAAAATTACTGTAAAGAAGTGTGCTTTTCTGACCCCTAGGCTTGTCACTGGGCTTGATCTAAAGCTTAGCGATAACCAAGTTAGTTTGTGAGCTCAGTCTTGAGGATGCTGATATAAGTTGGGAGTAAGGAGAAGGCCAATGGAAAGTAAAAATTGATGGCTTCTAAAAAGACAAATGAGATGTAGGGGTGGAGGGAGGGGAAGAAGAAACAATGGTGAAATGTGATTGAGAAGGAAAGCACTAAACTCAAAACAGGAATAGAGGAACCAGAATTGTCAGGGTAGAAATATGTAATGGGAAGGGAAAAACTAGTCATATCTAAACTTCTCTGTAATATCACAGCTGTATGCATAGGTTTAGAACACAGACACTTCACACAGAGTAGAAGTCTGCACATGATGCACTTCCAGCTCTGGCTCCTTGAGTTAGATCAAAAACTTCCAGGGAAGTGGAGTCTATTTTACATACATGAGAATGTACTTGGATATGATAAAATACCACAGCTGTCAGTCTAAATTGGAATCAATTTGCATGGTAATGCTCTGAGGGCTGCAATTTATTTTCCTTTCTCTGCAATCAGAAACTTTCACTGCTTCAGTAGGAAAGATTGATCCTGGATGTCTACATACGCATTTGAAAAGATCTGGCTCTTCGAGTGTGAGTCATGGCTATTGGACACCTATAGCTCTGAGAGGAGAGAGCTCTGCACAGAAGTACAGTCATTTTTGCAGGCCCCAGAGAAACTCAAAATCTCTAAATACATAGATCTGGACTAGAGATTTCCTCATGTTAATGTGAGAATTGGTGAAGTTCTGGAGAAAGAGGAATTCCTTAAAAAGAAGATGAAGAGAATGTACTCAGAACAATATGGGCTTTGCAGGCCATACTTAGTAAAAATTACTAAAGGACTATTTGTATACTGCATTTGTTCCAGTGACAAAGCAAGCTGAAGAAGTTATCCTCCGAGGTACTTTCTCCTTTCTGCTTTGCACCCACTAGAGCTCTCTATGATCTGATGTGCTTATGTCACTTGTGATGGGACTGTGCTGGACGTAGGCCACATAAATTAGGCAAAGGTCTAAAAATAGTATTTTGGAAAGTATTTTTTAAACCCATGTCACTTTATGATCCAGATCATTTTGCAGAATGATAAACAGTTACATTAGTGTGACTTTGGGGTAGCAAACGGCATCAAGCAGAAGGTATTAAAATGTAAATGTAGGAGAAAGTGGGAGCTTCTTTGTTGCTGCAAGAGAAAACACGTACAGAACACCATCAAAACCGGTCTGAGGCCCAGGCCTGAAATATTTCTCTCCCTGAGGTACTCATGTACTTTTTAACACAGATGTTATAGTACAGTTTCAAAAGAGGCTCTGTTCAATATGATCATGGGTGATCCAATCATTAAAAAGAAATATGCAGGTGATCATTACCACAACAAAGCAACTTGGTACAGCAGTAAATCCATTCTTCTGTTACTTGCAAAAAACATGGAGAAAAGGAATCAAAGAACACAAAAATAGGATTCCCCATAGCCTGTTCTTTAAAATCCCTCATTCACAGACATACTTGAAACACTTTTTCTAGCTCTCAGACTGCTGAGAAAACTGCTCCTTTTTTAGTGTGATATATAAATTTCATCAAGGTGTTCAGTGTGAATTCCAAAGATGAAAACACATCTACTGACCTGAAACTAATTGATATCACACCTGTTTTATAGTTTTTAATCTGTGGTTTATAAACAAAGACAAAAGCAGAGATTTCTCACTTTAATGGAATGTCTGATATCTGCATTTAGGAGAGCCATACAGAAATTCTTTGAGAGGTACCTTTGTATATTTTTTAGGATGACTATGGCATATATTGTGATGTTTTTTTCATTAAAAATCTCAATAAAATCTTCCTCTTACCTGAAGGTAATGGCACGGCCTCAAGGAAGGTTTGATTTCCTGATGAACCAGAGGCTTATCTAAGTTCAGTGATGACTTGCGATAAGCTTCTTTAGCCTGACTTACTGTAAGCGTGGACCAAGAACTCCTTTTCATATATTTACTATCAGGGGTCATTGGTAGCCCTTCACAAGCCGAACATTTCACATCATTGTTACTTTTGGAAGTCTTCAATGAGAGATCCCCAAAATGCCCCTGGAGTGCCTCAGGATAGCAATGGGATATATGATCTGCATGGTGCCTATTTACCACACTAGGGGTTCGGTAAGTGCTATCGCTGTCCAAATTATCATCAGAGCTCCACCAGCTACTCATTCCAGATTTATGCTTCCCCTCTGGTTTTCGCTCCTTACTTTTACTCCTTTTGCTATGCTTGGAATGGTGTCCATGATGATGATCGTCCCCTCGACTGTCTCCCTTTGTTCCGTTAACATTGCCCTTGGATGATCCTTCCAGAGAATGAGATTTAGTAAAAAGTTTCTGGACAGAATGAACGAGATGGCGTATCCTTCCCGGGCTCTCGCTGCGTTGTTCCGCAGCTGTTGAGGTCCGCTGGTACTGTAAAGTATGAAACCCATCCCGGTGAAGAGGAAGTTGTTTCTCAAATTGGTCCAAAAGGTTTGCAGGAATACGGTTAATCTTAGGGTTACCGTGAGACATGGCGCAGTCGTCTCTTGAGTCGTAATGTGAGCTGTAGTGCATTCTGGGGAAAGTGCTACTTGACATGTGATCGCCCATTACCATGGGCATCATCATGCACTCAGAATGAATGGAGCTGCGTGGGGAGCAACGATGGTGGTCCAGCGGGCAACTCTCCGTGGGGCTGAGAAGGTACGACGGCCTTGGCTCCTGCCCATGGTGGATATGGTCGTGGGTATGGTCACAATCTTCAGGGGATGCTAAGCCACAAGTATGAGCTGAACATAACTGTGGTTGATTGCGACTACCAGATAATCCTTTCATATTCCTCGGAGCAGGAGAGTATCTTTCTTCATTGAAGTGCGGAGAAGGCGACCATGAGTACTGCTGGTCTGTCATGAGAACACATAAAACTTGTGTTATGTGTCTGATTAAATGATTAACTTGAAAATCCCAAGTATATTGAAAAATGAAACATTTTTTCTCTATGACCTTGGTGGAAAGTCTCACCATTCATGAAATTTCTTTCACCATTTTAGAACTTATTAAAATTGTTCACTATGAGTAAATTATGGGGTGAATACAGCCTCCTTTCTCTTTGCAAAACTGTCTGCTAGCAATTCTAGATGTTATGAAGCTATTCATTCTGTAAATTTACTCAAATTTAATGGATACATCCAAGTATTCAGTTTATTATTTAATATTTAAAGGTCATATGTCAAGATTCGTGGCTAATCATTTAAGTTACATAGGTCTAGTTTCTATTTTGGTGGCTTCACTGTTGGGCATATTAAATGTATCGTTTCTCCATGGAGTCATTTTTGTACCATAAATTGAATTTCATTTTCTTCAATGAATCTCAGCTTCATGATCCTAAGTTCATTCTTTGTAAGTATAAATAATAAACAGCAAGAAGAAAAATAACGAACATTCTGAAGTGAGGCTAAATTTTTATATTGCTAAACAGTTTATCAATAAGCATTTCATACTATTTGAACATCTGTTATCCTTAGTCCAGAATATTATTGCTATTACCATACATGTAGAGAGTATTCTCTATTAGGCACTTTCCTCCTTTTTATGACCACACTACAAAATATTTACTTAATGGCTCTAAGTTATTCCTGAGAAAAACAAAATATATTTAGGTACAAGCTATGGGGCTTTATATACTTGATTACTTGTTGCTCTGAATCATGTGCTCCAAGTTGTGGTTATTATGCAAGCATGATTGCTATAAAAGAGTAGCTTGTAAGCAAAGATTTTGATACTTAAGCCTTTGATTTTTTTCTCTCATAAAATTTCTTGCAGCTGTTAAATGTTACAAACAGAAAATTAAAAACAACCCTAGAAATACTTCAATTTCATTTTCTCAATCACTTTCCCTCTTCAATTTCAGCTTATTTAAGAAACATTTCAATAGCAGACAAAGAGATAAGATGCAAGATAATCCTTCAGAGGATAAGACAGATGTGTAAGTGTTTATACAACCCACTTAGCACAGCCTTTCTGCAAATTTGCTCTAAGAATCTGAATAATCTTGCACAGGTGGCTGATACAAGGAAGTTGCAGGTCTCAACCAGAATGGAAGCCAGAGAATATGTACTAAGTGGACACTTGAAACCAGGCTGTAGAGATAACACAGTAATTGACAGTACTTTGTTTCTAACCATAGTCTAACAAAATTCTCCTAAACCATATTTCCACTGCTGGTGAAAACTCAATACCTGGATATGGTCATGAAACAGACAATACTCATATCTCTCTAATTTTATTCAACTCATAAGTGTTACATCATGATACCTTCAGTACATAAGGCAATTGGTTGCAAGTCTTTAGCATCAGCTATCTCATAACCTAAATGCCGTATGTTTCCTATTGTGGGAGATGCTTTGATAATTTTATTGCACCCTAATTTCAACAGTTGTACACAACATTTTTAAATGAATGCAGCATTAAACTAATAAATGGTGAAGTATTCTTCAGCCTAGGCACAATGATGCCACAACTGAAACCAAAGATGGATTTAGGGGTACAAATGCAACCTTCATACTTTATCATGGGATCAAACTGATGGGTCTGTGCAAGTATCCTTTTCTGCTTCTATTTTGTTTTCCTGCCTGTTTCTTTTACTTAATTCTTGGCTGTTATCACATTAAAATAAAATCTTATTACTGCTGATTACTCAGTCTGTTTTCCTATTTAGGTTATAATACCTTGCATAAATGTAGTTACAGGAAGGAAATATAACTGTTTCTCTGAAATGATGTAATTTTGATTATATACAGACATGGCAGTAAATTATAACAGTTCTTTGGAATTCAGCCACATAAGTAGTCCTGTAATTAGTGGTACTTTATCCAGGATATTACCAAACATTATCAGGGGAATACTAATGGACCATGTGCTGAATTTACTTAATCTGTACTTCCCATAAAAGGTTCCCAAAGCACCTGACAGATTACTACCATAGTTCTTACAAAC
>VWYO01022425.1:174375-197249 GCA_013400275.1 Rhadina sibilatrix | reverse complement strand
GAGGTTTTTTTTTTTTTTTTTTTCCCCCCTCCTGTTTTCACTTCTGGACTTTCTAAAAGTTGTTCTCTTGCTCCAAGCAGACATTGGTTTTCCTGTGTTTGGGGTCTGGCTACAATTTTAGATCATCCAAGATTTTCCCTTTTGTTAGTCAGTATCAGGGAAAGAAAGATAGGTTCAAGGACCAAGAATAATGTTTGAAATGATGAATTAGAATTGTTTTTAACGTTCTAATCAGAAGGCTAAAACCCCCTAAGTAATAAAACATAAGAACTGTGCATTTCTAGAGCTCCTGGAACACTGCTGTTGGCTAAAGAGCATCAATATAAGAACACAGAAACTTCTCTGACATTCAAAAGAAATGCATGTCTCCACAAATTTTTTTGTGTGTTGTATATTAGAAGCTTTCAGGTCATGATAATACTCTCTGGAACTACTAAATGATGCCTGATTTTTTTTCCTTATTTTTCTTTCTATTGAGAAATTAATTTGAATTTCTTTAACCTTATAAGCCCATCAGTAAACTGCTTTCCTGTCTGAAACATCTGTGCTGTTTTCATTGGAGAAGGAACAGTTCTGTCTAGTGTAACCAGGAAAATGCACTGCTGAAAAGAGATATCTAATCTAGCTTTCAAAAAGAGGTAGTAGACAAAACCAGACTGCTGCATATTTCTGTTTCACACAGTTGCATCAGTGTTAAAATACATTAAGAAAAATATATACCCATAGCTTAACCTATAACTAATAAAAAATGAAATATTGGAAAAATGGGTATATTAATTAAACAACTAGACATTAAACATGAAAATGGATAATTAAAATGTTTTAGCTGGGAAAATGTCTGCATTAAATAGTATTACATGAGAACTGTTTCCTCGTTAACTTGTATAGTATTTTTCTCTTTTCTATTCTAGCCTTTAAAATTAATATTTACAGGGATTGAGACGATTGACTAATCGGCCAAATGCAAGGAAGAAGTTCTGGAAATGCAAATGCCTTAAGCTTCTGCTATGATCTCATGAGATTCCAACCTATTTATGTAGCAGAACATCTGGTACAAAATTTACATAAAATTGCAAAGATTGAGTGACCATCTTCCAGTTTTAGAAGATGACTTGTATTTTGGGTGATGTGTGTGCTCTTCATGCAGTGCACTGACCTTTCAGTGAATTCCTATATAACTGCTCAGGCTGCTTACTTGAAATATTGAACATTGAACGGCATCCCCCCAAAGACAAGTTATACTGGTTCTCATAGTGCCGTTGCAACCAGGTACTTTTTGCACCCAGTCTCTCTGCAGTCAGAGGAAAGAAGTAGGTGGCTCTGAGGACCTAAAGCCAAACCAAAATGCCCAAAGCTGTCAAAGAGCAAGTGGGCTGCAAGTGGATGCTTGGTTTGTTCTGACACATAAACCTGAAAAACAAATACTTCTCTGTTCAGAATGCTGGGCACTGTGTGGCAGGCACCTCTGGCTGTTTCCACTAACAGTATAGGCAGAGCTAGAGGGTGTGTCCAGCCCATACAGTTGCCACACAGTTTTATACTATGTAAATAGGAACTGATACATAGGTATGATTTCAAGAACAACACCAGCCAAAGATTGTTACAAATGTGCAGTCTGAATGTGGTTTTATTTTTGACTGAGAAACTGGCATGATTTTTCTGAAGCCTGAACTATGTGTCCAAAAATGACAGATGAATACTACCCTTCAGGTACATATTTGTCTCTGCTGACTATAGCAAAAACTGGGCTGACAAGGTCCAGTGCAGCAACCTACATCCAAAATGCGTAAGTTGAGGTGATCTGAGGCACATGGATACTTCTAAACCACAGAAAATGTTTTGATGGCCCAAGATAATACAGTGGAACCACATGACAAATAATTTCCAAGGGTAAAATGATTTTTATAACTCCCATGTTAGATAAAAATGGACATTCAAATTGTAGTCTTACAAGAACATACCAAATTGGAGCAAAATCAGAGAACCCAAAGGGAGAAGTAAGGACCGTGTGGAATGCTGCAATTTATTTGGTATAATCAGTTTTAAGCACTGTTATGCAGGTGGATGCATGTGGAACAAATATTTGATGGCACCAAATCCTATCGTTCACCCCAACAGCTTTCCATGTCCATCCATCTTTCACGTAAAGATTAGTACTCTGACAGTCCAACATCTTAAGGGATTTATTCCTGAGATGAATAACCATGATACGAGAAAAAGCTATAATGTAGCAGGACTAGAATGACCTAAAATACCTAAAACATAAGCTTATTTTCTGGAAGAATCCAGCTGTATGGAGTCAACCAGGGCTTCACGATGTGAATATCATTGAACAACGGGTTATAATGCTTCCAAACACAGAGCAGAAATGCTAGCCCAACACCGTTAAATTTCTTTCGTTCCTTATTGTGCCTGGCTTTATGGATTTCCTTTCCTAAAGGATAAAATTTTGCTGCTTGCAGTTATTAGGTCATGAGACAATTCATTTCCCTCAGGGTCATAAAACTGCCACTATTTTCTCAGCGATTAAAGGAAGCCAAAGTAATTGCACAGTACAGCTCAAAGGTATACACAGAAATCTATGCACAACTCTGGAAGTACAAGGGAAATCCTTGTCATGTTGATAGCAGTAACAAACCTCTCATTAACTTCATAGGGCCAGGATTATTTGTAAACATTTGCTGAGAAAGGTTCTTGGTCATTTTACCTATGACACCTGTGTTACTTGAGGTAGATCATCCCTAACCAGGCTGCATTTTGCAGAATGCACAAGTTGTGCTAGACTGGGACAAATGTGTTAGAAATCTGCAAGGGTTCTCAGTCAGAAAGACAATGGCATGGAAGGATAAAACTGGTTCTTTTGAAATACTGCCTGTGATAGCATAATTGCCAAAATTTAATCCCAAGGATCCGAACCACCTGGACCAACTATTTAGCTGAATGGAACCACTGAATCTCCAGGGTTTTCTTTTTTACTGAAAAATACTTATCATTGATTCTTAAATAAAAATCAAACAGAAGAAATAATGCTGACATTTATGATCTCCTTCTCTAATTTTTTTTTTTTGCTCAGTGTTTCTGGAATTCTTCTGGATTTGTCCACTTTTTATGATGACATGTCATGGAGGAAGTTTTCCACCCCATCCAATACTAAGGGGACTGCAAGAACTAATGCTCATGTATTCAAGCGAAAATATCTATCATATATTCCCTCTAAATTGCCTTCTATTATTTCTTTAAAACATGAATATATTTTAAAGATTTCACTTATTTTACAGAGTGCTCTTCTGGGAAAGAAATAATGTAATAATTAATTACTAGAAGCATTGATTATTGCCAGGGAACAATGACTGCTTGATTTAAAATACCATTCTATTTCAAAATTATCTTTATATTTCTTTTTTTAAAACATTAATTCAGCTTTTAAATTATAAGAACTGAAGAGAATTATTTAATTTTCCATTTGCTTCAGTATCAGTTCTTTGCAGACTTTTGATTCACCAAAAATTTTAGTTTGAGCCATGGTTTGACCCCAAAAAAATATTTTACTTTTTGGAGTTCATCATTATCTGCTCAGGTGTACACCCTTGGCACTGCCTCTTGCTGCTTCGCCATTGTATGGTGAACTTTTCTGTTCAGTTCAACCCACTGAGATGGAGGAGGACTCATCCTGATTTTCCTATGGGGTACAGGAAGAAATAGCAGCCTGGTGACAAGATCCCTTTTAAACCTGTTGCCATAGTAACAGGCAGACAATCTTCCTCTTTACATAAGCTCCATATTGGGAATTTTTCAAATCAGGGTGCTGTCTCTTTTCTGCCTGGCTGAGCTCTGTTTTGGACCTGTGACAAACACTGCAAACAAAATTGGCTTTCCCCACAATCACTAGAACCCAGATTTTCCATGTGGTAGTGAAGGGCTAAATGGTGACTCCTGTTCCTGGGACAAGGTGCTGGTTTAGGTACCCCCTCTGGGTGAGTTTGAGATAAGGCACCTCAATATGCTGCTGTCTGTTCTCTTATGAAGAGAAATGACATTATACATAGATGGGAAAACAAGTGAATTTGCGCAATGAAAGGTGACAACTGAACTCAGCAGTGAAGCTGAGATTGTGTCAGCAATCTTTGCTGATGTTTGTGCTGCTGCACTGCTTCTGCCAGTGCAAATTGGCTTGGGAAGACAGTGGCCTATGTGCTCAGCACTCTGACAGAGAACTGCGGTCATTTACCGCCACGCTGGAAGCACCTCTACCACCCTGGCTGTGCCAAATTTGTCCCACTCCTGATAGGATCCAAGCAGGCAACGATGGATATGGAGGTAGAGCATGGAAATTTTTTTTCTGAGGAAATCAAGAGGGCATCATTTAAGCTGATCGTCATAGGAATACATTCAAAAGGCTTCACAGTTCATCCTTTTGAAAAGGGAGAATCCAGTGAAGACACTCATTGAGGAAGGCAGGTGTGGCTAAGCAGTCAGTCTCTTATCTCATCTCATCTCATCTCATCTCATCTCATCTCATCTCATCTCATCTCATCTCATCTCATCTCATCTCATCTGTTGCAGCTGTCACTCTTCACGGGAAGGTAAATGTTGCACGTCGTGTAGGCATCCAGGTGTTACAGAGGTCAGCAGGCCACGAGAGAGAAAAATGTCCCTTCCTTGCTAACATCCCATATGTGAAATAATTTAGAACAGAAATATTTGTTTATGAATGCATAACCCCCTTTGTATTCTTAGTAGAAATGGATGAATAATTCATTACAAATATCCTATTTGATTATTCTTACATCCTTACAAATATCTTTGCCTGCTTGTGAATTGACCTTGGGCCTAATGGGATTTTTGCAGTTATTTGATATTATGAGGTATTTAATTTTTAGAAATAGCTTCTGATCTGCAGATTGTTAGTAAGCATTTGTTGGCAATAACCCCTAATTAAAATGCTGGACTTTTAGCATGTTTTTATATGATCAGGCCATATGATATGATTTTGTTCTATGACTGAAAGTAATTTACAGAATAAGTTCTCCAGCATAACTAAAAGGAATTTGAAGTTCAAAATTTATTTTCTGAAAAGCATTTCCTATTATTTCATTAACATTTTCTACAGTCTGGATTTTCCTATCAATAAGCTTTTACATTAAAGTTTTGGGCACAGAAAAATGAAGGATATGAAGTGAAATTATTTCAAGATATGATGGAATAAGACAAATAAGAAAAGCTATTTATTTCAGTGTCTGTTTAACTAGTCACAATAAGCAAATTAAATCATATTGGGGCACATCATATTTAAAATCTCTTGAAAAATTGAAAGGCTTTTATATTGTCATACCAAACCACCTGGTTATGTATTTTTTATTATATGACAGAAAGATATCCCAGTGGTTAGAGGATTAACTTGGGCAAGATGCAGTTAAGTTTTCTATCAGCCATGAATTTTTTGTATGGTTCAGGTCAAGGCCATGGGCAGGGATGTCAAGTGCTATGGAGAGGCTTGACCTAACCTCACTGAGTTGCAATGATCCTTTGTGCATGTCTCTTGTAGACTCCCTACTTCAGTTCCTCATAGGACTAGAATAAATCTTCTGTACCTCTTAGTGTTAATGTCAAAAACCAGGGAAACTTTCAGTCTGTGGCCCATCTAGAAATTTAAACCAGAGTGTCATTGTGCCTGCTGATTACTGGGATGAGTGTCACTGTTGTGACTCTGTGTGGCCAAGCCAGGTGTCTGACTGAAGTCCCACCAGCTCCAGTCAGTCTACTGATGTTTAGCTATCCCTGGATGCTGTGGTGGAAGGTGCACCAAGGCATGGATGAGGCACAGTCCAGAGTCAAGAGCTCAGTGACAACCCCTTCTTTGTCTTTGGGAAGATTTCCTATAGTTCCTGGTACGTGAAGCTAAAATTCTTGAGAAGTGTTCAGACTTCTGCACTGAGTAATAATATGGTAGAATAGTGAGGAATAATATGTTAGAAGGACATACAGACTGAAAAGTCAGGACTTTATTCATGTTTTCATTTCAAGAACAGCCATGTCCTTTCTTCCCTTCAACACGGAAGGTCATAAAGGCATGCTCATGCAATCAACAGTGATTAAATAACCATGAGTTACTGTCTGACATTTGAACCTTACCAATTAATCAAAAGCATCAACTGTGAAATGAAAATACATTTTCGTAACCTGCCCTTAAACTCCCTCACAGTTTACTTTGCAACTGGGGCATGTTAACAGCATTATTAGTAACTGCAACCTGTTTTACAGGTTCAACCTTTTCCTTAATATCAACTCAATACCCATGCCTGAGGAGAAAAGAGCAATTTACTGTAGTAAAAAGCTTTTAGTGCACATTCTCTTTCTTTGCTTGACATTGGATGCTGCCAACTGTAAAACTTGTTTGAAGTAAATGCTTTCCTTACCTGTAAAAAGGACTTAAAATAATTTTGCAATAATCTGTTTTCCCCTCTTTACTCTCTGCATGTAAGAGGGGAACAAAAAACATATTTAATAGATATGTTTAAAGAGAAGTTAATCCCATCCTCCCTGTTCACATTTCTTTAACTATTTGAATGCCTTTCAAACATGGTATTTTTCTGTCTCTTGTTAAGATTGCACTATTTTCTTTTGACATTGAAAGTAAAATATTGCCTTACCCCTTACATGCCTAAAGTAAAAAAGACTGAGAAAGTTTCAGATAGCACAGAAAAGAGTAGTTTCCTTTTTTTTTTTTTTTTTTTCCTAATACAGTAACATTGTTTAGATAATATAAATACCAGCTAGAAGAAAGCTTGGAATGAAACAACTCCAGTTTCTGTGAGACTTACAGTGAGCTGCTTGAGATCACATGTCAGATCTCTTGCTCCCATCACCATGCCCTGCTACTTTATTTTCTTATTTAGTTAACCAGGTTTCTTATAAAAGAGTAGGAATTTTTGGTGTGAGTGTGAATCTTGTAACAATAATATATATCACCCTGAACTCTGATAACAAATAAATCTTAATTGAAAAGCTATGAACTATTGTTCTCAAAAAAATGACTGTTAATGCTTGGATAAGCTTCTTTTTGAAGGAATACATTGCACTTCTGCCTGTTTTAACTAATGAGGTCTCTTATAGAATCAATAGTGGGAAAGAGCTGAGATCAGTCCTATCCCTTGACACCTTTTTCCCATTAAGGCAGTGTATCATTTTATTAAAAATATTATTTCATGACTATTCAGCATTTTCACTCTGGTGAGATACTGTGCAAACATTAATTAAACCCCAGCAAAGCCCCAAACCTCACTAGGAAATTCTAAACCCATTTTACAAACAAGGACCTGGAGCCAGAGACCTTTCAATACCAGAGAGAGTGTAACGTGAATCTCCTTGGGACAATGAGAGTCTAGAATAATGAATGGCCCTGCAGTTAGAGCTATCTCAAAGAGCATCCTCCTGTCTTGACTTAGGGCAATTTATTTTACTTCTCAAGGAAAGCCCTTTCTGTGTTTTCTTCAGGGATGAAGGTCTTTAACAGTCTGTCAGATTGAGGCTGTTCATACAAAATATTATGACATAGTCACTGGGTTATGTATATACAGAAAAGAAGTGAGACCATTTCCATAGTCCAGGGATTGGAGTATCCACCCAGAAATATATTTCTCTCCAATGAATAATTAACTTTTTACACGTGCAACAGCAAGAAAAACTGAAGACTGAGAAAAATCTGTTTGCAGTTTTTTCACTTATGTTGTTGTGAAACGATAACTGCAGTGCAAGTAGAGTTCATTGATTTGAACACAGATCCTCAAGTGACAGAACACAATGCTGTGACAAAGACAGAAATACAGATGTGTCCTATCCATCTGTAGAGGTGCAGCACATTAGCACAGCTGTAACTGCAGAGCTTGTCTACACAGAATTTAACTAACTATCCCACAACTTTTCTAAAAGACTTTCCAATTTCAGTGATTTTCTTTAGGGAAGAAGGGGATATTACATGTTTTTACATTACTGATGAGATCCAGTCTACTTACTTTGACCACCTCCTTTTTGGTAATTAGGACCTGTCAGGAGGACAGGATTTTCTACCAACAATATTAAAGCCATCCACCTCTTCTCATGTATTATCTAGCAATCTTTGGTACGTACTTTCAGAGAACTGTCATAAGGTCAAAATTTAGGAGGAAGAAGAGATTTTTCCTTGGTTTTGGCATATTTCAGTCTTTTGGCCAGAAATAGTTGAAATGTTTGAAAGTAGCTTAATTTCTTTGTAGCCTAGTTGTTATTTGCTGTTCTTATTGCTGTTTTATTTTCCTGTTTCTCATTTCTCACTAATGCCCCATCTTCTTCCTAGTCAGGGTTCTGGATGATTGGTCAGTTAGAATATATCTTCATGTTAATCTTTGATTATCTATTTTGTTAGAGGGTCCTTGCTACTATAGACACCTGAGATTTAATATTATTGACTTGTATATCATTTAGTCTGGCTTCAGAAATCCTGCAGTTCTTTCTAAAACAAATGGGAAGGAGAACAATTTTGACATACTTCTAAAGCATGAAGTATGCTTATCTAACTCTTCATTAAGCTTCTAAAGTGGGCCAAACCTGCTATGTCCTAGAAAATTCTATCACTCTTCATTGACTCTAAAAGAAGTCCCAAGATCTATAGTTTAGACATCTACATCTAAAATACTTTCCAACTCTCAGATGAAATGAATTCTAACCTAGGGCATCTGAACTCCTTGCTATGTGCTATAAAATGGGGAAAAGGGCGAAAAAACTCCAAATGTCCAAGAAAGCTGGGAAGCTTGTTCATTTTATGATTCCTCCATAGGATCCACTTGTGAGATTCCTAGGAAACCTCAAGTCTAATGGTATCTTCCCTTTTACACCACTTTGATTCAGGCAGAAACTGCCGAGCTTCTTCTCTCCTCCTTAACATTCTTTGTCTAATCTTTGAAATGTATCCTGTAGCTTTTTTTTTTTTTTTCCCCACTTGTTTTGGAAGGTTAAGTGAATAAAAAAGTCCAGTACAGATATTTTTACATCACACATTTATGACACTCCCTGATCTGAGTGCAACTGAGTGGCAACACTATTTGTTTGAGAAAATCCTCTTCTAAGAGATTAGCTAAACATAAGGACAAAACCAGTTTGAATTCACGCTCCTTGTTGTAACTGCTTGGGTAGTTTTCCTTAACACAGCAACTATAATTTATCTTCCTAGCAGTGGGTAATGATACGGTCAGGGCAAGAGTTCATAATATTGTCAACTAGAACAATATCGTAATAAAAAAAAAAAAATAAGCTGTTGCAATATATTAACATAAGCGTATGTGTACAAAAAGAAAAATTACTGTACTCTGACTTCTGAAATGTAAGTAAACTCATGTTGAATAAAGGGAGTTTTAAGTAGCAAACACATAGAAACCACTTCCCATATTGCTTTTCTAAAAATAACCACATGAAGTAATTGCATATAAATCAAAATTTTGACGGATTTCACATAAACCAGTGACAATCTGAGTATGAAATTCCAGGAACAGAAACTCAATTTTTCACAATCTAAATGCATAAAACTGAAGCCAGTGGGACATTTTAGCACTAGCTTTGTAAGACAGAAGTATCAAGATTTCACCCATGGGCTTTAAGAGTTTCTGATTTCTTCTTGTTTCTGTTATTTTTTCAAATTGGAAAGGTAACATTGAAAACTCTGCATTTAGGATGTTCTCTAAAGAGTAAGACAAAGAGAAAAAGACAAAAAAACCCGGAAGATTGGCAGCTTCCTTGAACACCTTCTCGGTTGCCTGAGCGTTGCTCAAATCTGATTATTTCCCTTCGCGTTCTCTAACCTTATAGAGCAGGTGAGAAAGGCCCGGAAGGATTTGACTGAGAGTGTTTGGCGGCCGTGCGTGGCAGCGGGCGGTGCCGTGCCCGCTGCGGTGGCGGGGCGAGGCTGTGCCCCAGAGCAGCCTCCTGCGCCCCGGCCCCGCGGCTGCGCCGGCCCCGGCCGCGCCAGCCTCAGGTACCAGGTATCTGAGAGATGTATCTGTACCTAGCTCCTCCTCTGGCGTCCCTGGAAAACTGAAGCTCGACTTGAGCAGATCGCCACCCTCTTCTTCTGAAAAGACAGAAACAAAGTAGCTATTTAATAACTCCGATATTTTTTCTACATGCAGACATAACTCTCCACTAGTTTGAAATCCACTCAGTGATAGCTATTACCATTCGGGACCTCTGTTAATGCGAAGCTGCTGAGTTGCTATTATCTGCAGTATCTATCCCTTTGCCAGTTTTTCAAGTGTTCTTCTATTAGTAATATTATAAATTAATATTATTTTAATTTTGCTAGACATTTTCAAATCACTAGTGTCATAATATTCATAAATGCCTTTTTTATAACATCTTTTACATTGTTCTATCCAATTTTTCTTAGTCACATTAAATTGTATTGCCTTTTAGCCTTTATGTAATTATTTCAGAAGAGTCCTTATTGTTGGTCCTCCAGTTGCACCTCTAGCACTTCCCATACATGAATCTGAGGCCACTTTAGTTACCTTTTATACACAAACATTTCAATTCTGCCATTGTGAACTATGATAATGCTGTGATGATGACTTTTTCCTATCAATAACATTCACTTTTTTTTTTCCCCAGAGATAACTTTTGTAATTCTGAAATAGTATTTAAACATGGATTATATATATATACTGTGTGAATTCAGAAACCACCTGAATGGCCTGCATGCAGCTCTGAGCTACCCTGCTTTTTTCCCTTTCAGAGCTGCAGTTTGTTGGCTCTGCATTGCCCTCTTGTCATGCTGGCATGTAAATTAATTTTGGACCAGGCACCTAATCTAGATATTTCTGTAATGGAGCTGCAAATGGGAAACTAGGTCAGTAACAACTCCATGAGATGCTTCAGAATACATACATTACGATACAAAATATGTCAGTAATATGTTTTATATATTTACTCAATACTATATTTTTAATGTTTTTTATTTTTTTCCCTATTCTCTATGTTTGTTGGTGTCTCAAGTGGGTGGGAATTGTTGAGTATACACAGCCTTCCACGGTCCTCTCTTATCATCTGTGTATGTTACAAGATACCCCAGAGGAACTGGGAAATAACGAAGTACTCATATCCTCTCACTATACTTTCAAACAGCAGCTCTGGAAAGAAAGATAAAATCAGGTATTGCAGACCATTTTTTCTGGTGCACAACCAAGGACTGATGACTTTCAAAAAACTCACATCAGTCCATGTTATCATACCCTCAGGCAGACATTTCTGTAAGGTCAAACCAACTCAGACTTTTCTTAAGAGTAACTCAATGAGACCAGCTGGTTTTTGTGGTGCAGCTTACAATAGACACACAGTTTTGCCTGTTTCAATGCTCCATTTAACAAACACATGCATTTTGCATATTTCTTTGTCTTGGTTACACTTTGTATTTGTACTCCTATTTTTTCCCAATTATCTCACAGCAAGCAAAATGAGTGAGTATACTCATGTGGATCTCTCAAACAATTGTTCTGAGGTTTTGACAATTTCTGAGGTTAAGAATATCTAATGGATAACAATGAGTTGTACAGCACAGATACTGCATAGAAAATTAGTTCCAAGGATGTCAAGAGTGTTGGATAAGCTGAGCTGTCAAATAAACGTCCTGTTTATAAACTCAATTGCTAAATAAACTCAGTCTGCTAAAATACAGCCTACAAGAGATCTCAGTAAGTGATGGATGAAAAGTCATACACAATTTAAAAAATGACTGGCATATGAATTTAAATTAAACTTCATTTGGAGAGGTAATGGACAACTCTAATTAAATAAAAGTACAAATTAGGCAGTTTCCATGGAGACTTTACTCACATGATCTGCCTATATTTTGTAACTCCTATGCTTGTCCTCTACTGTGGCTGCACAGGAATCAGTTATAAGTAATGCAAGTTATAGCAAAAAATATTCAGAAGGATCCTTTATATTCCTGTAAGTAAGTGAGAGATCTTACTGCTAACTTCAAGATAAAGAAGACAGTTTTATATTTTTGAAAAAGCTCTTAATTGGTTCCAAAGGTGCACATATATTCAGAAACACTTACAGAATGAATGCATAACATTATTTTCCCTTGCAAGAAATCAGCATCATAAAACAAATCTGCCCAAAATTAGACTAAGATGCTAGGAGTAGGCTAATCAAGACTAAACATTTGTGGGTGTGAAGTGTTTGAGGAAAAAAAAAGTCTTTTTCAAAATTAAAGGGAAAGGTGATCCGTAAGTCATTCTGACTTTGCTGCAAGCATTCTTGTGCAAATTTGGACAATCCACTTAATCTCTTTCTGCCTCAATTTCCCATTAGAATTATGATTAAAATCAATTTCTTTCTTGTAGCTGTACTACATTTGTTAATGTCAGTGAGCCTGTTGTCCAGAAAAGCCTATAGAAAGCACAGAGATAAAATGTCCTTCCTGCTATAGAAAAGCTATATTCTGTTATAAATAGGGTCAAGTGCAAATATTTCAAAGGAACTTAGAATTCCTTTGTCATTCCCTTAGGTTTATGAATCTGTATGAGGAGTATGAGTAGGTCTTAGTGATTAGTTTACTTCCTAATTATGAGGATTTCTTGTTTTTTTATATTTTATAACTATATGTATTCACATAATTATTTCATTATTTTTTTTGCCTTTTCAGAAATCTTTTATCATTTCAGCCCTTGAAGAGATTCAATTTTTGTGTTCTGCACTTCTCAAGCGTAAATTAGTTTAGTATCTTGGTGACTCTTGCAGTATTACAGAGATAATCTTTGTGAGATTAAACTGTACTCCAAACTCATATTATTCCTTCAGCAACAGACATAGATGAACTTTTTTCTTCAGTTTAAATTTTTCCTAGAAATTGCCATTTTTATTATTGACCATAAAAAAGAGAAGCATGGCCTTCATTCATGAGCACACAGCATTCGTGAACGCTTCGTGTCTCATAGTAATGGAGGCAGGCAGATTATCTCTGCATTCTCACTCGTGCTGAAATGCAAGTGGCAGAGAATGAGTGCATTCATTTCATGCCATTCACCTGCTCTATCTCAGATATACAGGGCCCCAGCTTTCCCTTTGCTACCTACTGGTAGAACATTCTACACCAATGGACATAGAAGAAAGCCATGTTCTTAGCCTGGAATGCCTCAATGGACAATGAATTGCAAACAAACAGATTATGAAAATAGGATGATTTACAATATAAGTTTTTTAACAATGTATGGAACACGGTCCACAGACAAGGGACACTTCTCAATATACAAACTACTGCATCACAGGCAGGTCTAAATAGAAAGCAACACTCTTGCTCTGAACCTGAAACATAGCGGGAAAAGTCTTCACTCTTAACAGGGCTCAAAACATTGACAAAAATGAAAGGCTCTAAAAGTGCAGAGAAGTCTGCTCCTGTGAAAGCTGAATGTATAGTAAAATGACGCTGTGATCTGCATAAGTAGGAGAGCACAAAATATCCCTTACATGTAGTATCTCATTTTCCTTTTTAAATATGTGATGTATCTGTCATTCATTCCAGTGCAACACTGCACAGATGACATTCAAAACTGTGATAGGAACTTGTCACAGCTGAAGTTCTCCAGACTTAAGCTTGGAAATGTCAGGAGATATTGCTGAGTTATAACCAGCTTGACGCATCCAGACAATTCATTCAACCCTGAAGCTACTGCATGTACAGTGGGAAATGACACAGTCCAGTGCCTAAGATCAAGCAGGCATGGTAGAGTTTTTGCCCCCAGTACAGGCTGGATGTCTGTCAGGAGTGTGGCCTGGCTTGTGCTGTTCCATACCCTGCTAAGGAGATGTTCTCTAGGGAGGCACTGCTTGGCATGGGCCAAATCTGGTCAAGGGTATGTGCTGTGGCAGAGATGAATAATCACTTTGTTCATGCTTCAAATTTTGTCATCTCAGCTTTAACCTCTGTCTACCCTCTGAACCTGATCTAACAGTTTAAATTCCTTTTCTTCATCTGCAAAGTCTTGCCTCTTTGTTGGCCCTCATTTTTCATGCATTCATTCTACCCTTAATAACCCAGCACGCTGTTTCCATCTCCTAATTGTACTACTTCTATAACCTATCCATCCACAAAATAGGCCCCAGTGTCAGTGGACTTGTTGCTCACGTACTTTAAAAGGTTCACATCAGCAAGACTTATAATCAATTAACTGCCTTCTCCATCACAATATAAGAGTAAGACTGAACTAGAACTAATATTGAACTTCTTAGTTCATAGGATTTTGATTTCTTTATTATTGGCCTGCTCTGGACCTCACATCAATTCTTTTTCAGTGTGTGCTTTTATTTCAGCCTGCAAGCAAGCTCCCTATGGCAGCTGGGTTTTTTCAGTTTTTATATAGTGTCTGGTATTATAAGTCTGGCAACAAATGAGAGAAAACACAGCCCTAAAAAATGTTTGAATTAAACTGCAGCTGGAATTTCATTTAATCACATAATGACAAAATGTGTCCAGAAGATGAATATGGGACATTCACCACATCACTCCATAATCTGTGAAAACAAAATCACCTCTCCCAGACTAGGGAAACTTAAAGATCTAGAAGAGGAATCTCTTGTACCTCAAGTCCTGCTATACAATCAAAGCATTTCTTACAGGTAGCCTTTTACCCTGGCCAAAGACATCCCCAGACTGCTCAGTGTATGTCATGAGAATAGAAAAATGAGAACTGGTCCTGACCTCAGGGAAGCAATCAAATGTCTGCATGCCTGGGAGATGTGATGGACTCCTCACCCCTCCAGACTGTTTATTGGATTGGTTTGGACATTCCCCAAGAGGCTAAAAACACTTCTAGAAAACCTATTCCTTTCCTTACCCAATCCTCAAGAGGTTACATCCAATCTTTATCACATCTATAAAGCAAACTAGGCATGGTGAAAGCTCCTTCTCCAGCCATGAGGCTAACTGGCATGCTCTAGCCATATCTTCAAGAACAGGTTGGATCCATCCAAATTGTGATGGGGAATGATCCCTTGTCCATGCTAATTCCCTAGTAAAGCCTGGGAATTATTTGGGACAGAGAAAATGAGTTGGCCAAGTGTAAAACTAAGACAGGAACCTGTCTGAGCAGCATTACAAATAATCAAATTCCTATTTGTTAGGCATTGTCCTGGCACTGTTTGATTTACTACAGATGTAGCCCAGGTGGCAGTATTGTCAAATACAATATTCTCATGCCTTGTTCTCATAGCACTTTTGATAGGCAACAAATACACAAAAGGACAGCAGGGCTGGGAAAAATCTGACTGAAATCAAAATTAAAACTGATAGTAGCCGATTTAGTGTTATTGAGGTTTTCCTTTGCAAGACGCCTGTGTGAAAAGGATTAACAGTTAGAGGAAGTCATTGTTTAATTAAGTTGGCTTTGCTTTTCTAATCACAGCCTCCTTTTGTCTTGTTCTTATTTTTCTCACACACACAGACAGACACAGACACACACACAGAGATAAATGTTCCTGATGAATTCAGCAAAGATCTTTTCATTCCAGTATGCTGGCTCGAGTACTGGCCCAAAAGGATATTGCTGGAAACAGGGCAAAGACATAGATTGCCTAAAATATCTTTCCAACTTCCTGCAACCAGCACTTAAGGGACTTCCTGAGACAGAAGTTTAATCTAGACCATCATTTTTAATAGCCACCAATGGATCTATCCTCTATGGATTTATCTAATCTTCTCTGAGCCCATTTATACTGATAGCCTCTACTGCATCCTGTGCCAATGCACCTCACAATTTAATTATGCTTTATTTGAAAAAGAATTTCCTTTTTGTTTGTTTATCAGGATGCCTGATAATTAAATTAGGTGCCTCTAGTTCTTTGGTTGTGAAAAATAATGGATCATTGAGCCCTACTCACTATGTCTATATAATTTATAATTGTGTAGACCATATCCCTCCCTTAGTCCTCTCTTTGCCAAACCAAAATATCAATTTGTTTATTATTTTATTATGGCAAAGCTATTCTAAAACTTTCATTATCCTTTTCACTCTTCTCTGTATGTTTTTGTTGCTCTGCCATGCTACTTTCAGAGACAGCAGCTAGAAATTCAAATGGCTTTATAGTATGGGTTGGTGGGTTTTTTGTTTGGGTTTTGTTTGTTTGTTTGTTTTTACTGTGGTATGGTGTAGTTCTCTGCTTTTTTTCTTTTCTTTTTTAATATATTCATTTGCCCTTTTTATACCTTAGAGAATTCATTAGTCATATTAAGTTGTGCCGAAGAGAGAAAATTTGTTTGGTTTTCCAAGCACAAACACACAACTCTTATAAACTACACTAATAAATATTGAAGAATCTTAGCCTTTTACTTAGCTCAGATTACTATCAAAACTCTTAAAAAATCGCAAACCTTCAACCCCCCTGAAAATCAGGACTGAGGAATTCTGCTTCTCTTGCCTTCATCCAGCCTTTCCACTTTTATACAGTATCGTTCCCAACAGCCGGACTATGAAATCAGGCACCAGTTTTCAGAGAGAGTAGCCAGGCACACAGCCTAATAAATCAGGGTGAGGAAGCTGGCTGTGTCTCCCAGATCCTATTTTGGAAAAAGAATAAAATAAAATATATGGCAGGGGACCACAGAAGCTGTCAGGGATCATCTTGGTCTTGGCACACTAACTCCTATCTCCCAGCTTTTGGCAGCTGAAAATCATCCACAAAACACATGTTGCCTTAGCAATATTGTGCTGATTACCCTGAAATGCTTTGGTTCCCCACAGCAGCCTCTCCTGAGTCAGCCAGGGTCATTTTGCTCCTTGGATGCCTTTTTGAGCTTATCCCTTATTCCTTTTACCCCACAGATCTGCAAGTTCCTCTTCCCCATTCAAAGCAATAAATGCAAAGACGTGTTGGATGATGCTGTGAAGCCTTAAAGCAGAGTTACTTTTCAGTTATTCTAACACTTAAATGAATAATTCAGTTAAATAACTCTATCTTTTCATATCAAAAATTAACAAGTGACTACGAGCAAAAAAAGAGTAACTCAGTGATAAGACATTGTGTTCAAACTCAGCTCTGTGTGACGTGCTTCAAACAGTCTATGAAATTCCTAACAGTTCTTTATTCCTGGATTTTTCACAGCTGAATGACTATGTCAAGCCCTGAACCAGCTATTTACCCTTTATTGCTTTTCAGGATCTGTGAGAAGAATCCCAAATATTCTATAATAAAATGTGGGAATATTAAAAAATATAGTATTTCATTATTGTGAATTATAACCCACACCCTGTGAACCCAGTAGTTCTGGATGCCCCAGAAAAACCTTCAGCTCTCCCTACAACTCTTCAGAATCCATTATACTCCCTTGCTCAGGTAAACTGCAGCAATTGCCTTTGGTACACTTCCATTTTCCATGCACTGTGGCAGCTCTTGGAAGGGCTCACAGCTACTTCACAGTGGACAACTGAGGAGGTCTGAGAAATCTGTCTTGGACTTTGGCAGAGAGGAAATAGAAGATGCATGTCAGGAACACAGAAGGATTTTGCACAGCTGTGAAGGCTTAACTAACCTGTCAGAGAAGTAAAATGATCGCCAAGTCTATTAAAATACCTGCAGAAATGACATGAAAACATACTTAAATAGTCAAAAGTGAGGAAGAATGCCAGCGCAAAGTGTAGGACAAAGCCCAGTAGTGGGAGAGGAGTAAACAATTCAGAAAATTTGACTTACACCTCTCCTAAAAATACATAAAAATTGTCCCTGAATTGCACTGGTTTGTGCAGAGGAAACAGGATAATTCTCTTACTGGATGAGTGTAATTATTTAGTGATCTTTCTATCTTCTGCATATGCATGGAAACAAAAAGTCATTTAGAAAAAATAATCTGTGGATGAAATTAGCCTTTCCAATATATTTCAAAACCACTTTTAGAAAAGGCATTTCTTTAAGACTTCCCTTAAAAATGACTGAAATCTCTAATACTAAACTATGTTTGACAGCACATGGACTTTGTAACCTTTCCACGTCAGGTTAAAACTAGATATTCTCACACTATATTTTGCTTTACTCTTTCATAAAAACCACAACCAGATATACAACAATTATTGCTAGTAGGTCATGGCATTCTGATTTTACAGATTCATTTTATGGTGGGGCAAAAGGTCTGAGCAATGTCCCTGTCTTTCAAATGTTCACTAAATAAGATATTTTAATGTTAGAGAACAACTGCATTTGTTACACTGATCTACCATGGAAGGAGACATTTAGCATGGAAAACCTTTGACCCCAATGGGATGTGAGGGCAAACTCAGCAGTTCCACTGAAAACTGAAATTAGCTATTAGTATCTGCAGCTGTGAAACCCCTCAATGAGGCCTTTGACATCAGATGATGAAGCTCTCTATAACTGGAGATAGGATGTACATATGTTTTTCTCCATGTACAAGGTTAAAAGACAGCAGAGGGAGGGCTCAAGTATATTCATTCCTACACAAGACAATTTTGGTGAGGATTTCTATGAACACTTAAATGCTGGGGTGGTAAGATTGACAGCTGGTGGGGTTTTTATTTAGCAAATATGATTACATAATACATAATATGCAGCTTCCTGTTGGCAATTTAAGCAGATATGAAATGCAGTACCTATAAATGAGACATTTTTCTCCCTCAAAAATAGCAATAACCAGGACAACTTTTCTTCCTAGAAAGAATCATGGGTCTGGAGTAGCTGTAGCAAGCAAAGACTGATGGATCAGGACGCCTCATTTCTTTGCCCTATGTTTTCATCATCCTCTAGTTGCTGCTGAAATTATGCTCAGCAGCTGAGATTAAATGCATTTTCCAGCAGTTGGTTATTAGTTCGTCCCCCACCATCCCTGTGCAATTACAATGTGAGAGTTGCTCTCTCATCTACTTCCATCTCTTTCCTTTTCCCCTTGTCTCATACCCCTCTCTTTTCCATCTTCTTCATAGATATGCTTTATTTTTTCTTTTTCCTTTTAATTCTCCAGCATTAGTCTTTCTTTTCTTTTTTTTTTTTTTTAATTTTCTTCCTCCATCTACAGTCCCAATACTACTGAGGTACAAGTATTACGGCACAGGTCGGAGATCACCTGAAGATTTTTTGCATGATGCATGTATGGTTCCAACTATGTGCTTTACTGAGTTATTTGTACCACCAGGTCTTTAATGGAGCACTGCAAATATTTAGAAAAACCAAAGAAATTTTCCTCATTCCCATAGCAATTTTCAGCTACAAATTATAAAATCACAGCTTACAAATAACTTAAATGATAATTAGATGATAATCTAAAATGAAATAAACATTTATATTCAAATTAATTTCATACAGTTTTCTCCTTCTTCACAAGTTAGAAGATATGTCAGGCAGCACGTGTTCAAGGTAGAAAAATGAAACTTCTAAAAATGTCAATATAGGGTGTTTCAACAATTGAAAATCTCTCTTTTCCCCCTGCATTTTTATTTAAGAAGGAATTTGTTTGGAACTGACTCATAAACAGATTCATTTTCAGGAAGGTTGTCCTTTACAAAGAAATGGGTTTTGCCAACTACTTCACCATGGAGAGCTTTCTCACTAATGCATTTGTTTAACACTCTGCACAGTGGGTGCAACCCTCCTTGGGTCCTCTCTAGTTGCTCTGGAAATTGTGTAATATATAGCAGAAATTTCTGTGATTGCCTAGGATTCACATACATACTGACTCATTACATTTTAAAACCAATTACAATGGGGCTGAGGTGAACCTTTCTGTTGTTGGTTGTGACATTCAATTACAACCTGTGCAGCTGCTGGGTTATTTGGATTTTCCCTATGACACAAACAGAAATGAAGTTGAAGGAGAATCAATTCTCTGTGTGGCTAGTGAAAATGGAAAGCAAAATGATAAGCTGCATGTTGTGGGATGGGCAGAATCAATATTTAGGATGTTGCAAAAGATATACAAATGCTTGGCCAGTTCCTAATCTTAAAGCTCACTGCACTGATCTCATTAAAAGAGATGAATTTTTCATCTAATTTCTCAAGGATAGGCTTTTCACTCAAGCACCAGGGAGCTTGGGCACCCTTGTCTTCCTTCCCTTGGTGGAGAGGAGCAGGCAGCTCTAGACTGATCTCTCTCCAGCCCATTTCTCCAGGGACTAAGGAAAGTGCTCGGTTGTCAGGCTCATTACCTCCAATCCTCAAATGAGGGCCTAAAGCAAAATGACATTAAGCCAGACTGTCATGATTACTTAAAAAGGAACTGAGAAACTGAACACAAATATTTGCTCTCAGCAAAGGTGCTATTTGCTCAGGTCACCTCACTAGCTGTGGTTATACTTGTAGCTGCTACGCTGGCAGAGGTACAACCTAAATTTCTTCCACATTTAAGTGCTGCTAATCCTACTTGAGTCACAAAGTAAAATAGTTTCCAGCCCTTGTTCACTACAAGAATTTGTCTTTGAGGTCTGTGTGCAGGCAAATACCCATGCAGAGCCAAGGTCACTGACATGCACATGGACTCTTTGTACTCTTGTATCTGCAAGGCACTAAAGGTACCTTGCACAGATGTTCACCTGGCCTTTTCCTGCCCTGGCAACTATACATGGTCAGGAATATATCCAACTTGCTTTTTGGAAGAACTCACACAACAGAAAAATTTAACCAAAAAAAAAAAGTTTTAATAATATTAGTTTAGGTACTTGATCAGATTTGGTTGGTTTAATGCGCTTAAGAATATCAGCTCTGCTGAAGAAATCATCCATCTGCCTGTAAGGTAAGTCAGATCAGTTAAACCATAGCCTGTAAGGTAAAAGTACCTGGAATTAGACCATATCTGCCAGTAGTACAGTGTAAAGAAGTTCAGTTACCAAGAGGCAGCAGACATATGATGGCTTAACAAACTCCTGCTACACACTAGTGTGGCAGGGCCCTCACTTTGATCTGTCCATCACAGACATAAAATATATAGGAAACTAACACATCATTCCATTTACAGTTACGTTTGGGCAGTTTCAGCATCCTAAACACAGTATGTTTTAATTGTAATCCATTTTTACCACAATCTTACTCTAATAGCTGTTCAGGACCCCCATAAACATTTGCTGGGATGTTACATACAGTCAAGCAGTATTTCAGCCATGGCTGCATTTCCAAGGGAAGGAGGGGAAAGGCTTGTATAAGAGTCTTCAAGCTCACATTACAAATGGAAACCAAATGATTACTGTTAGGCTCATTTTGCTTCTTTGTTTATTCAAGGCCATAAATAGGGGCACTAGAAAGGCTAGAAGCCTAAAATGGAGTATTGAGACTTTAATTTCTGATGCAATGTTCAAGTCAAGGCCAGGCTGGTCGTGCCAAACCCTTTGGCTGAAAATAAATTAGTGAATTCTGTGAATTCCCACGAGAGGCATTGCCATCATGACAAAACTTTCATCTTTTCTCCGTTGTCTCAGAATGAAAGAGCAAGAGGAATGAAATAACCTGTCAGCTTCTGAGTCAAGTCACATCAGCAAGACAGTACTAGGAATCTTGCTTCCATGTACCCATTTTTCACCCATGCAACTGGATGTGGTTCCTATGCTGTCATTCTGGTAGTTCTTAAGGACACTTGCGAGTTTAAAGAATGCAAAGATAGTTCTGTTCTATTGAAATCCATGAGTAAGGCCTCCACAATTTTAGCAATTTGGTCTCTCAGTAATGGGATTTAAAATGAGTTTAAATCAGTGTTTAATTTCTACTCTTTCAGGACAATGGCAATGATTAGTAGTAATGTTTAACTTCCACTTCCATTTTTTTAATGCAGCTGTAATACTGTCTGCATTTGGCTGCTGCTTTAATGATTACTAATGACTTTATTTTGAAAGTAATATTACTTTTTGTATTCATTCTCCGGCCTCTGAGCAAAAAGCTAATTTGAATCAAATTATGCAGTCTCTTCATACAAAACCTTCCATTGGTTTGACTTTATTTCGAGTCAGTCCAAAGGAAAATGGCAAAGGCACTGAAAGCAAACCATGTATTTACAGGTGGCAGAAAGAATATGACTGTGTGAAAGTGGCAGCTAAAAATAAATATGCAAAAAGATGACATACTGACAAAAAAATATATATCAATGACTTTCTAGCCATCAGTTCCAGCACTGAAAGCATTTAATGGGTTAAATTTCACTATTGCACCATCAGTTCTTATATATAGAATCATCTCCCATCACATCCATGCAGACAACCACCTATGGCAGCACTGATGGCTGTGGTCTGTGCAGTCTCTTAATTTAGGCATAACCTTTGAGCATGTCTTATTTATACATCCTTTCTGGATTTCCTGAGGAATTTTTCTTGACTTACTTCTTGATGAATAAGCAAATTTTTGGGGGAGAGCATTGTTGGGAATTTTGTTGGTTTTTTTCCTCTTTTTTTCACTTATTATTGCTTAGAAAATATAAACTCCTTGAGACCTAAATTTCTTTGCAGGAATGTATCAATTTTGGTGAAGGTTTCCTCTTCCAGTCAAAGAGGGAAGGAAATCTGCCTTGATAGAACTTGCTAATTTTGACATTGATTCAGCAAAGAAGAAGCAGCTGTCAGCTGTTACTTTATCTGGGTCAGATATGGTGTTAGAAAACAAGTTCCTCACTTCAATCAAGCACTCAAAGTATCTTGGTGTTCTGGACTTGATATTTTCTAGTTTTTTTGTTGTTGTTGTTGGACCTATTTAAACTAATTTAAATGGTTAAATGTTTGCTAAGACAGGGAGTATGATTCATCATGCCAAAAGTCAAGTAATGTCAAGTAGAATAGAAAAGCAGAAAAAAAAACATTTTGGGGTTTCTCATATTGCCTCTAGGACTAGTGGTCATACACCGCTTCAGCCACTCAAAAAAAAAAAAAAAA
>VWYO01022425.1:119502-169091 GCA_013400275.1 Rhadina sibilatrix | reverse complement strand
TCCCAGCCCATGGGCTATAGATTGTGCATCTGAAAGCTGCAGAAAAGGTTTTAACTTTTATCAGGCAGAAATGAGGGGAGATTCACACTTTTTTTTTTAAAGGAAATCACTTGTTTACAATTAATCAGAGTGGAAAAAGCTACACAATTCCCCTTTCAAAGATTTTACTTTCACAGAACTGCTTTTGAGCATGCAGAAAGAGCACATCTGAAGTGTGGAAGAATTAATGAAAGAAAAAAAAACATAGAAAATGTGAAGGATTGCTCTTATAGGTGAATGTCAAGGGGATAAGGGGTTGAGCAGCAACAGGATGCAGTTTGCTGAATTAAATGAAGAGTCTGCATGTCAAGGTTAAGAATAAAGTGATATTTTTACCTTAGCTTTTCTCTGAAGATCTGTGCTGTCCTTTCTGCTTCTAGACCATAATGGAAAATTTGACCTTTCAAATCTTTTTCCCTAAATTTCTTCTGATAAATATTTCATTTAATACACAAAGCAGAATTCAATATCCTATTTTCAATTTTCAAGAGACAAGTTAGTGTCATTGGCCATGTTTTCCAGTGCGTGTTGAGGCTCTCATGCCCTGGCCTTTCAAAGATGAATTAAAATTCACAATTACAGTTAACTTTCTGGGGAAAAAAAAGAAAAATATATATATATATATGTATAACAGAATGATGAAGTGGCATCATCTGGGCAAATGGGAGAAAGCTGTGAATAAGGAACTTGTGGGCACTAATTATTGGTTTTGCTTCTGATTTGATTTGAAACCTTGGGCAAGAGGCACTCTTTCTGCCTCAGCTATTCAATCTCTGTAATGTGAAATACAGCTGTACTCTTCAAAGCCAGCTCATGAGTTTCTGTTTCTGAAAAAAAGAAAAACTTCCTTGCCACCTTTCAGTGGGCCCAAAGTGGCTGCAATGGGCCCACTGAAAGCAGTGCTGCGATGGAGTGGAATGGGCGACACTCACGGAAGGGCTGTGTGTCTGTCCACCTGTTCACTACAGCTGCTTGTTGCCTGTGCGGGACCATGGCATCAGCTGCTCCCACAAACTGAGACATTTCATTTTCCTTACACATGCCCTGGTCTCTGTTTGCCCCTCTCCAGCCTGCAGTCTCATAAATATAATGATTAAAAATATGATGGTTATAAAATATAATACCAAGCAACTACTAGTTCCAAACTGACTTAATTTTTATGTCCCAGTTCCTAAAGCACACATTCTAGGCATCCCAGCATACTGTGACAGCTCATTCAAAACAAGTAGGGATAGAAACATAAATCCTGTAAAATTACTTCTGATACAGAGTTTTATTTCACCATTATGTTGCTATTTATAGATCAGAATAGCTGGACGGATAATTTCAAAGCAGAAAGAGATAACAGACATTACACAATGTAAAGATTCAGCACACAGACACCAAAATCTCGTAGTAGGTGGAGCACTTCAGAAATATTTGAAGAAAAAGGTAATGAGCAAGGCAAAAAAAGAATGTAATAAAGAAAACAATCTGCTTTTGAATTAAATTGAAATAATTTCAAGGCAATGTTTAAGACAAGTAGTAAATAAAAACATTGCTATTTGCCTAATCCATATTTTACTACAAAAGCTAGAGAGAGGTTTTCCTTGGACTAGGTTATCTGCATAAGACCATTTGAGTTTCATTTTTTCTTTTATCCATTGTCATAATTTAACTTCACACTGAAGTCAATGATGAGAGAGATTTTCAACACACTTAGACCTAACTGTATTATTTCTACAGTAAAAACAATGAAAAGAAATGTGATTGTGAATGCATTCAAATACAGAACAAAAGCACATCTGTTACCTCTAAAAGTAGGCATGGCACTATCGAATTAAAATCTCATACACCACTGTCCTGTGAGATAGATTTATTTCGGGGAGTGGAAAATAGCCAAACATAAATGTATTGAGTTATCTTCCATTTACATGTAATATTCGCTCACATTTAACCATATTTAACACAATCATTATACATCCTTTTGTTAGTCCTATACTACACTACCACCCTGCTCAAAGCAGCATTTAAATTCAGTTTCCACAGCACCATTTACCTTCTCATACCACTTGTGTGCATTACTAGAAAATCCCAATAAATGTTGCATTGTTGTACCAATAACTGAGTTATCAAAGGCTGTGGAAGGAAGCTGTAAAGAAAACAATATGTACCTTATTTCTTGATTTCTTGGATTGGTGTTAGTGGATATTTTGCCTTCATCTGTAACCAAACTGCTATATTTTATTCACAGCATTGTAATACTCTTTCAATCCAGCTGGACCATGCTGGATTCAAAGTAAAAAGCCTACAAGTTACATAGATGAGAAGTACTACTTACAAGCTGTAAGTACACTAATGAATTAAAAATTGTAGTCAGAAGTGGATAAGTTGTTATATTGGTCTGCTGCGTGTTTTTCACTCGTGCCACCCAGCATAAAACCCCAGATCCTAAAGGGGTTTCAGCAGTGGTGTGAGATCAAAATGTTGCAGGAAGATGAAGAGATCGCTGCCATTTCCAACAGACACTTTTCATGCTCACATCCAATGTGTGCTGGCACATTTTGGAGGCTGACAGATTTACTAACAAAAGGTAGTTCAGATCATGCCACATGGTTTCATTGCCTAGCACTATTCCAGGGCATGTTTCTACATAGATGTAGACACATGTACCCCATGCAGGAATGTTAATGGCAGAACAGCTTTTACAGCTATCTCACCATGTTCTACCAAGGCCAAAAAATTCTAAATGTCTAGCTATAATTTGTTATGCCTTTATTCAGATATTATAAGTGAGATTTAATTCACCCATAATAGTACATATTAATGGAGGTGTCCACTTATGTGATAAGCATCTGAGCTGCCACATACCAAAAGATTTTTTAACTATAGTCTTTGGACTCTGTGTGGTGAGCTGAGTCCCCGCTGATGAGATCTTTAATGACTGTCATGGGAACTTACACATCTAGCCATCTTTGTCTGTAGGTAGATATACTATACATATATATATATATATATATATACACACTAGACACTTTAATTCTGAACTGAGTTCTGTTCTAATGCTTGCCAGCATTACCTAAGATTATTCTAAACATAAGGACATGAGAAAAACAGAGTAATTTTCTTGATTTCAAAATTGTAAGTGAAGCTGAAGAACCAAATGATAAATGAAGAAACTATGGTTTTACTTTGTACATGAAATCTTGTTCTTTCCTCTCTGTTCCAGTATCTTGGCTAACTTTATGGCATGGCAGCTTGGGGTGCATAGGTCAGCTGAGTTGTGTCTCTCCTTTAACACTGGGACTGGAGCATATTTCAGATCCTATTGATGTCCAGAGAAAAGCTTGGGGAAGGCAGGTCCTTCTAGCATGCAGACAGATGGAGCACCCACAGAGAGCTAGGAAGCACCCAAAGTACCTGGTGGATACCTTCTGTGTTTCACATTCTCCACTCTCCCTTTTGCTGAGGATGGAAACCCTGGTTTCTCTTTTTCAGCCCTTTCATCCCAAATTCCTTCCTGGTCACTAAGAAGGTAACCTGAGTAACACAGAACTCATTCACTGTCAAGTGGCCAAGAAGAACTTGAAGTTCTTCCCTTTCCTCTTCTCTCTTTCAATTTGCCTCCTTTCCATCCTATCCACACCTTCTCAAGACTTTCCATTTGGGAATTTTTTTTTCCCTGATGTATCATTTTGTTTAATGCATGAAAATTGCATCATGGTTTTCATAAACAAAAAATGGGGAAAAGTTAGATTGGTTGACTATATTTTAACTCTTATAGCTAGGAACTATTCCTGTTGAAGATACCAAAACTCAATTTAAATAGCATACAAATGCTGTTTTTAAAATATCAATTATTTTCATAATAAATAATATTTTAAATTAAATGTGTGAGAACTAGCTATTTGTACTATTAAACTGTTAAAATGGCCTTAGCCAGTATTTCTTTGATGCCTATCACCAGAAACATTCAAAAATATTTATATACGAGAAGCATCTATTTCATCAATAAAACCAGCTGACTTCATATTTTACTGAAGGCCCAACTTACATCCAGTGATTTTCATTTTCTTTGAATTATTGGTTAATTTATTGCTCAAGTAATTTTTTTAATTTCTAAAATGATACTATTACAAGTGTCTGAGTGTAACTGGGCACACAGTGGCATCCTGACCTATTTATAATGCTTTTTAAATATATTGTAATGTGTAATCTCTATAGGCTATGTAGCAATAAAAATAACAAAAAGAATAAAACATCCTCAGTCACACTCTTCCACTTATTCTACCAGTGAATGGTCTAGAGGGTTAGCATATTCACAAATATATATATTTTCTGCAATTTAGTGACAGGATTGCACAATTATCATATTGACAGTTTCCTTCATAATATATTTGCCTTCAGCAATTTATGCTTTCTATAATGAGAAATCTGGCCATTTTATTACATTTGGCACAAAGCACTTAGATAATAGTCAGAGCCTGGAGAACAACATAAGATAAATTACCATTAATGGTGTAGCTTTCCTCGCTACACTTATAAGAACTCAGCTGTGCTACAGCTGTTGCCAACTATTGCTAAAGAAATGAGGCCATTTTCTCTCTCTCCTCCCAACCTTCATTTATGAGATATTCTTTTTACTTTTCAGAAAAAAAAAATGTTGAGTTGTGAAACCCATTAAAATGGAGGTAAAGACAATCTGTACTACTAAATGTTCAAAAATGCATCCTCCAGTTCTTTCTTCTGGTTTTCCTTCTTGCCTTTTTTTTTTTCTCTAATAGAAATATATATTGAAAACTCCTATAATGAAAAGGGTCTCAAACTTTCTGTGTGATAATCTCCTTTTCTGTAGCCATTCATTACTATCTGCTACATCTCTGTGCACAACCGTATGTACACTTGTGTGACTCCCGTGAAGTTCACATGTTTGCTCATAACTGAATATGTTCTGAAAAGAAATAGGGTTCAAATCCTTGTTCTGGCACCATATAGATGTGACTGATGTGACATACTGAAGTTTAAGAAATTCTTTGACAAAGAATTCCTATTTCAAACTTTAAAATCTTTTAGGGTTCCTACAAAGGGATATAGATTCTCAAATCTGCTCTGAACAATTACAAATATAATATATATACCATCTATCAAGCTAAGCCAGAATATAACCATATTTGTTCCTAAGTAAGAATCCAAAGATCTCAGACCTGCACTGCGTTACTAACACTAATTTTCCCACAGAATTTAACATTTTTCACTAATTTTGTTCATCTGAAGAATACTGTCCTAGGTAGGTAGTAGAAAGCACCTTAGTTCCATCAGGAGATGCAAGGTAGGAATTTTTTCACCTATCTTATCTATTCCCTTAAACTCTATTTTTCATTTTCTACGCTGAGCAGTCCTCTCAAGATATCTATAAATTTTCCTGTATTAATACTTAAATGCACTAAATATTACCCATCGATTATTGTTCAGTTAACCAAGAAGCAAACTATTATTATAATACCTTTCTCTAATATGTACTTCTCCTCATCAGTATATCTCAGATTTTCTGAAGGAAGAGTTGATAGTTGGTGTCACTATTCATAATTTATGAATTGGGAAACAATCAAGTAAGGTTTGGTTGCTAGAAGTCATGTCACAGGCTATAAGTAGATCTCCTGAATCCCTGGTTAATGCACAATTCAGATAAGCTATGAACACAAAAGGACCATTAAGACAGAAGCAATGAGTCAGTTGGTCTTCATAGACTGATAAACAGTCTCTAATTATTCCTCTGTTCCAACAGACAAATCACACAGAAGGATTTACTCTTCCTCTTTTATACCAAGTGGAAACCTGAGATTTGGGATGCTTTCCATTGAGATGAAAAAGAACCAGAGGGAAACTTAGCTAATGTAATTTGGTATTCCTTTCACGCCCCATCTGAGACACATAGTGTTCAGGCTTTTATAGGAAAACCAGAGTAAACAGCTGGGCTCAAGGACTGTTTGTGTCTCACTTTTATTTTCACCAGACAATTTGGCTTATTCAGAGTCTGAATAGTTATTTACAAGAAGACATGTGTTCACTTGTCCATTCTGCATAGCTTATGTTTGTAAGATATGAAAAGCAATTAACATGGTGATGAGTCGAGCCAATAAGTTCTGGTGAGGGAGGGTGTACTAGCTTAGGGTCAGCATCCTGGTAGCCATGTCCAAGTAGCTTTCATTTGCGCTAGAGCAGGACAGAACAACCTTGTGTCTATCCAGGAAATAGTGCTTTAGACCCAGAACCAACAGCTGACTCCCTCAGCTTCACACAAGATTTCTAATTATATTGCACTCAGCAAAAGTTCCTCTAAGTTGGTGTTGCCAGATGTTTTGCTGCTGCTGCAAAACACTGAGCACAGGGTACAAATAAACAGGTATGTTGAGTAAGCCATGCATAGCTGTAGTCCACATTGCCTGGTCTGTAACCAGTACTTACAAGACTACTTTAAAGGTGGCTTAGGATGCGTATGTGATTTGCAGAGACATTAGTTTGGCATAGATATACAAAGGAAGCCTCTTTTTGAACACTTATTATCTGGATATAGCATCCAAATGGCTACTTTAATATGTCACTTCAAATTTTGATAATGTGACCATTCTTGGCTGAATACTTCAAAGAGTAATTGTGCTTTGAAGTGATTTTGAGCTTTTGCACACATCTCTGTAAAACAGCCATTACAGCCATTTCCTGGAGCATATAAGGACAACACACATAAACTATGTCTTGAAGGCTCAAATCTACCTTTGGGCATAAAAATACAGCTTTTTCTAGAGTCAGTGAATTTCATATCATCCTCACACTAATAAAAGGAAAATTTTCCACACCTTAAGCCTGCTATTACATGCATTTCAAAAGCTCCACCCTAATTATGTTACCTATTTTCTCTCCCCCACCCCAGAAATCATGTTAAAAAAACTTTCAAGAATTATGTTATAGCCAGCCTGTAAAATGTACAGACTAAATAAAACTGAAATGGCACAGCTTTCTAAAATGCCTGCATTAAGGATGACATATGCACTCGATTACATGTACAAAAGTACTATACAGCTATGACCTGAAACAAGGAAAATACAGGTTTGAATAGCTCTCAGGGGTAATGGGAAGACATTCAAATGCTGCCTTCAGCTCTTTCCTTTGCTTTTCCAAGCAGGCTGACACTTTACCTGAGCCTGCAGGAGTCCAACAAAGAAAGAAACCTTGACTGACTCTAAGTACAGCAGACAATCTAGCAGAGAGAATCTCCCACACAAGGCATGGTAGAAGAGCAGTGCTGTTCAATATTTGTCAATAGGAAATGGGCCATAGAGAATTTGCAGCTATGAGGACCTTCCTTTAAATTGGAAAAAGAAAAATTCCAAAGCAGCTGCTGGACAATTGCATCATTAAAGTGATATTTCTCACTACTCTTCTCACGCCATCTTTTCCCTTTTGACCTCCCATTGTCCCAATGATACATAAACATATTTACATCCTGTTAACAAATTCAATTGACTAAATCTAACAAATTTTTCATATTCAGTAGGAAAAAAACACCCTAAAATTGTTTCTGAAAATTAATCAGGATGTCTAGTCAGCCAGCCTCTTTAATCTTCATAAATAAAATTAGGCTTGGGTTTTAATTAAATTAAGGGGCAAATATCAAATTAAAAAATTGCCATGAGGAAGTCGATACATAACACTGCCGTTAGAAATGTAAGTACTGCTATTGAAGAACAGCCAAAAGATAAATGGTCAACTGTCCTGTGTGGTGCCTATACACTGCTTGCCTTGATGCCGGGACTTGACTCTACATCTCTCAATGACAGCTAAATGCCCTTACCTCAAGTCTAATGTTACTCTTTTCTCCAGTTTTAGCTTTTCCATCTTGTTTAAATAATTAAGCATTCAGTAACCCCTGAAGAGAGTATTTCTCTAACCCATTGACTAGGACATTTGCCTGGCAAATTGACCTGTGAATCTAAGAAAGTATTTGGCAAAGACATTTATAGTCAATTTATTCCTATCAAAAAGGAGAGATTTGGGGTTTTTACTCAGCCCTGCATTAATTCTCTTAATAGTCACATATCCCTTGATTCAGTACTGGTTACCATTCTTCATAGTCCTGGTAAGAGAGCCATTCTCTAAGCAGTACATTTGCAAAGTGCAACAAAATGTTTGTATAACATAAAATGGGCTTAAGATATATAATAAGAAATGGATTTATAGCAATTACTTGTGAAAATGTTATTTATTAGGTTTGGAAAATGGCTAAAGATGAGTGCGTATATATAGATAGATGCAAAATACATACTTGATACACTTATGTATATTTACTTGGTGTACACTTATAAAGTCTGAATATATCTCTCATATAGTACCAAGTACCAAAAAATTAATATTGAGGAGTATTACTGTGTCATAGTTGATATGTGGCAGTCGATATGGGCACTTAAGGTGCTTCACCAAAATCATCAGAAGGCTTCAAACAGCAGCACCTTGTTATTCAAAAGGTCTCCCATTCCTTTTGTCTCTACCTCCCAAGAGCAGCTCCACACAGCTCTGGCTCTGTCTCTCTTTCTTCTCCAGTTCTGGCTCTCTTCTTCCTGTCCCTAGCACAGCTGCCTAACCCTGTCTGTCCTAACTACAGCATCTTATCTTTTCTGTCCTTTGCACGACCCCCTGTCCCTAGCTCTTCTCAGCACAGCCAGCAGACTCCAACTGACTCCTTACCAGCTAACTCACTCTTTATTATGCCCATGGCTGTGAGGGCAAGGCTGTTTCCACTCTAGGATAATTAACACAAATGTAACATATCAGGGGGGAGACTGCCCTTAGCAGCATCTCCTTTTGTCTTCCCACATTACTGAGACTGCTGTAGCAGAGAAACCCATTAGATATGGAGTGTCTCCATATAGCAGAGGGTCGTGAACTTTTTACTTTGAGCCTGCATTAGGCACAACTGCAATTCCATTATGAACTTTATTAAGCAGGAAGAATATCAGAAACACTGTAAGAATCCTATCTCTGCAGTGACAGAAGAAGTTTGTTAGATGACTGCTAATCTCTTCCTAGCCAGACCAGTGCATTGAATGCAAAGTAAGCCTAAGCCTTCCAGCAGCTCACTCTGCCCATCTCTGCTTTAATGTCTGCTCAAAGTGTAAAACTGAAAAACTGAAAAAAAAAAAAAAAAAATTAGCCTATTTATGCCATCCTGATGCCTACCTGTCTTCAACATTTTTATCTGGAAATTCATAAAGTGGGTTGGGCAGGCATGTTAATATTGCTCCAATTTCCTCCACAGGATTTGACAGGTGGCATACTTGTGGGGATGGGCTGAAGCCTTCCCACCTGGGCTCCCTCCAGACAGCACATGGCCAAGGGCTCTTTCTCCAGAACCTTTGGAATGAGAAGACTGCCTTGAGAGAGGACAGTTTAGTCACTTACTGTGGCCTAATTTTTATTACCAAAATGGATTCGGTGAAAGAGGCTAAGTAAGTAAAATTGACAACTGTTGCAGAGCTGGATACAGTTCAGGGACCGATGTTCCTTGTTGCTACAACCTGCTCTCCTGCTTGGCTGGTTGCAGCCTGGTTTCAAGAGCCATTCCACACCTGCTTGGGAAGAATCACTGCAGTGACCTGATGCTGGTGGCTCTGGAAAGACCTAGGGACAGCCTGCCCTTCCTCCTGCCCACCAGACCTGCCGAGGGGCAAGGAGGCCCGTGCTGAGAAGATGATTCTGCATCATCCCAGCTTTAGCTCTCTCATCAGCCACCCAATCTTCTGCCCCTGCAGAACATACTGAAACAAAGTTAAAAAGGCAGCCCTAAACACTCTATACAAAGACCATGCCTGACAGCCTGGGCAGGTTTTATGTACCTGTCCCTAGTGTTTCTCCCTGTGCTGGCTGCTGGCTTATTTTCCTATGCGCAATTGTTCAGGAAGTGGCACGAGGCTCAAGTGATGCAGAGGTTGCCATGGAGAGGAGCTTGAGTTTGCACTTTATTTATTTTATTTATTTCTGAATGGCAGCATGCTGCAGTATGTAAAATCTGCATGGCTTGCTAGCACACAGGATGGCACAAACCTGGGGCTGTGTTTAAATATAACCTGTCTTCGGAAAAACACAGCAAAAAGCTGAACCTCATTTCCAGCTGATTTTATTTCCTGTTTGGGATTGGATTTCCCTGGAGACTCATGTCTGAATTGTCCACTGAAGCAGAATTAACACCTAGCTGAATTAAATGACCAGTTTTTTGTTTTGTTTTGGTTTTGTTGTTTTGTTGTTTTTTTGGTTTTTGTTGTTTGTTTTGTTTTGTTTTTACCTGATACAAAGACACTTGATGCCAGTGCTGTAAAATATGCAATTTCAATAAGACATTCAAGAGTGAGTGCAATATGGTCTTTTATTCCCTTTTATTTATTTATATAGCAACTAGAATCATGCAGAATCCTTCTTGCTTCCCTGAAAAAGGCTTAACTTGCATGGTAATATTTATAATTACTTAGCCACTGAAATCTATCCCTCAGCATTACAGTAAATCTTGCCATGCTAAAGTGACACAGAAGTGTCACATACTTTTTAGATTCACTATATCTAGTGATACCAAATTAGAGTGCAATTATTAGCTGAAAATCATGTCCTGTATAAAGAACCTTTTTGTCTGTCATTCACTCCCTACCCCCAACTTTTGAAGGTTTTACAAAAGTCATCATTTGGAACTAAAAATTACAGGAATATCTAGTCTGTATTTATACCACTGTCACCAAACAAAAAGTTTAGAAAGATAAGGTAATTTTCAAAAAATTCTATGGATTTTGAGTGAGCTGAGAACATGGATATGGGAGGCAAGCCTTGTTCTGGCTGGATGTTGTAATTTTTTATATTATATAGAAAAGAAATATAGCTTTTTAAAATCTATTCCTTCATAAAAATAAGTTAAATTATTTACAGAAAAACAGCATACTGGGCGTAATTAAAGATCTCAAAATTCTGCTCATGTCATTTGACAGACTCAAGAACTGTTCCTTTTCCAGTGTTCTGTGCATTCCCTGCTGCCTGGGGATACAGATATGCCACAGCGGCTCTGCAGGATGAGCACTGTCTTTCTTCTAACTCACATCCCATTATATACTGCCAGTTGCCTTGACAGTGCTAGTTATCTTTCAATTGGTTTTGTAGGTATTATATAGTTAGTCATATGCACGGATGATTAATTAAGCCAATTCATATCCATATTTAAATTCAAATCTAAGGGGCAATATTAAATTTTGTTCTTCTCCACAAGATGAAATAGAGGGAGAATCAAAGGATAAAATAAGGATAGATAGATTAAAAATATGATTAAAATAAGGACAAAAAGATCCATAGTTATAAAGGGATGGAAATTAATAGATTGGCGACTCTGTACTATGAGAGTTATTTAATGGTCCACACACTTGAGCTGTATTACAGAATTAATTTCCAAGTAATATCTTTCATTAGCACAATATATGCACTTTCATTATGTCAAAGAAGTAATATCAAGCCTTCATTCTCACCTAAGAAGGTCATATGGCCTGTAGTCCTTGCATGGGAGAGCAGACCAATAATTCAGCACTAGAAAAGTTGACACTGAACTTCCCAAAAATTTGCATGGGAGTCTTACAGGACTGAAGTAAGTATATGTCAGAGAAAAGTCCCTGAAAGAGCTAGTCAACAAAATGTCAGTTGTAAAGATAATGGAGACTGCAAAGGCAAAGAAACCCACTTAATGCATATAAATGATTTGTCATACTGTTTGTCACTTGGTGTGACCTAGATTTTAGAAATTAGATATGGCATTCAGGCAGCCTTAAATATGGACATTGGTAACATCAGCTGCTAAGAAAAATCTAGAATCCAGCAACTACTTTTCACTGGTAGCTTCTTTGTTACTCAGGAAATGCCCCTTAGAGCAATATGGCAAGGTATTTGAAATGTTGACACTGCTAAACTAGACTTCTGAATCCTTCCTAAGCTCTACCACCATCTGAAAATCACAGGCCAGGCAGCTGATTTCTGTTAGAATTTCCAGAAGGGCTTGATCTTTCAGTGACACTCATGATAACACACATTGACTTCATGGGGTGCAGCACAAAGACCTTTCACACCACTGGCCAGAATCCCAACTCTCAGCAGCTGGAAGCTGCACCACACACTCTGCCCATTCCCACTCTGAATTCCCCAGCTCTGGAGGCAGGCACAGAGAAGGCAAGGTGGCACCCACCAAGTGTGAACAGACTTGCAGATCTCCTGCAGGGGACTGGCATTGGAAAGCCTTTCCCTTCACCTAGTGGCATTCAGGATATTGATGGTAAAAAACCACCACCCCATGAAACAGCCCTAGCTTCAGTTTTCATTATGTACTTTAACCTTTCAGGAGCAGATCCTAACATTTGATTTCTCTCTGCTATGCATACAGAGCCCAGCAGTGTGTGCAAGCAGCTGCAAAACACAGTTTAACTGGTTGAAATTGCAGACAGGAGATTTTTAGGCTTCCCCTGTACAAGTTGACATAGCAGGTGACATGTCAGCTTAAAAAATCATCAGTACACTTGAACAGATTATTTTTTTTTTAACTTTTGGGGTCCTTTTTTTCTTATCCATGATACCAGAGTGGCATCCTCCAGGACCTTCAGAAGCAGACTGTCTTGCTGTATTCTGTGCTGTTACAGACCAGCTACTCAGGAAAGGGTTAAATACATCAGCCATTCTATTCAAGAAATGAACAGGAGCGAAAAATGCAACTCCTTAGAGACCAGCCTATCCTCTGGGCAAAATACTCGCATCAGTCACCAAGGAAAACAGGGTCTGCTTCTTAGAGGATGACAAAAGGAAAAAAAATCCCAAACTCCAACAAATATTTATTTGCCAAACAAACCCGAGTGAGTTCTTTAAAAGGATGGCCAAGGAAATAGATGATAGAAAGGTGATGAAAGCAATCTCTCTGTATTTCACCCAGGCATTTGCTAAGCTGTCAGATCAAAAACTAGTGGGGAAATGATAAGACAGGACCAAGTACTATGTTGACATAAATTAAAAGCTGTCTGTCATGTCAAACCAGAAAATGCTAAGTAATTAAGTAACTAGTTAAAACATGGAGAGGCAGAGGTCTCATGGGCATGGACCAAAATCTGGGTTCATCCTGAGATTTTTTTTACTATATTTTGTGTATGATTTCTTAGGATTTATTTCAAATGAATAAAATAAAAATAGATGAAGGAGGAGGAAGAGGACCTGTCCTGTTACGATTGTTACTGTAATTCGAAAAATATCTAGATTCCACATATGTATTTATATTCTCCATGGGTTTTAATTAATTAGCATTATATTTCCTAAGAAAGTGAATAGAAAAAGTCAGCAAAAAATAAAAACCAGATTATTGAAAATTATTTATATGACTTGAGATCAGGGCCATGCTGTATATGCTGCACAAAACACTCAAAAGGATGAACAATAAACTCTCTTTCACAGAAGTAAATGGAAACCCCACACATTGATCCTAAACAAGCACACAGATGTTATTCTATGTCCCCACTCAGAGGCATGCCAAACTAAAGCCCAGGTAGTGGGGAACCTCTGGCAATTCTGGAGAACAGATGAAATTCAAAGTGCAACATAAAAACAAATAACAAGAATTCAGGACGAGCTTGAGATTTTTTGCAGCTTGAAACAAAGAAATTAGGTAAAGAAGAATGATACTGTTGAGATTCTGATGAAATTAGATAATTCTGCAAAATCTCTTTCACTTTTCTCTCTTCATATATGATTCTCCATTTAGCTCTGTGCAATTGCAACTTTTCAGTTTTAAGAGATATTCATAATTCAGGATCAGGTCTCTATGACCTGTCAGTTTTTTAATAACATATGTTCAATTTACAGTCAGACTTCAAGAAAATGGGAAATTAAGAAAGATTAAAGCATTTGTGATAGTCTAAAGCAAGGAATTGCACTGCCTAAAACAAATACTCATTTTCCCCTATCTTCTTATCAATAATACATGTATAAAGCATATTAAGAACTACAAAACACAAATATGTCACACATCTTTCTCTACTGCAGTATTCAAAGTCACTGATAGCTCATGAATAAGAACTTCAAAAGCTGTGTGAGAATACACTTCCCACTACCTCAGCAATACAAAGAGCTTTAATCTCAAGATGATAGGTTTACAGAGGTATTACTTAAACATAAAAGTTTAATCAATATCCTAAAAGACTCATGTACAATGTAATTTTTAGTATACCTTTGTACAACAGAAAAGATTTTGGACATGAAAGTTATATATTTGATGTTCATGATACAGAAATTTTCACATTTGGCCTAGTTCAATATACAGAAGCCATTAGATTAAGAAAAATGTGATTTTTTTCCCCCCTCCCTTACTTTTTCACCCATGGAATACAGAATAGTTCTCTACCAGTGTCATGTGGAGCTAAACATATTATCAGCAGCAAACAGATGCTGATTTTTGCTTATAAACAAAAGAAATAGCTGCAACAATATTTAAACTGCCAGCTTTGGGCAGGTAATGGTACCAATTCTATTCCTTGGCTGATATGCACCACTGTGGCTTAGCATGCTTTTTCTGACTGGCAGCTGGGAGGAAGGATGGAAGCAGCTCCTTCTTATGGCCACAGGGTACCCTCATCATCAGCTCATGACAGTCCTCACTGTACATGCTGCATGTACATGATCCTAAACTCCCTCAACTGGAACATCCAACAGCGCAGTTAGGAAATAACTCTTTTGACTTTTCACTTGGATGCTTCACCTTCCTGTAAAAAGGGTACTAGGAGTCTCATTACTAATGTAAAACCTCACAGAAGACAATGGAAAGTAAAAAAGTAAGAAAAAAAAAGCCTAAGCTAACATTAGATCTGATGAAAACTTCCAGGTACATTTATTTTAAATAATGTGCATCGTTTTTACAAAAAGGTGGCTAAAGCATTTTAGTACCAGGGCTTTTCAAATATTTTAAATATGTGACTCAAAACTTCCAGAACCATCTCTAATCCCATATTACTTGAAAAGCTTCAAATTTCTAGGTGAACACGTACAAGAACACTTTTTTTTTTTTTTCCTCACAATGTGGGTAACAAGGTTTTTAAACATTCTTTATGTGAGATCATCACAGAAGACTAAAATTTGCTGTAAGCAAGTTTCTAATTTGATGGGAAAAGGAATAATCATTTCCCAAAACAGTTAAATTAATCACAAAATTGTTGGTTTTGATTATTTTTCACCACACACCATCATTTTGTGCATGTATGGATATTCCTTTGGTTTTCACTATAATACCCCGATACTAATACAACATCTACTCTGCACTAAGAGAGTGGAGGTTTCAGAATAAGGATCTAAATGTACCATGATACATGGTACATATATATATATATATATAATGTATATTTTATATATTCCCTTTGCTTCCAAAATCTGGCTTGGAATCCTGGCCTAAAACATTATTGCCTTACTCCCACCTGAAGTCTCTATGTGATGAGTAGTATCATAAACATTTGTAGCGATCTCTTGTAAATTCAATAAAATGTTGCAGGTTGAGGTTCAAACTACAGTTATCCATACTGGCTATGCTTCCTTAACACTCTTTGCTGGTGGTCTCACCACTGCCTCCATAATGCAATTGCATGTATTTAACATCAACTTAGAAGTTCATTGAGCCTAATATAAAACCTAGAAACATTGATGGGACTATTTTCATCCATTTCAGCTTTCTTGGGATCAGACCTGTGGGAATATAGCCATATTATAATGCTGCTTCTAGAAAGAATAATTTACTAGCCCATCTGGAGCAGAACTCAAATGCAGAATAAGATGGTATCTGTATCTGAAAAATCCAGTTCCAAAGACTCTTTGAATTGAGGTGGAAACAGCTGCATAGCCAGAAATATCCTAGTGTACCAACTAAATATTAATTGTGTCCTGGAAGCATATGGTTTTCAGCAAGAGTAACACAAATGCAGTGCATCAATATTCATGATTATCACATGTATTATTAGTATAATTAATGTCCACTCATAAACCCATAGGCATGGGTTTGGATAGGTGGACCACCTATTCTTACGGTGAATGCAAAATCAGCTGGACAACTGGGTTTGCAGTGTGTGATCACTGATCAAAAGTTTGGCCAGTGGCTGGATACTGGTGGCATCTCCACACCTTAAAACTGGGGTCAGTTATTTAACACCTTCATTACTTTCTGGACTTGGAATTCCTGGTGGATAGAGTTAAATATGACTTAATGGGACACCCTTGAAGGCTTTCAGATATTGGACCAGCTTTTCTAGAAAGGCTGCAGATATCTCCATCCTTGGTGATGTTCAAACTTGACTCTACAAGGCCCTGAAAAACTCCAGGTTGGCACCACTTTGAGTGCAACCTGGACCATATGTTATGCAGAGCTCCCTTAAAATTTTTATTATTTTTTGGTTTTAGATTTTACCAACCTGCTCACAAAAATACTGAATACTATGCATTTACACTGATTGGAAAAGTATTAGCTCTGTTGCATACTATATCAACCTGTCTCCCTCTTTTATGAGTGAATAGAGTCGAACTTCAGTATTCTTGTGTAGCATCATATCCTGTTCAATTTTCAGTTCATAAAATTGGGACAGCATATTTGTCATTCTGAAAGCAAGAAATAGTTTTGCAAGTCTGACACTGCAACAATGAATGCACAGCATACTCATAAGGCAGATATTTTCTAGCTAAAAATAAAGAATGCTTGCATCTGTTTTATATGATTTAGTGACCACCTTCTGCACACAGCATACCATTCGTAGCATATGCTCTTTGCTCAGTATGTTTAATATAGATTGCCTTCTGTTCATTTGATAACACAGATTTACTTGCCTTAAAAAATGACTTTGTATACCCTAAGAAAATACAATCTCATAGAACTGGATTTAGCCTATAAAAGGGTATTTTTTGACAGTACCATGCAACTAAGGGGCAGATCCCTGAGTGCACACAGCTACCTGGAACACATAAGATTACTGTACTCCCTTCCACTGCTAATTTACTTCTTTCCAGTGTACCTCTCCATGACACTGCTTACCATGTTTTCCTTAAAACTGCTTTTTACTATCCCATGGATTTTTATTACCTTCAGACTAAATGTGTTGCAATTCTTTAGTTAATCTGAAGTCTTTGAACAGACATTAAAGACTACTGTGTTCTTGGAGGCAGTGAAGTTCTCTGCTATGAAGATGTAAAGTTTGTGTCACAGCATCTGTATAAATATCAAGCTTGTTCTCTGCTGTGTGTTGAAATTTTCTGTCTCTACATGGGTTTCCTCCTGTCTGTCACTATGTTCTGGCTATCATCTTTCCTCCACTTCCTGTAGTTTCCCTTTACTTTGCCTTCTTTTGTCTTTCTGACTTACAACAGAAAATGACAAAAGAACACAAGCTATTATATGACACAAAGAATGTACCTTCATGTTGCCTTTGGTTTTACTGATATTGCTGTAGTTTTACTATAACCCATTCTAATTCTCCCTCATGTAATAAGTTATATTCATTTTAAAAGAGAGGGAGTGACAGTACCTTCCAGGAAGTGATGACCCTTAAAATACCAGTATGTACTGATTCAGTACAGTAATAGCACCCAGCAACTGAATTTCAGACATTACCTGTAACCAGATAAAACAAGTAAAAATAAACACCAACTATTCTTCTAAGTCACAGGATTGAAAACTGCCACTGAAGTGCTGCAATTGAAACTCTACTATTGAGCTGAAGCTCTTCATTCTCTGAGGTCTCCTACTTTGGATGACAGTTTTTCTGCAGTAGAACTCTATATTAAAATGTCAAATAATGTGAACTTTAATTCAGCTGCAGTGGTGTTTTTCCTTGATTCTGAGAAAGTATAATCTCTCTCTTGAGAAACAAAGTATTAGCTGAGATTAAATTTCACCCAACCATATTGATAACCATCCTGCAACGGACTTCCTTACCTCAATTAGATTTCAAAGGCACATTTGCAAGAATGTGATGATTCTGGACATTCTAAATTGGATACATTTTGCTTTACACATTTTGCAAGTTGATGCAACATTAGGGTTAGTTTATTTGCAATACAGAGTTCTGAATTTCTCTCTTTCCAGAGTTTGTTTTTGCCTTACTAGTCATTCAAATACATCTCATTCACCTACTGAAAGTCCATGAGACAACACAATTTTACTTAGATTATAGTTTTTTCCTCTGCGTACATGTCCAAATTCTGAGGCACATAAATACTCCAAAGCCAAAAATAACACATTTGAACATTTAGTTTCTATGGAGACAAAACTAAAATGTCTAATGTGAGTTTATATTCAGCCTTATGCCTTACAGGTTAGAAGCACTTCATTAAGCCTTAGAGAGGGATATTATTTCATAAATAAATATATTAAAAATAAAAGGGAACCACTCCAAATCCCAAATCCTGTGCTTCTGATATGCACTTGTGTATTCTAGTTGTGTAAGAATTGTTGCTGGCAGCCAGTTCCTGTTTTTCTATTCCCACCCTATATTAGAGACTTATTGATAGACTCAAGACATAGTTTGTGTCATTTTCAATAGAAAAATATTCCAGTTGAAACATGAGAAAACTCAAAAGTCAGGACTTTGAGGCTTTTAGCTTTCACTCCAAGTGTTTAGAGAATAATAGCTACAGAGTTAACTGCTACAGATGCCTGATGCTGCTAGGTCAAAGTAATGAATGTTACATGTCTGACCTTTTAAGCCAGGATCAGCAAAAAACAGCCTGAAAAGCACAGCATCATGATTACAGCTGTAGAAGTACTCGTGAGACTTCTTTCAGGCAGTTGGATACAGAGCCCACTTTTAAAAGTGCATTTTAAATGGCACTCTAGTCAGTCTTAAAGATCATATTTGAAGAGGTGTTACTCAAAATTATCGTCTGCTTTAATGATGTTTTCTGAATCCTGTACTTCTGCAAGCCTTATTAGTTAGCTTAATGTCTCAGTCTCCCTTCTCTCAAACTGCAGGTAAAATACAACATGAGCTTATCGGTACTGAGGGTTTCTGTAAAGAATTTTGCCAGGCTTTGATGATTATGCCTGAGCCAGCTTCCATGTGATAACCATGTAAGTTGTCATTAGCACAGTGCTGGGCTTCAACTCAATCCCCAGCAGGGCTTTTTTAGCTCCAAGCTGTACCACATTAAATATGGCTGCAAGGTTTTTTGGCTTGAAACTTGCTCACAAATGACCAGCTCAGAGCCTGAGCAAAATGACTATAACTATAGACATCTAGAAGAACCATGAATTACAATGTGGGAGCCAGGCTTGGCCATCTTAAATTGATCTTTAACTTGATTATTATACCATTAATCCTGTTTATCCACTTGAGGATCTGCCAAACTTTTTGTGTTAAAAAGACCATGTTCCGCTCAGCTAAAATTTATTATGCAAAAAGATACAAACAGTAAAGAACAGCAGCATAAAGCTGGGTTCAGTGGACAGAAGTTGCACTGCCATTAAAAGTGTTCCCAGGTGGAGGCTGACAGCAGAGAGGTCCCTGCCCCGGGCTGCTCTGTATCTGCTCACTTGCTGCTCGCCTGGCTGTCGGCAGCTTGGAGCCAACACGAGCTGCTCCCAAGTCCCCTTTCAGCTGTGTTTCCTATGCCTGCTGTCAACACTGTGTTCAATTCAGCCTCCTTTACTGGCAATGAGTGTCCATAACAACTCTTTAAACAAGTGGATTCTCACTTACTAAATCTGGCATTTTTCCATCCAAAGGTTTGTTGAGCTGCCGACCAACCCAAGAAAGTTCTGCACAGGCTGACCCCATGTTTAGTTGTCTACCTATGGCAGGCACTGTGTTACAAAGACTTACCAGTCAAATAAATATGAATTTAGGGACTTTCACCTCCATTTTCCAGAGCATCATTAGTATTAGTGTCTGCAACTGCCATTTCACTACATAGTTTTATTTATATATGCCTCATTTGAACTTTTGGCATAGAATTATAAGAAGACTTGATATGCAATCAGGCTGTCCATTGGTTTGGCAGTTTGCAACTAACTGTGAACTCAAGATCTGATTTAAAAGGGAATAAAAATTACTAGAGATAGTTTGTGAACATCAAAAAAAAAAAAAATAGTAGGGAGCACAATAGTGACTCCACTTAGGCAGAAGCCAGGCATGGCACCAGGGCTGGCAGAAGCTAAGTGCCCAGATGGTACATGGGTATTAGCTGAGCAATGCTCACACAGTTGCAGGGTAGCAACAACATTGCCACTGTATGGACTGTTATGTGGGATGAAAAGTCAGACAATGAACACAATTCATGGGGAATTAGACTTTAGTATTTCCATTTGCCTAAATAGGAATTAATTTTGTGCATGTTATAATGCTCATCAGTTATCCTGATTAATTAAGACTTCCCTGTGTACTTGATACCTTATCAATTCTTATGCAGAGTAGCTGATGGAATAAACATTTAGTTATCATTCACTAAAACACCAAAAAGATATTTATAGTACTTGACTAGAATACTACCAAAATACTTATATGTACCTTAAAAGCCCAAAGATATCTTGCACGTTTATTCAGCTCAATAGGAGCAAAACTCAGCTGCCTAAATGAAGCTTGGCAAATACTCTTGAGTCCCTATACAGTCAATGTGGAGATAAAGTGCTATTGGGTGAATAGGTTGCTATTCATCTAATCTGAAAACAGACATCTTAAATAGGTCAGATGAACCTTATCCTGAAAGTACTTGCTTCTCTCCATTTACCATAGAGTCTGAGGTAACTAGCTTTAACAGAGATACCTAGGGTGTAAATACTTGGAGGTGGATAGAATGAATGTTCTCTGAAAATCAAATGTAGAATCAGATACTTAATATACAGATAAATCATGTCAATGATTCCACAGTGAATTTCTTTGAAAGGAAAAAAAAAATGAACCATGGAAGTCTCATTAAACCCCAGATGATTTTTTCCTCTTGAGTAAAACCTGAAGAATAAATCTTTTTTTGTTTCAAAAGTTCTTTTTCTATATCTCCAATATATAAAACCGGTTGACCTGAACAGTTAGACTAAGATGAGAGACAGACACACTAGTCACTACTTGGAAGCAGAGGTCTTCCCTGCTGTCTCCTCTTCCAAACAAGTTTTTCTGTAAGGCCCACATCTGGTAGTTGATGGCACATCCTCCCACACTTTTGCAGTGACATACTACAAAGAAATACCCATAGCCCCTGCCATCTCCAGTCCTTGGCATTCCCTGCAACCAAACCTTGTCGTTTTAACTCCGTTCATTTTTCCCCAGCTGAAGAAGATGAATGGTTGTCTAGGATGATTCAGCAAGACTTAAAATTATCTTTTAGGAAAAAAAGTAATGAAACTGCAAGGAAAAACAAATAAGACAACCAATTCTAGAAGGTAGTTACTAACAATATTCTCTACTACCTGTGTAGATTATTTCTTACTCCAAGCCCCTCCAGGAGATGACATCTCCTCCAGGAGATGATACATGTAGGGACTTTAACACATGGGGAACCCTTACACCACAATGCCGAACAAGTCTGTGAACCCAGCACCGATTCACCATCTGACACATGCCACTGCACACCTCTGACACCTGGCTCACAGCTCACCCAGAGCAGAAGGTGTTTAGTGTGGGCTGAGCTGCCCATATTGCTGAGTAATTTGAAGCATGGAGAGCAGGGCACAAAAGGCAAAGGCTCCTGCCCTCCCCTTTCTCACACCCACTTGGGTGCAGGTTGTGGAGAGTCTCGTGTCCAGAACTGCAGACTCATAATGGGGAACTTCCAGCATCCCCTGTCCTGCTGCAGGCTGTACTTCTCTACTGCCTAATGTATGGAAATCAGCTTCCAGAACTGACCTACTTGCTCTAAGGGAGGGCCTGTGAAGTCAGGGCCCCAGTTATGCTTTTACTTACTTTCATGCCAAAGTCTGGTAATAAAAACTCAGACAAATCAGCAGTACAACTTTTAGGGATTTTGGACTTAGGGTTTGAGAACAGTATGAATTGCATTACCAATCCAGAAGAAAGTTGTACTAAAACTGGTCCAGAATGTCTATAGAATTATAAAATCTTAATTTTGTATACTTTTTGGAAATATTAAGAATATAAAGTCTATTATGAAAATGCATTAAGACAGTGATAGTTATATTTTGATCTTGTCTTAACATGGCTGGAACCTTATCTAGCATTCTTTGCATATCTAGCTCTGATGGGAAAATAAGTTAGACTTCAGCTATGTAACTATGAAAAATATCTTAAACATCCCAAACACACCCTATTTCAACAAAAAATAATTTGCTGTATTGTGAAAATTTACTAAGATTTTGGTATCCACAAGTAAGAAAGATCTTTTTGGTAAGAAAGATCTTCTTCATAAATTGTGCTTTGTCTCAATAAATAAAAAAGATGCCTTCATCAGACAAAAAGATTGAAATATTCATTTCATCATATCTGTAATTTTTATTGTAGACATGTCTCCTGTTGCAAAAAAAATATCTTGGAAAGGTTTGCAAAAGGCCATGCAAACTGTAGGCAATGTTTTAAAGACTAAGCACTAAAATAAAGAGAAAGAGGTCAAGAAAACAGAAAGCAATATAAATCTTAAATAGCAAAATAAATCTTAAATAGCAAAATAACACACTATCTAACTTTTTAGAGTATATGAGGAGTTAATGGAGTAACATCTATGCAGACCATGAAATTCATTAATATCATTAAAATGCATGACAATCAACAAATAGCTATAATCCACCTTGACAGAAGTTAGTGCATCAGGCAAAACCATACTTGGGAATCCTGTCACTTTCTTAATTGGAACAGTAACTGGGTTTGTTTGAAAGAGTGAAATGTATTCCCCATCTTAAATTATACCAAAAGGTAACAGAAAAATTAGACAGAGCAGAAAGATTGCAGAAATGACTGGAAAATAAATGCAGACAAGCTCCTGGTGACAAAACTTACTTAATTGAAAGGAATCAGATTGTGCAAGGAAAGTTGTTTGTGAGACCAGGCAGGAAGGGCTGTAAAGCTTTTATTTTAAAAATAAGTCAGAATATTCTGAGCTAGGACTTTAATATTTCTAGAAAGCTCCATAGATATTAGAGAGTGAGAGTGAATAGTGTCATGCTCACGGTGCACAGAGGAGGGAAATGGCAGTGCAGCGTATCCTTTTCTCAGTCAATGTAAAGTGTTGTGGTTCAATTATCTTCAAAGTCATTACAATAACGCATACCAGGGGAGGAACTGCCCCCCAGTTCTGTGCAGGCCCTAACAGGGAAAACCTGGCTATCTGCTGGTCACAGAAGAAACAAGTACAATAGAATGAGATAGTAAGTATCTCTGTACCAGTGCAAACTTGCTCAGGATTATATCTGTGTAGGCTCTCTTTACATGCTATGATGGTTTTGGCAGAGGTAGAGTTATTTTTTTTCACAGCAGCTGGTATGGGACTGTGTTTTGGCTTTGTGCTGTGAACAGACTGATAATACAGGGGTGTTTTTGCTATTGCTGAGTAGTGCTCACAAAGAGCCAAGACCTTTTCAGCTCACCTCACCCCACACCACCAGTGAGGAGGGTGTGGGTGCACAAGGAGTCTGGAGGGGACACAGCTGGGACAGTTGATCCCAAATGACCCTAGGAGTGTCTCACATCATATGGTGTCATGACATGAAGGTGGGGGAAGAAGAAGGAAGGCAGGGACATTCAGCATGATGCCTTTTGTTTTCACAAGTCAGTGTCACACATGATGGAGACCTTTCTTGGGGATAGCAGAATGAAGTGGTGGATGAATTCCTTGCTTTGCCTGTGTGTGCAGCTTTTGCTTTACCTATTAACCTGTCTTTATCTCCACACATCAGTTTTCTCACTTTCACCTTTTCAATTTCTCCTTTTGGAGGGGAGTGAGTGAGTGAGTGGCTGTGCTGGCTGGGGTTAAACTATGAGCTTGTGTAAATGAAATGGGCCTGGGCTATCACACACAGCTCTTGTCTGTATCACTGAAATCCTTTATCCCCTCCTCCACTTTCCCTAAAGAGATGCCTGTATCCCAACTGTTTTTTGGGAAAGATGCATTGCCAACCTAAGTTCTTGAAACACACCCAGGCACACACATAAGGAGTGCTCTGGCACTTAACTATGTGGATGGCCACATGCCAGTGAGGGAACTCAGACCTCAGCCCACATCAGTTTACTGTGGCAGATGCAGTAACAGGCACTGGGCAGTATGGTTCACTGAACTGGTGCAGATGGGACTCGGACCAGCTGTAAAAAAAAAGGTCCTACAATGAGGCTAGATAATTACAGACATGGAGGAAAGGAATGTTTGATCAAAGAAAAGTGAGAGGAAAACCATTTTTTATGACTACTTATATTTACCTCTGTTACTGTGACAAAAATCCCAGCAATGACCCACCAAATGCTTGGAGGCACACTGTGCAAGTCTTGTGTTAGTTGATGCCTTATTTGCCCAAGAAATGTACTTGCTCTATGATTTTTTTTGAGATGAAGACACTACAGCATCTCCATATTCCTAAAGAATTGCTTTCATCTTATAATATTCAATTACCTTACTAGGATCACATGCTTAACATAAATATAGTGTTCCAGGGAAAACTTATTTTGCTTGGCTTATTTCTGGTCTCTTGCAGATAGATAGTCCTCTGTTTATTCAGCAACTATATAATTTGATAAAATAATGGGGAAAATATAAGTTTCAAATTCTGGTCTGTGATTTCAATACTTTTCTATTAAGTAAGAAATAAACAGTTACGGTGGGTGCATCTTACATGATGTGGAAAGTGTTATGAGAGTGCAAGTAATTGTCTGCAGGAAGAAAACAAATTTTTAGCTATATTCAGTGAGAATGTTTTATAAGATGTAAAAGGAAACACAGTTTTGGATAAAACTTATGAAGGGTTGGGCTTCATTTCTGAAGCCAGTCTTAATATTGAAGGTTTTTTGCTACATATCAACTTAGAACAAAAAATTATATAAAGGTGATACTGAAAGAAGGCAGGTAGAGTCTTAATCGCAACATGCAGAATAAACAAAACTTGCTTAAAATGATTTATTTTTCCTGTAAGTATATGTATTTAAAGTATTGGTAATGGATATATAAATCATATTTAAAGGTTGATAACTTCCTGATTATGTTGCAATTCAAAAATTGCCCAGTAAATTATGATGAAATATATTTCCATGGAATGATATGTTATTTCAGCATTCGCTCTCGGGGATTACTGCCCAATATTGTCATTAAAGTAAAGCAAAAACCTGATGGTGGATGAAGTATAAACATTGTTTTTTAGATAAGATATCATAAGTATTGTACCTCAAGCACTTACATAAAAATTCGTGAGCTACCATTTCCATAGCAACAGGCAACATAATTTAGCTAAGATAGCTGCTTTCCATTCTAGGGACTTCATCGTCACTGCAGTCTACAAAATACAAAAGTGTGTCTTCTAAGACTAATACAGTAAACAGGCAAAATGCTGGAAATGCTGAGGAAGGCATAGATTTTATTACAGATGCAGAACAATGCTTCTTTCTCCTCTCACCTGTATTTCATGGGATTCTCTACCATTTTCTACTCGCCACATACTAATCTAGTTCTCCTCGTTGCGCAGGAGATCCAGTGAAAGGCATCTGAAACTGGCCTGTCTCTCATGTTAGTCTGATTCTTTCTGGAATGTGCAGAAGCAGCCTCTTCACTGGCCAGTTCCTTCTTTCTCTCCTTCCTCCTCTCAGTTACCAAAATAAAATTCACTTCAATGCAGAGAGTCAGCACAACATATCTGGGGCACCTGTTAAATCTCATATTGAGCCTACATACAGTTACTCATTTAACACACTGCTGACACACTCCTATAGTCATAAGTCTTTTGCTCCCCCAATGGTTCTGTGAATCTTGTTATTAATCTGAATCACTTTAAAGTGCTCTTTAAAAACATCTGGCTCCATATTTTTAAATTTAAAACAACTGTGAAAAAAAATTTAAAATAAGAACTTAAAAAGACAGCAGAACTAATATTCTCACTAAAGGTACTCTGAAATTTCACACTTGAGTAGCTGTGGTCTAAATGGAAAGATCACGGGGAGCGCCATCAATTTTTACCTACTGGAAGTATAGGATTGCAGACTGCTACCCTTGCCTTTCAAAGAATGATGTCTTAGACTATTTTCTCAGAGAGGCTGGAAGAATTTCTTTTGAAGGAGAAATCTGATTGATGTCAGCAAGTGAATCACCACCTGTCCATGGGAAATGGATGCTTTTGAAAGAAAGCTATATTGGACACTGCATTTGATAGACTCTGTAATGCAGTGATGGCTCTCTCTGAAGTTCTCCTGAGCTGAGCCCCTGATAGGGACTCTATGGCACTCACCTCCTCACAGATTCTCCTTATGAAAAATATGCAGAAGGTAAAAAACACTATGTTTTTTACTTCACCATTGAGAATTAATTAGACATGATATTAGGATGCATATAATTTATCTGACTTATAAGTTACTATCTCATTTTGGCAAGTGCACCAAAGACAGAAACTGGCATAGGTAAGCTGGAAAAGAAGCTATGATGCTGGAGCACAATCACTTGTCCTGTGGGTACATGATTATTTGTCAGGAGCAATTCAGGGATCAAGAGTAAGATGCAATATATTCTGCTTATGAACTTCACCTAAAGAACGTACAAAGTGCAAACAGGACATTAGCTTCTTTTTTCCAGCTGCAGTGAAATGCAGGATTTCTTACAGCCAAAGATCCTGACACGGGGAAATAAACCCCTATTTCTACATCCATCTAAACAAATATGTACAACCTAGCTATCATTTCATTCATACAAACTAATTACATATGATCTAGCACTTTGATGAAGGCTTAAACGTTTAGCTGATATAAAAAGAAAAAAGCACTACACCTACCAGAGTAATTATTACAAGGGTATTTTTATCCTGCAGTTGAACATACGCAATAAATGAGCATTAGATTATGCTACTGAAATAGAGCCTGAGCCTTTATTATCCTACAGGACAAATTCTGTAATCCCCTCTGACAGACTCATAATCACAGCAATAACCAGTTCTTGACCTGTGAGGCAGGTTAAGTATCCCTGCCAAACTAACAAGAATAGTAACTATTCTGTTTCTGAAAAATTGATTGTTAACCACCAGAACTGTAAAAAGTCATCTCCATATTAATTAACAGTGCCTAGTCTAGCATTAAAATCAAACACACATACACAAGTCACTGATCTTGATAAGTCTTACACTGCCACCTCCAAAATTTATGACTTCAAGAAACACAGCTATATTTACTCAGAGGTAGAGACAACCAAGGAAAACACCAGCTCCTATCATCTCTGATCATTATGATCACTTCCTTGGCTGAAATCTGAATAAGGAAACAGTTCTAGGGCAATGTCAAAAATAAGATTTAAATTCTATCAGCAAGTTTACTTTGAAGTAGTAAAGACTGCTTGTGGCATTTTAGTGTGTCATTTAATATTTTCATGAGAATGTGTTTATATAGCAGTATGATTTATTATTGTCAAAAATCTTATAACAGCAAAGAAATACCTGACTCACAATGTATGCAATACTTAAACTTCTGGGCAGAATCTATTGGCTTATAGAAAATAATCTGGACATCTATTCTCCTTCAATAGTTTTTGTAATTCACAGCTTCAGCTGCTCATTTCAAGAAAAGGAAAAAATTTAAAGGTCTGAAATAAATATATATTTTTAAACTCTAAATTTAAAAAACATTTTGAGGTGATATAATTTTAGAGGAAATTATATCTGATTAATTAATACCTAACAAAAATTAGAACTAAAATAGAAACGTTTTTTTAAAATAACTTCTTTTTTTTTTGCTTACAGCAAACAACTAAAATTCACTAAAAAGTGCTGCTGGACCACTTAATTTGCCACTGAGGATAACAACAGTCATGATTCATATTGCCTCCTGTAAAACTGATGTATTTTTTATATAAATACATGTACAAATATCAACCACTTATTTTGTAAAATATTCTAACTAAAACCTTCAGCTGCTAAAAGCTGGCCTAAACAAGTAGTCAAGGAGCAACACTAGACAGTACATAACCACAGTAAATACAAAGCCCATCAATACAGTATATTTAATATTTGTCTCTTTAAGAAGCTACTACCTAATGAATTAAAAACATTTTCCATATTTAGCTGTGAAAACAATCTGCATTTAATCCATGCCATCAAAATGAGGAAATTAAAGACAGCAGGTTTTAGATGAGGGGTCAAAGCTTGCAAGGAGGCAAGCTTCGACTGCCAAAATGGCTGTCCTCTTTTCAATTCAAAAATTAAATTATCCTCATTAAGGATTTGCCTTTGGCTCAAATTCCAATCTGCTGTCTTTCTTCATATGAGTTCTTGTGGAATATAGCATAAGTTTAAATCATCTGAATATACTTGTCTTAGAAGACTTTAATGTTTCAGAGTCTTCCTCTGACCTGTTTCTCTTAACATAATGAAGTGCTGCAACAATCTGCTCCAGCATCTTAGTCTAAACATGGAGCTAAGACTAAGAATAGTTGAATGACAGTTTGGAAAAATGGCTGCTTTAATTGAACATTGGGGATAATTTGACAAACTTAATATTATAAATACTGTAGATCTTACTGCTCTCAAATAATTACGTTTCAGATATTTTAAAGAGACATGCTTAATTAAAGAAGAACCAAGCCATGACTTCCTGCATTTGCAAATCAGAGATCCACCATGTAGCTCTGCAGTATCCGGAAGAGTCCAAATTTTTTTTTTTTTTTAATTTATTTTAGTTCCTTTAAATTCTGTTTGGTGGTAATGAATGAGGTATATAATTACTCTGATTCATCCTCTACCCTTAACATGAAATACCCCAGAGCGCTTAAAAAAATAATTAATAAAAATATCAAAAAAGAATTAATTAAAAGCACAAGTAAAAATTAATCATTAACTTCACACTAAACAAGATCGAGAATTGTACAGAACTCATTAAGACTTTGTATAACTCATGTTATATAAATGGCTAAGGAATTACTAGCAGTACCTGCAGTACCTCTATATCAACAGCTCCTTATACAGTTCTTGTTAAACAAGTATGAATCACAGCTAAGAGCCAAAGAAATGAGACCAAGTAATCCTAAAGAGTAAAATAAACTCATGTGGCAAAGCATCAATACCATATGTTTCTGTGAGATTCTGTTCCTAATTTCAAAGAAGGAGTATATAATTCCTTCACTTCTAAAATTGCCATATTTTCAAGAAAAGTGTAGATCCCTTTCATTTTTTGCTTTTTGCATATATTTAGGTGGAAACTAAACAGGTAAAATTGACGATATAGAAATAAATAAGCATTTGAATACAGGAACAAATCACACAACTGTCAAGTTCCTGCTGTTATGCACTTTCACTTGTTTTCCCATCTTTGTAACTCCATGACTGGGTTCCATTCCAGAGCAAGGACACACCAGCATGGTGTGCATGCCCCAGCTCAGCTTCCCCAGAGCACATCTGCATCCCCACCCCAGGAAAGGTTTGCTCAGTGACATGCAATCCCCATTGCTCAACCACCCAGAAGAGGCAGGCTCCAGAGCAACCCAGACGAAAGTCATATGAGCTACTTTGGACCAGGACCCTGAAGGAGCTCAGAAACAATATAAATAAAAAAAAGTTCAATCCATTTGAAATCATGTTTTAATATCCCCCCACCCAAGTGCAAATTCCCAGAGCAGACTTTTCATGTTGGTACATAATTGTTGTTTTTTTACCTGCAGGATCATCTGGAAAACTGATATTTTGAACAGCAGGACTATGCACAGCTACATCCCAAGTAAGACTCTAAAGGCAAGATAGGGTACACACATATTTTCTCCTCATGGTTTTTACTTGAGACAAAAAAGTCAAGGGGCAAACACAGAAGTGGAAGAAAGTAACAGAACTAAAAAAATCCGTACTAGAAAAAAATCCGTACTAGATGAGTAAGTTAAATGAAAGATGACTTATTTTTAGTTTGTGATTCTGTCCATTCTGTTTTACAGAAACTCAAAAGGGGCTCAATTGTGACTTTTTAGTTTGTTTTGTTTACTAGCTCATCATACTCCACTCTCTCATGGTTTGATGACTTTAATTTTGTTTTGGTTTATATATTTTTTTTAATCAAGCTTGTCTTCAGCCTAAGATGACAGATCTTACTTTTTTTTGAACATTAAAAATAATATTACAGAAATTCAGTAGAAAGATTAAAAAAAACCCTCCAACCCTTAGCAGACTCAATTCACTAGGCAAGCATTTCCCCAGATAAAATCAAGATGATAGTTAATCAAAACCAGCTGCATAATATTATTTTATCCAATTTTTTTCTTTAAAAATCTGTCAGCTCTAATCAAATAACACTGAACTTTGGTATTTTGTTGTTGATACTCTTGAACTAAATTCCACTCAGTGCTATTTGTCCTAAGCCATCCAATCTTCATTTTCTACCCAACCTTGCTTTAGGCAAAGGCAGAGAAAAAAGATAAAGATGACACTTTCTGTGCTTCTGACTCAATACTACAGTAACTGCAAATAATATGCCTGAGAAGACACTCACAGACAAACTTTTATTTCAACCACAACACCCAGTGTTGGTGTACTGAATGAAATGTCCATTTACATTTTTGACCAAGCAGATCTGTGAATAGGAAAGTGCACAGTTCAACAGGTCATTAACTAATTCATGAAATAATGTTCGTTATATGGACAAAGTGTTATTTCTGGAAAATGAGCAGGTCACTGACCAACCAGCTTGATTGGATACACCCAGGAATTAGAATGGATATTTTGAGTTCATATTTGATTAGCATTTGAGATACTCTTAACACTTCCCACAGGACTGCACATGCCAGGTTCCTACCATAGCTTGAGCTGTTATTCAAAGACCTGAGAATGCTCATTCCACTTAGCATTTTCTTAGTTTTGCTGACAGTGCTGAAGACAACAGCCTGTTCCCTAGACTCTTAAGGAAATTTCAGAAATTAAAAAAAAAAAAAAATTGAAGTTGAAATCTAGAATTACATTGCCAACAGTGAAGAAACCTTTAAAAAAAACAATATCTTTGTCCCTGAGGGACAAAAAAACTCTCAACCCTATTTAGATGAATTGCAACAGAACAGCATTCATCATTAACAAAATGAAAACAAACTCTGGATCCTACCAACCAGTTGAGGACTTGGAGATGGTAGTAGGGAAAAGAGAAAACACTACATGCTAAAGCTGAATTTAAAAAAAAAAAAAAAAAAAATTCAACAGAGATGAAGAAGGTGCATTCGGATTGCCTGCTGTAGATTCCTAACTCAGGTGGTACCTAACTAATTTTTATGTGAACTGCAATTCATAGGTGTGCTTCACAGCCTGTGGAAATCAAAGCAAACAACTGCTATTAACTATCTTCACCATGGAGCTCCTCTGTGTTAAAGGTACATTCTTAATCTTCTAAATGAGCTAATACAAGATATTAATTATAGGGATGCAGTCTGAGGAATGCATTTAAATGGGGCTTTCAAGTCTCTAACCTTTTTTTCATCTCACTCCTTAGAGACACATCCTGCCTAATTCTCCTTCTTTGGACTAACAATCACCCCAAACTCAGTTCCCACCCAGATTTCACCAGATTGAAACTCCTAGATTTCATAGGCTGCCAAAAGAGCATTCCCTTCCACATCAAATCTCACGTTAGGCACATCAAACTAGGAAAAAAATGCTCATTCCTATTCTGTCAGTTACCGTTTAGGATTACCACTTGGTTTGCTTGACACAGACAATTACTGTAACCTGAACTGTAGCTGAGTCCTTAAAAAGGGAGAATTAAGAAGGAAGTATTATGTACAAATAAAAAAGTACTTTACTTCTATATACAGCATCTACAATATTCTACATGAATATATTCTCATTGTTTTTGAAAAACAGGGGTTCCTAGGACAGCTGTCAGAAAACCAGTCTTACAGTGTGAGCCTTAAAGAGCAGAACATATTAAATTTACCAGAACAAAAGTCAAAAGGTACCTTGACTACTGCATAAAAATTTTTAGTAGTCATAGGGGTGATAAAATTGTGATAGTCTATGAAAGAGGCCAGGTTTGCAGATCAAGGCAATAAGTTCATCAGGCCAGGTGGCACAGCTTTGCTGCACAGAGACCTTTCAACTGGTCACTGCAGTTTGTCATAGACACTTGTTCAGAAAACATACCTGAAAAGGGGGGAATTTTCAGTATTGCTGACAAAGGCATAGCAAAAGGAAGACTGGCAGCTGAAATTAGACAAATTCAACCTTTCCACAACATTTCAATTTCCTAGCACTAAGGGTAATTAAATATTGGATTGGCTTACCAGGGGAGCTGGTGGACTCGCCATTGCTTGGAGCTTTAGGACGAGATTAGATATCATTGTAAAAGAGATGCTTTAATCCAGCTTCTGGAAGTTCTCAACATGCCCATAACACTTGCAGCTCTGCATTAAGACAATGACTATAATCAAATCTCGTACTTTAGGGTTTCAGCTAATCAACTGCAAGGGTTATAAAGATTTTTGTTTCCCTTCACATAAAAACCAGACAGATACTTTGGTGTGGTTTGTATTCTGATCTGTCTCTGAAGTAGCAGAGATTGCCCAAATCTACAGAAAACAAAAGGCAGCTGATGCAGTTGCCATGCCAGTGGTGATAGGGAAAGTACTTCCTCTTAGCTTGAAATTCACAAAGTCGGCAGATCCAAATGGGAACTGACATGAATTTAAAGTCACCTAGATGGATGCAAACCCCTTCTGCCCTAGAACCTGTGTGATTAGGTCAGTGCAGAAGTAGGTTTGGTCTGTCTGCCCTGCTAAGGGTCTGGCAGAAACACCCACTCAGCATTTCACTGACACTGCTACATGACTTAAGGAAAGGAGTCATTTCATGCTCTGCTCCTGCAGAGCACTGGCCAAGGGTCAAGTAAAAAACGATTGGATCACCATCCCCTTAGAGGTCTTGTTAATTAATCCTGCTGGATTAGCTCAAAGGGTGTGCTTTTTTCCAAGCTGAGATAAATAGAAATCTCAAATGAGTTTGTATTTGCTCAGTGTGAGATACAAATCACCTGTTAACACACATATCTCAGCTAATTAACTAATTGCTATTAAAGATGCAAAAGTAACACCTTGCTCTCTTCTATCTGCTGAAAGGTAACATACTTTAGTCTAGAGTAATCATGTTAACACATAGGTATCAGGATTTATTGTTCTGTGTTTTCCAGCATATGTACATAAGCATCACTTTTTGTTTTTAGTTTAACTACATCTGTAACTATACATTCTGCACTATTTTAGCAGAATACAATAATGACTTGATTATTAAATATAAGTAAAGCTGAAGGCAAGAAAGAACATTCTGCTACTTTTACCCTTTTATGTGAAAAGAGTATGTCTTAACTCTGTCAAATAAAGCATAAAATGAGAGATGGTTCTTCTAGTGATTTCTGTGAGATGCACAGTAGCATGTTCATATTTTGAGTCTCCAAATAAATATCTATTTAAGTGAAGTCCATGCCAGGCTTTTATGCTTATTGGCTGCCTATACTATTCGCTGACATCCCTTTGACAGTTAGAGTCTAAGATATTTCTGTCTGTGCTAAATACCAGGCCACTTGGTGCATTTGTGCACAGCTACACCTGAAATGTAATGCAGGCATGTAAATCACCTGTTGTGCAGTTCAGGACATTTTCCATGCAGAATAAGGATGATTCTTTTTGCCATAATTCTGAAGCATACATAAGGCTCTGTTGTCAGTATTGCTCATTATGATTATGTTGTCATTTTACAAAGCAAGAATGGGACACACCATGACAGCACCATCTAGTAACATAAAATATTCATGCAAAAACAAAAGCAGACTCAGCTTTTAAAAGCAGAGGAAAAAAAAGAAAAAAAGATACAGTGATCCTGCTTGTCTCAATGTCTATTTTGGTGACATGCACATATTTGCAGCACTTATGAGGATCAAATTTACAAGATGGCCCTAATTAAGTAGTATGTTTTTCCATGGGTATTCTTACTCAAACCAAACCAAAATACTCAGTTTTCTCTTCTAGGATGAAAATGACAAAATCTGCACTTAGAGTCTTCTGACTTCTCAAACAGACTTCACTTGTTGTGCTACTGTATTTAAATACAAATAACTGACAGAATCTGTACCCAGATCTGCTCTGTTGGTCTTTTTTGTTCTACATCTTACAGCATACCTAATGCCTACAGTGCAGGAATGCTTGGAAAACCTCAAATGAATCTACTGTCCCATAATTTTTAAAGAATGATCTTTAAGGAAAATTGACAGAGGAATATTATGCTATGCACTAGACACTTTAGAAGCCAATGACATAATAAATTGTAATATCATTCTAATGATAAATATCATCACAAATTTTGACTAAATCTCTTTGTATACAAATATTATGCCTTAGTTTTCACAGCCAGTTCAACTGAAGGATTATTCAAGAAAGTTTTGAGTACAGAAAGAGTCCGCATATTTGCAGGAGAGATTTACTTTTTTCAGAAAGTGGTCATTTATATTCCTTCTGTGCCAAAATCTCTGCCCAAGTATCACAGAAGTTCTCATGATTACTTATCATCAAATTTCTCCTCTTGTATTTCTGCTAAAAAATTCCAAACTCAAAATGTTTGAATTGTAAAGTACAGTTGCAAAATTCTAAAATTTTTAATTGAATGTACTATTTTTAAATTTAACTTCCACACAGCATAAAAAATGTGCATGTACAGTAGAATACAGTGGAATAATGTAATTGTGTTACCATTCTTTCTCAATTCTCTACTGAAAATATTCTTACTATTCAAAACCTCTTTCCTACACATTTCTAGTAATAAAACTGGAAACTTATATTTCTTAAATCTTTATTTTCCTTAAATACTGACTAGTGATGTTTTTTGTTTGCTTGTTTGTTTGTTTTTACCTGTCTTACAGAATAACACGCAAGTTTGAATAACTTAAAATCTTTTCATTGGGACTTGTTCTTTTGGAATAAGTCTTCTCTCCTCTTGGATTGTTTACATTAATGATATAATAGTTAACATTTAATGCAAATTTTCTATTCTATTTTGTTAAACTTGTGCATTTAATAGCTACTTTTTCTTCTTTTATCTGAAATCTAAAAAACACATAACTAATAGTACAATTTTGACACATAACAAAATGCTGTCAGAAGCACACCAAATAAATTTTACAACACCCCTTTCCCCCCACCCTCCAAGAAAACTCAATAAACTGAGTATAAAACAAACAAATAACAGAATCTAATCTAACTGTCCACTTTACCTGGAAATGCATGCCCTGTTAGAGAATCCAAATCTGAAATTAAAACAGTGAAAAAATAATCTTTAACACTAATGTGATATTAAAAAGCACAAAAAATCAAAAGCAAACTGGGCAGTAAATATCACATTATCATCAATATAAAATTTTAATCATATATATAGAAAAGTAAAACAAGAAAACTTAACATTGCATTATGAAGGCTTTTTTCTCCATAGTTTTGTAAAGATGTAAAATATTATCTAAGGTGAAAGTTTTGAACACTATGAGAAGCTAATTTATTTTACTGTTTAAGACATATCACAATTAAATAGGGATTTTAGAATACTTTGTAAATGAACCTCTGATTTCAGAAACGCAAATCTTGAGTATAAACTTTTGTTCTACTTTTGTACATAAGAACAATAATTAGAAAAGTGCTTTTTAGATTGTATGCTTCTAAAAATATTTTAAAAATATTTTCTTTCTTGATCACAACAAATAAGAGACCTAATTTTGTCTATTCTAGTGTTTGCACACCCCCCTCCCCCTTTCCCCCGACTATCTGTTTAAAAAAAAAAAAAAAAAAAGAGCTGGATTTATTCCTGGTGACACCATAAAACATGAATTAGGGCTTCACTGGTAATCCCATCTGAAGAGACAGCAGAAAGGCACATCAGTGATGCTGAAGGCATCAGAATGGCCCCTTCTAAATGTGCACTGAGACCAGAACTCAGAATTCCATCTTCAAAGTGCTTTGCACCTTTGGAAATTCCATGCTCTTAACAAATATTTATTTAGTAACTTGGAGGAGTTACACTATAGCCAGAAGAGTAGTGGAGGCTGATAAAGTACAGTCAATGAGAGCTGGGATTGCTACTTCATTGCCAAGGCAAAAGGTTAATTCTCAGACACACATGGCCAAAGGAAACCCCTTAGACAGTGTTGTCACACAAGACAGTGAGGTGAGCCCATTTGGAGAACAAGTCCTGTTGCTAGGAGCTGTCCACCAGGTCCCAGGTAGCTCACCAAGAAAGTCTGAGGCCTTCAGACTCTCCTTCTTCCCTTCGTGTGACAAGTGGGATCACAGAGGGGTGCAACAGCTACACTCCCTTGGAAAAACACAATGGACAGATTGTGGCTGACCAACCCACCCTACTATGTGTTTATAAATGAGCTTTCTTGGCATTTTTAGGAATTGATTGTATTTACTAGCAGTGCTTGGAAAAAATCTTTTAGAACTGTTTATAAACTACTTCATCTTTAAAAAAAAAATAATTTTCTTATTGCAACAGGCAACAGACACAAAATTCTAAGTTAAGGGTTTAGGCTACAGAAATTATGAAATTTTTGTAATGCAGTAACTAATTCTAAAAGTCATTGGGAAAACATTTACCAATTAACTCCTGGAATTGCAGAATGAACTCTTTAGACAGGAGGAAACGTGTTTGGCTCTAGTAACTTGTAACAGTTTAACTGAGACACTTCCTGAGGACTGTGAACATGCTTAGTTTTGTAAGTGAGCACAGGAGAAAACCAACCCAAAATGTGATAAATGCTCTAGAAAGAATTGCTTTCTTAAATCCAGGTTGCTGAGCAAAACAAATTAACTAACAATTCCAGTATGTAGGGTCTCAACTTTATCATAAACTACAGAGAAAAAAAGAAAAGCATCCTCAAGATTTTTTCTTTCAGAGTCTGAGAGAGAAAAGAATGTTGTTGCCCACTAGGAGTCCACAAAAACCACACCAAGACCAGATTATGCATAAATGAGCATCTAGCTGGGCAGTGACTGCACCCTGAAAGCACAGAAATATCACACAGCTACCTTGCAAATTAGAATCACTCGAAAAATATGTAATACTTGAATTGTTCTAACTGCTGTCACTGTGCTGTGCACATCCTGTGGCACATCCTGACACAGAAATAATGTGTTTGAAAACATCTGATCTATGTCATTAATAAAAATATACTGATACAAAACCTGAAGATCCAAGAAAAAGAATAGAAGAGGAAAAAATTCTCTTTTTCCTATAGTAGTGAAAAAATATCTACTCATACACTGGGATTTAAAAAAAAATAAAAACAAACAAACAAAGAAACCAACCAAAAAACCCAAACTAGAACAAAAGCCCCAAACCAAAACCAAAAAAAGAAATGTAAATAAGTTAATGCAAATTAATTAGGCTCTTGTCCTAGCATAAAACAACACTAGTGTGTAATATTTTGTGTTAAGCTGATGGTATAAATTGTGTTTATTTTCTTACAAGCCAGCCTACACTAACTGAAAACAAGGTAGTTTGTCACCCAAACATGTCTCCTGTGTGAACTGTTAAAGAAAATCAGACCTACTTTGGTAGCTGAAACCAGAAGATTTTATGGTTTATTGAACCCACAAATCATGATCCACATGCCCCAATTCCATCATCGCATTTCACAAAGAGTGATATGAGTTGACACTGCATAGGCAGGCAAGGTAAAGTTTCCATATAAAGATAAATACAGTGTGCAACATTTCCCTGCTAGAGTTCAATACATGAAATTATTGCAGTTATAATGAAATGAAACCTTTGCTGAAACAACTGGAATATTTAGTCTCTGCCATAAGATTTCTTCTATTGTTCTATGGACTCCAAGGGCAGCAGAAAAATCATCATTTCCTGTTTCTGTTAAGAGCATTTCTCAGTTTCCTTGACTGATTTTCAATTAAGTAAGCCTTGAACAGGTGGAATCCAATTTTCCTCCATTCCATTTATTTAGTGAATTGCCCAGATTTGTTGCTGTTCACTTTTATTTTCATACATATGACTTTCTAAGCAGCAGGAATCTGAGATGAGAGTGGAATACATAAAAGTGACACACACTTTCATCCCCCTTTTAAGGCAATGTAACTAACATGTCCACATTAGCAGTTATCAAGGAGTTACGCTCATGAAATCCAGACCTGATTCATACTATAAGTCATTCATTTAGGTAATAAAACTGGTGATTCGACATTAAAGCCAACTTTGAGTTATAATGAAAAGCACGATATTTAAAAAAGGGAATGAGTGCACTTTTTAGCAAGCAGTATCTCTGGTACACCACATTTTATTAGCTCAGTACAAAACAGACGTTGGAGATGGTACAAGATTTTCATGCCAATAAACTAATTATTCCTTTCTAGAGTTGATTAGCAAAGATGTAGTCCTCTCTGTACCTTGCCTCCAAGGCTCATTCCTCCTATTTTACAAACTGTTCATTGCACAATGCACTGCTGAGCTTTTGACTTCCCCTCTCATGGTACTCCTCGTGCTGTGCTTACAGTAAAATATCAAAGCACTGTGTGGCTGCCACTGGCATGTGCTGGCAGAATGCCAACACAAAATGAGTGGAAGGGATGACTTTTACAGTGCACAGGAAAACACGTTTAAGGTGCAGAGCACATTTAAGTAATTTAACATTAAAGGTTCTCTCCATGGTGTTGGCAGCAAGATGATGTAATTCCAAACTATGTCTTGGAGCTGGTACCTGCTTAGAAAGGTTAGAAGAAGCTAATGACTGCTAAATTGTGCTGTCTTGAAAATACAAGATTTTGCTCTGCTTCTAAGCATTTTAACAGGGATTGTCAGCAAGAAATAAGTGTCTCTGCTTTGTTAAATCTCCAGTTAGACTCAATCTTATTTTATTATAAGACCCTAACTGGGCAGCAGAACTCAGGAACCCTTGCAGATGTGCACAACACCTGGACCATGAATTCGACAAAGCTCAGGTCTTTAAACAAGATGAATGGAGTAAAGTCCAGCTGTTCATAATATTTGGAATACAAAGGGCTGGTTGCAAAGAGAGAATGAAGAGTGACATAGAGCTGCAGTGGCTGAAGAAGATTAACTAGAAGTTACTGCTGTAGTTTTGACAATCAGGTCAGTGAAGACTATTGGCACCTAACTCAGGATTGGATCAGGATTGTGAGGTTGGCTGCATCAAGATTTGAGGGTTAATTTGGCACTACTCAAACCTAAAGCCAGATGCCAAAGGAGAAGTAGGTGAACAATTCTTTGCATTAGCCTCTAGAGGGGGAGAGTTTCCTTCAGCTCCAGAAATTGTGTAAATTATTCGCTGAAAAACTATTTTTTCATCAGAAGCAACTCTTGTACTGTCCTGTTCCCTCAACTTGGGTTTCCTCTATTTATTATCTGTCACTATGATCCTAACATACTGCAATAAATTTGCTTTCAGTCTCTCTTTATTTTTGTTAGGTTATTTGCATTCATTGGCCACCAATACTTTAAACAGCACCATTACAATTTTAATGGAAATGTAAATCTTTTTTGTGAGAATTTCCTTGACAAGAAGAAAAAAAAAAGAAAAAAAAGAAAAAAGAGTGTAAACATTGCACTCAAGAATTCATAACAATGCAGTCATCAGTCGCCATCTTACAAACCTACTGCTCGCTTGAGCTGGCGTTTGGAATTCATTTTTATTTTTGGAGATAATTCAAGGAAAAAGTCCAGCTGGACAGTTAGTTATGAAGGATTATCAATATGACATTTGAAACCCTATTTATTGCTCTTATTCAATTTGATAGTATTAATTTTTTGATTAAAAATTGTATCACATTGAGACAGGTAGATTACATTTACACTGCTAACCAGGGTTCCATTTAACCAGCACTCCTTCCTGTGATACCATTAAGATTCAAATTTACTTTTCTTCAGTAGAAGTGTTTTGTTGTGAGATACGTGTCCTTTAGCTCCAATGAAGAAGTAGTTGAAATTCAGTCAATTAATTACATTGAAAAGTAGAAATTAAACTTGTACAGAAGAATAATTAGAACAGCTCTTTCCATTAACAAGATCTCTAACTACCATGTGAGCTTAGATAGCTACATATCTACATAACCTGTAGTATAGGTAACTGGAGATGAATCTCACCACAAGAATCTTTCAGGAAAATAATCCACATAGATGGGTGTGGATCTGACAAGATCCACACTCATACATGTAGATTATTCACAAGAATAAAATGGGAATGATTTAGACATGGAAAAATTGCTGGTTTACAAGTGGTAAATCTGATATCCTCGGATGTCTAAAATGGCTCATTAAAATAAGCCCTGGAAAACATAAACTTAGTCCTGTCAGCCTCTAGTGCAACAATTCACTGATCATTTTTCCCCTTCTCTTAAAATCATATGATAATTATACAGGTTGACACTTGCCACTTTATATTTTGCCTTCTGATTTATGTTATTCCAGGAAGAACTTGAACAACGGCTACAAACGGAAGCACAAAAGGATCCATCTGAACACCAGGGTACACCTTTTTTTTTTTTTTTCCAGTCACAAGAGTGATTGAGCACTGGCACAGGTTGCCTAGGGAGATTATGAGCCACATATGGCTGTAGTGTTGACAGAGTAGGAAAAAGAAGTGAATTATTCCTGATGAGACAACTGAATTGAAGGAGATACAGATCACAAAAAATATTGATTACAGGAGCTTTACTAATAAGTCTAGTCTCTGTAATAGAAAACATTGTTATAATTAATAACTGGTAATCATTCACACTGGCCACTGAAGTCTTTGCACACACAGCTCACCTTGAACTTGCACACTCACTCACAGTTTTCCACAATGCACAAATGAAAGGTCAAAACAAGTTATCTGCACAGAGGCACAGGATCATGACAACACATAGGGGCTCCCAAGCGGTTGCCCAGGAAGTCCCTCAAAGGGTCCTTCACTTCATCACATGTACCCTGCAGCCTGGCCACATGTGGCAGCAGCACCTACCCTGGCCAATTAACTGGATCATGACCTGCTTCTCTTCTTCTAAAACATGTTCTCCTCATTTCTGTACTCTGTCTCACTTCAAAAAACTGAAGAAAAACAACAACTAAAAACAAACAAAACAAAACAAAAGAAACCTCCAGAAACAATTTCCTTAGATTCTGAAAGCCATCATTAATCCATTTTCTTCTGCTGCTAATCTCAAGCAACTGGTCTGCTTTATGCTTCACAAGGCAAATCATGGCTTCAGGACTAGTTTATCCAAATTCAATACAGGGTTTTAAAGAGCATCTTAAAATATGTTGTAGAGCTACATACAGACATCTCAAGATCAGAACACTAATGCTTACCATAGTAGCTCTCATCAGGAAACTAAAAGTACATTACAGATGAAATCCCAGCCCTGGATTCCTGCAGTGATGGATGTTGTACTGACAGCAGCAGCAGCACCCACCCTGCCTGAGTGCAGAGAGTTTATTGAGGCAGCACTCCCCAGCTCTTTGAGAGCAATCAAGGAGGACACCTATCATCTGAGGTAGATATACTGTAATTTGGACCCTGTGGAGTTCATCACAGCTTTACTGCCTCGTATTGAGCCAAGATTTCCCAGTGGAGTACCACAGGCATGCCATCCTCACCACATGTAATAATCCACAAACACTTTCAGAGAAGCACACAGGTGTCATCTACAGGCACAATGTTATGTAGATATGTGCATTTATGTAAAACCACCATACAAATGAGAAAGCTTTTCAGAAAGGTCAACACAAACATTATTCATGGTTTCCCAGTGACTTCCATTTGTGTAGCTGGCTTAGCCATGGAAGAGGTGAGAGCACCTCTTTTACCTAACACCACTTTAGTGTCTTAGCACATCCACAAACCTTTTTAAGATCAAAAGCACTTTTAAAATTAAGTATGCCTGATCATTTAATAATCAACACCTTAAAAACATAGAATCATTTAGGTTGAAAAAGACCCTGAATATTGTCAAGTTCAACCATTAATCTAGCACTGCTAAGTACACCACTTAAAGCATGTCCCTAAGTGCCACATTTACACATCTTTTAAACACCTTCAGGGATAGTGATTCCACTGCCCATTTTCCTGGACAGCATGTTCAAATGCTTAACATCTCTTCTGGTGAAGGAAGTTTTCCTAATATCCAATATAAACCTGTTTGCTCATGCCCTTTCACTTGTTCCTTGGAGGATGAGACCAACTTCCCCTCACTACCAGCTCCTTTTCCCTTCACTACCACTCCAGGCCTTTGTAGTGAGTAGTAAGGTTCAGTCTGAGCCTCTGTTTCCCTGGCTAAAAAACCTCAGATCCCTCAGTTGCTCCTCATCAGACTTGTGCTCCAGACCCTTCACCAGCTCCGTTGCTCTTCTCTGGACATTCTCCAGCCCCTCAATGTCTTTCTTTCTTCTAGTGATGAGCCCAGAACTGGATACAGGACTCAAGATGTGGCCTCACCAGTGCTGAGTACAGAGGGAAGATCACTGCCTTGATCCTGCTGGCTACACTACTGCTGATACAGGCCGGGGTGCTAGGGCTGCCTTGGCCAGCCGGTCTCACTGCTGGCTCGTGTTCAGCTGCTGTCAACCAGCATCTCCAGGTCCTTTTCCTCTGGGCACCTTTCCAGCCACTCTGTCCCCAGCCTGTAGCACTGCAGGGGGTTGTTGTGATCCAAGGGCAGGACTTGGAACTTGGTCTTGTTGAATCTCATACAATGGGACTCAGACTATGTGTCCAGCCTGTGCACACCCCTATGCAAAGCCTTCCTACCCTCCAGCAGATCAACACTCCCAAGCAGCTTGGTCTGGTCTGTAAACCTTGTGAGGGTGTACTCGATCTCCTTGTAAAAGTTATTGATAAAGATACCAAACAGGACTGGCCCCAATACTGAGCCCTGAGGAACACCACTCAGGACCAGCTGCCAGTTGGATATAATTCCATTCACCACAACTCCTAAGCCTGGCTATCCAGACAGATTTTTACCCAGTGAACAGTGCACCATCCAAGCCATAGGCTCCATTTTCTCCAAGAGAATGTTGTGGGAATGGTGTCAAAGGCTTTTTGTTTGTCCAGGTAGACAATATCCTTGAAGGAGATCAAGTTGGTCAAGCAGGATCTGCCTTTCATAAACTCGTGCTGGTTGGGCCCTGGTTGTCCTAGACTCCCTTTGCTACCTTCCAGTCACCTAAGACTCTCTGCTTAGCGGGCTGCAAATAATTGATGGAGAGTGGCTTGGTGAGCACTTCCAACAAGCACTTCCAGGGTACAGCTCCCTCAGTACCTTTGGGTGAATCCCATCCAGCCCCATAGACATAAGAGTGTGAAAGTTGTATAGCAGGTCACCAACCATTTCCCTTTGGATTATGGAGGTTTCATTGCATTCTCTGTACCTGTATTCCTGCTCCAGAGCCTGGAACGTGGAGAACAACCGGTCTTACTATTCAAGACTGAGGTAAAGAAGGGATTAAGTACCTCAGCCTTTTCCTCATCCTTTGTCACAACATCCCATAAGAGATGGAGATTCTCCTTTACCCCCTTTTTTGTTGCTGATGTATTTACAGATACATTTTTATTGTCTGTATTATTTTATTGTTATTACATTAGTAGTCAGACTAACTTCCAGTTGGGCTTTGGCCCTTCTAATTTTCTCCCTTCTTAACCTCATGAGTCCTTACAGTATTCCTGAGTTTTTCGCCCCTTCATCTAAAGCTCATAAACTTTCCAGTTTTTCCTGAGTTCCAAGAAAGGTTCCCTGTTCATCCAGGCCAGTCTTCTTCCCCATCAGCCCATCTTACAACACATGGGGACAGCCTGACACCTTAAATTTTCTAGGTAGTTGTGTTTCTAACTCATTTTTTTAAAGGACACGTGTAAATTTATTCCAGTCCAGCCAGAACTGTAGCCTGACCATATCTAGGATCTCTGGAGCTGTGGTTAGTACAGTAATGTTCTTGAGCTAATAACCTAAAACATTCATTTTGGGCCAGAGTTGATCTCTGTTCTCAAACAGCAAGTGTAACTCTTTCCTATTTTTCTGAATAATATCACAGTGAAAAAAAGAGAATTTCCAAATTCAGGAGATGGCTAGCACAGGCAGCCATAGGCTATTTATACTTACTCAAAATCTAAAAATCATTATTTGTACATAGAATTTACATATTTTACAGCAAATAGATGGAAAAAATTTGAGAGTCTACTTGTATCTGATCTACATTCAATCATCTTTCCACATGAAATGTTAAAACTTCAATTTATTGAAGTTTATTGGAGCATTTGCATTCCATGACTCAAGAAGTAAAGACATAATACACATCATGATATGGTGATATCATGACCCTCAGAAATATCAAGCTGTCAAGTTTTTGAAACCAGAAAACTATAAAAATTAAAAATATGCTAAATAAAATTCAAACCCTATATCTTATGTTGAGACATTTGTGAAACAGCCTGGTGAAACTGTGAAAGTAGGCTCTGGGCAAATGAGGAGTCTCAAACAGAGGTTCCACAAAATCCCACCAAAAAGAAAAAAAGAGAAAAAAACCACCCCTATTTCCTAAAAAGTGAACTTAAAGATACTACATCTGCTCAGTTTCACTGCTGTTCCTTTTTAAATCTGCTTTCATGAGAAAGGCAAGAAATCCTGTGAAATTCAACTGTTTCACTTTATGCCACTAATCATGTCAAATACTATGACATGGTTTTCAGAAGCTGCTTCTTCATGTCAAATTCTTTCAGTTTATCTCATGCTTTCACTTCTGGAAATGTTTCCTCTTTCCCACTTCCCCTGATTTTTAGTGATTTCATTTTTTTCCTTGAAAATTATAGAAATATAAGTTGTTGAATCAGAAGCTTTTCTAAACAAAAGATTATTTTCTCTCATTTTCAACATAGCATCAGCTTCTCTTCCTCTAAATCATATGAAATTGTTTTCACATTTGTGCTCAGCTCGATCTGGTCTTTCATATATCATTCATTATGTTCTGCTGACCAAGAGACAGTACTTTTTCATCTTCATTCTCCTGCTCTTTTTTTCCTTTTATCAGATAAAACAAAGCAAACTTTCAAGCCTTTGATGCCCTGCCTGGTTTCAGAAAGACTAAATAACTATGTTTATACATTGGCATATAAAGTACCAAGTTGAGCTTTATGTGACAAAGCTGACTCAGTGATTTACTAAATATTAGGACAATTTTGGTTATACTAAACCAGCTAAGTCTTCTAAGGACTGTAGCTATGCAAAAGCTAAGGAGGAAGGGGAAAAAATACCAACCAAAAAAAGCAGCATCTACTTAAGTAGCTCAAGTGCTCGATCCAAACCAGCAACTGCAGGCCACACAACCACTTGCTCACAGCCCCTCCCCCTTGGGGGTGGAGAATCAGAAGAAGGTAAAAACTGTAGACTGAGATAAGATCAATTTAATCACTGAAATAAGGGAAGGGGAGGAATAAAATCCCTGAAAGACAAGTGATGTAATATGCAGCTGCACCTGCTGACCAATGCAGTGATTGGTCCCACCCATAGAGTTCCCCCCACACTGAGCATGACCTTATGTGGTCTGGAATATCTCTTTGGTCAGTTTGGGTCTCCTACCCTGGCCATGCTCCCTCACAGCTTTTTGTGCACTTGTTCACTGGCAGAGTATGGGAAACTGAAAACTCCTTGATTTAGGGTAAACACTATTAGCAACTATTAAAAATCAGAGTGTTATCAATATAATTCTCAAACTAAATGCAAAATACAGCACTGTACCAGCTAATAAGAAAGTTAACTCTATCCTAGTTGAAACCAGGATAGTAGCCACCTTTCTTCCATATAATTTATGCCATGACCATTTCTACACTTTCCAGTACATCCCAGTAAACCACCATCACTCTTCCAGTGCCTTGATATATATGTTTATACACACACATGTTTCACTTAGTTTATGGACCATCTCTAAACAAGTCCATTGAGTTCATTTAGTCCATGCCTTTGGACTTCATCTGTTGTTTCAGCTTTTCATCAGGGTAGGAAAAATAGAGTATAGTGTTGAATTGTTGTATACTGGACCCAGCCAGCTGTCCCTCTTCTCCACCTGTTTGGAGGCAGGGCTCCTTTACTACTGGTAGTAGGATTCTCCACTTTTTCTAAAAAAGTATTAGAATCTGTTTCCATTGGATGAGGAATATAAAGCTCCAGTAGTTACCAGTGCACAGTGTACCCTAATGCCATCAGACTAAAGGCAGAACCCATTTATATTTCTGGAGTGACAGGAGCTAATGGTATTGGAGGCTGAAATAAGCCTGCCAGGAGCAAGGGGCAAAAGCACAACATGTGACTGGCCCAGAGACATGATGAGGTGTGGTTCGTGGCCAATCTCTGAAGTGGTAATTTAGGAAAGCTGTCAATGTTTTCAGTGATAAGACACCAGAGTTCTATTGGAAATGCCTGCAAGACACCCTTTAATTTCATGGAGGTAAGAATTGCATTGAACTCAGAAGGAAAAGACCGTGAAACAGGAGAAGGGATTTTATGGGGAATAGTTTGTGATAATGTAATTAAAATCTCTATGCACAAGGGAATGAAGTAAAGGCTGAATTGGCTTTTGCCCACAGGCATTTACAGACTTGATTGCTTCACTTCGTTGGTTTAGCATTCTTTCAACATAGTTTTGTGCTTTCAACGTTGTTCATGTGGAATATAACCAGAGGAGAAAAGTTATTTCATGTTATAACTCACTGGAGTCAGTGGAATTATTCCAGGACAGAACATGGTTCACATATCCAAAGTATTTGAATTTTAGATTTTAAATATTCAAATATTAGATGAGATAACAACTATTTATTCATAACCTAAATCTAGGTATGATTCTTCTGAAGGTTATTGTAAAATACATGAATATAAAGTTAAAACAGAGTGAACAAGTCAATTACCATCTCTATATCAAGGATACATATCTGAGCTACAAGTTAATTCTGGACTCTGGCATGAAAATAGGCAAGCAGCCAAATTGTTCTGGATCTCTTTAACCAACTCTGGCTTTGAAAAACTTTTCTAGAGAAACTGCTTTGCTTTTCTCTGGAAAAGACTCAGTTTTGAAAAATCAGCATTTTCAAACGGAAGAAAAAATTATCATAAAAATTTTAAAATAACTATATTTAAAGCCAGGTCTAATCTGCATGTGCAATTTCTAAATGACAAAGACCTCCTTTCAAATTTTAGCATTTCTATATTCTGGACTTTAACAAAATCTGTAACAATAGGAAGGTTGCATTAATTTAGCTTTTTTTTTTTTAAAAAAGAGAAAAAACAAAACAAAACAAACAGAAAACAAACAAACAAACAAAAAACCCAAAAAAACCCAAAAAAAAAGACCACCAAAACCAGCTTTGATATGGAATTAGATCTGCCTCCAAAATTAAGAGGTTGAACTTTGTAAAAACAATGTTTTCCCACCTGGGTATATTATGAATATGTAACATTAACATTTATACCATAAGAGCCATTAAAAAAAACCCTTCAAAATCCCCCAAGTCCACAACCTCACAACTCCAGAGATCACCCACAAATGAAATGAAATGAATTAAAATAAAATAAATCATGCAACTTAGAAAACTCAAAATCCCCCTCCAGTAATGCATGTTTCTAATTGCAATCTTAATTTGCCTTTTTAGCATTGCTTGGTCAGCTTATTTTATGGCATGCCTGTCAGGAAATTTGGATATGCTATTAAAACAAACAAACCTAAAAAAAACAAACCAAGAAAAGCAGTCCAAACAACTTCTGATTCTTGTCTTGTTCTACTTTGCATTTATCCTGAGCCAACTGAATATCGTGACAGAATGTGTTATAAAAATAATAAGATACATAATTTTTAATACTGTTGCTTTAAAAAGTAAGATACAATTGTTTTCAGGCACTTATTGTCAATGAGAAAAGGGAGCTGTTTTTTGTGTCCTACAAATCTTGCAGTGATTTAGTTGTTAGAAGAACTATTTCACTGACATAAAGTGGAGAGGATAATATCTATCTTTCATATTTCTTAGTTTAATTGTCTTACTGCAACCGAATGTGACACACAGTGTAAAAAAGTCTAATTATGAGAGAAAACTGAAGTCAGCAGCCTCAGGCAAGAAAGTTTCTTAGAACTGGCTTTATAATCTCAGTAGAGATACCATTAAACTTAAATTACTTTGAGTTTTTTCTTACTTTTTTCTTTCTTTTCTGAGACAGCACTAGAAAATATATTTTTGAAGTCCATCTGTATTCTTAGCAAAAATTTATAGCTTTCTAATTCTTGAACAGATTTTAAATAAATTCAAGCAGAATTTCACCCAAATTTATTGTATAGCATCAAGAATTTGCTCACATTATGAAGTTTCTGAATGTGATTGAAGGTGTTCCTGTAAATCCAGCCTATGCTCCTTTAGTAGAGTCACCTCTGTACTAAGACAAACAGTATAGGTTCTAAGCAATTAAAGTGGTAAAAGGGAACTATTGTTTGCTCCCACTCCTAGAAGTCCCAAAGACATGAAGTGTCTGCCCTCACATTTCATGTTGCTGTTCTACTGCTCCTCTTCCCTGTGAGACCTTGGCCTTTTCACCTTCTCCTCACACATTATATACATAAAATATACTTAGTTTCTCATCAGAGTGATGTTGGACATTGATAACGCATCCTCTCTCCTCTTCCATGGGCAGCCAACCTGAGGGAGCACCAGGATGTTATGGCCACGTGAGTGGCAGGCAAGACAAACCAGTGGAGCAAAGGCTTCTGATGGCCACTGCTGCCTGCTTCGCTGGAAATTTATTCTGAGTCAGCTCTCTTCTCTCCCTAGATTCAACTACAGGATATGCAGGTGCCCTAATTCTCTTCAATATAAGGTTTCCTAATTTTTAACAATGTCTTCAGTATTGCACATGTACCTTTGGGTGGCAGAGACTCCATTATCTTGTTGTTATTTTATTGCTGAAGGAGACTTACACCACTCTTCTGCCTAAGGGCCAGCTGAATGAGTTTGAGTTGCCAGATAAATCTCAGAATCTAACCTACAAGGACCAGGTGTCAGCAATGAAAGCACCACTGCTGCTGATTATATACAGAGGTCAAGTATATAAATGAATCTTTGCAATCTGGGTTGATACATATTCTACATCTGATGTGCTGTCTCCTCAAAGAAGGGAAAAAAATAACCAGGCATCACAAAGCAGAGTGTCCTCAGCCCTTCTGATTACATGCCAAGGGATTCACTTCATTTAATTAATTATTTTATTTCAGTTTTCTTTAGACACAAGATATGAAAAACTCATATCAAAAACTTGAAAATATGGAGAGGTTGTGTAAATGTTCTGCCAAACTTTATCCCTGAGCCATGAAACTCAATTCTTACAAAAAAAAAAAAAAAAAAAAAATTAAAATG
>VWYO01022425.1:55644-119489 GCA_013400275.1 Rhadina sibilatrix | reverse complement strand
AAAAAAAAAAAAAAGAGAAAATATTATTTTTCATGTTTGCTTTAAATTTTCTCTCTACTAAAATTATACTATATTGGACAAAGGTAAAACAGTACGATCAGTAACAAAATTCTTCAAAAAGCTGATATCACATCAATCTCCATTACTATCATTAACATATGTTATATCAAATCCTAACTGGGAGGGCAGTTTTCACAATGATACTTCATAATTTGATGCACAGTACTTAAAGTAGGTGCTAGAATTAAAAATAGCTTTAAAAAAAATAAAATTAAAATTTTGCATTACACTCACTAGTGTCCATACTGAAAAAGTTCTCAGAGTAAAAAAGAAATATTTTTCTGTATGAAGACATAGCAAAAGTTGGCCTTTCTGTACTTTAGCTGCATGTTAAAGTTCTCTTTTGTAATAGTGTTCAAAGACAACAATTAGAGATGCAGAGAAGCCAAAGAAAGGAGTTCAGAAGCATTGGCATATTCCCAGATCTACTACTGCTCTGCCGAGTAAGTTCAGGAAATTTCCTTAATAACCATGTCTGCATGTAGCCTATGAAAAATGAGCTATTTAGTATATGCTGTTTGTTTAGTCTCCTTCTATAACCAACAGAGAAAAACACATCTCCAGGGGGTGATTTATGCCACCTGAATACAGGTATGAAAACAGACTCATCCCAGTGCACAGCTCTGGAAAACTTGTGGAACAAATCCTTATAGCATATTTATAAGTAGATGAAGGACAAAAAGAGAGTTGCTAGTTAAAGACCATTTCTCATTTTAGTTCAAAGTATTTTTAATGACTTTCTGTATTTGGCTTTGCACTGAGTGTGTTTATTCTGGCCTATCTGAACAGAGCCCAGGGTAACTGGAGACAGGGACCTGGAGCAGCAGGCTCCCACGTTTCTGCTATGACAGAAAAATACTGCTCGTCGGTAGCTGTGCCTTGTAGGACAAGTAGGAATATTTATTTCACTAATTCTGTTAAATTATCTTGATCTTGTGGAGAATGGACAAGGTATTAAGAGATTACAAAGGGAAAACAGAGCTTAAACCTTTAAAGGGAAGGGGTAGGGAACAGAGGCTGACTAGTCATAAAGCTGTAGAAATTAGAAATCCTGGGGAAAGGAAAAAAAGTAAATAATGTATAAGCACTTGGAAGAACACAAGCAAAGGAGTGGCAGGCCACATTTTGTCTGTCTAGAATAAAATGATTTCTTTTTTGTGTTAAGAGTAGAAAATCTTATATATGAGGATGAGCCTTAGGTGTCTCTTAATTGACTTTCCTTTGTCTTTTGATATGACAAAGGCAGCAATGTCACAGACAATTCTAGATGAAATGACTTTTAATTGAACTGATTGAAAATCAAACATTTGTATCCTAACCAGTCATTTACAACTGAAATCACATAATCATCAAAGCCAGAAGAGAGCTTCTAGATCATCCAGTTCAACCGGCAATCCAGCACCACCATAATCACCCCTAGACTGTGTCCCTAAGTGCCACATCCAGAGACCTCTTAACCTTCCAGAAACAGTGACTTCACAACCTCCCTGGGAAACTTATTCCAATTTCTGATCACTTTCAGAGAAATCTTTTTCCTAATATTTAATCTGAACTTCCCCTGGCACAAATTAAGGCCATTTCCTTACGTTATGTTAAATGGGGTGGCCCCACTTAATACTGATGAATAAATAACAGCAATTTAATGTTTTTTTGATCAGATGGAATTACCTGACTGACTGCGTATGTCACTGAGACAGCATGAGGGTAGACTTGCAACTATCTTGTAAAACAAAACAAATTTCTTAAAGAAAAAATAAAATAAGATTGGATTTCGCAAGGACAAGTACAAGATACTGATCTTAGCAGGGAAAATTAATTGTAAGATACCAGCTGGAGGACAAATTGTCATGTGTCTGTTCTACACAAAGAAGTGTCCACTGTTACAGTTTAGCACCCTTTTGATAGACAATATAATGCTATTTTTGGAAAGAAATAAGGATTGTAGTGAGACATATAAGCAAGGGCAGAAACTGCAAGACATAAAATGTTGTTCTCTTTTCACATGCAGTACAGGTTAGGGCCTCAGCTGTCTGCAAATTTGACAGGAAAGAGTGTACAGAGGAGACACTGATCAGAACTCTGGAATACATGACCTGTGAGAAAAGACTGAAAGAGTATTTGCTTTAAAGTCTAATAGAATAGAACTAGCAGGGTACAGCATCGGTCTTCAAATGTGGGAAAGGGCAGGAATAATCTATTTCTATTTTCACATACAGAAAAAAAAAATAAGGAGCTTAATCTGAAACAGGGAAGACTTGGGTCAAATATTAGGTTTTCATCTAATATTTGACCCAAGACTCTCTAATAGGTTAGAAAACTGGAGGTTTTCTAATAGCAAGGATAATGAAGCAGAAGAGCAGAAACGATGGTGATATTATGGTCTTTCCAATACTGGAAGCAATGAAAAACCAGTTAGATCAAACATATGTTCAGCATTGCCAATCTTGTAAGACCAGGAGATAGACTGGTTGTTCTGTACAGTTTTTTTCTTGGCCTATTCTTCTGAAAGCTTATGTTCTGTTTATTACAGGGATCTACTGGTAATACTGAATTAATATTAGATGAGTCCTCATCAGTCAATAAACAGTAGATCTATACATTTTCTACTCTGTCAGCATCAGAAGAATCTTAATGCAATACAAATAGCTTAAAAAGAAAAGTTCAAAGGATTCATTAATGCTCACATGAAGGAATATTTAATGATAATTAATGGAATACATATTCACACATTTCCTGTGCCAATTCAAGTTAGACCAAAGTGAAAGAAATTAGTGGGAAAGGAAAATTGAATGTTACAACTAAGAGCAATAAAGAATTGTAGCAAGCACGATGACAAATAATAAAACCTAAATTAAGTACTCACATAGTTAAAAAAAAAAAAAAAAAGGCATAAAATCTTCTTTTACAGGCTGCTGTGTGATGCTTTCTTGAAACTCTCCACTAAAGTCAAACCAATTGAGAAAACAGATCAGGACAGAAACCTTACTACCACTACAAAAGCAATGGACAAATAAAAGGCTCCACATAGATGCTGTTGCACTTTTTTTCATAAGTTTATACCTTTCTATACAATAGAAATTCAATCTATCCCTTGCTTATAGACAGATTGTAGAAATAAAGCCCTGATTTGCTCTTTCATTAGTGTTAAGTGATAGGCATCTACTAACACAATAATTATGTTCTGAGACACGTTATTGTTGTTATTTTTATTCTGAAAGTTTCACTCTTCTCAATTAATGTAACTGCCTTACTAGAAATCTCTAGTCTGAATGAAGCTTGGACATGCTACAGGTAGTAGCATGACTCCCTTCGCAAGGGTCAACAGAAAAGCACTCATTTAGTCCTTTTTTTGGTGTAGCAGAAACAAAAGAAGTGCAAAGATCAGGAGGACAAATGCTGTAATAAGAACTTAGATACAATATGAGGGTTTTTTCCTGTCTGCATGGGAGTTCTGCCTGGGTATTATTCTTTGGAATGCTTAATATAAAATATTTTTTAAAAAAAACCCAAACAAAAGTGCAAAGGATGGTAGCAGAACTGATGGGAGACAGGATGATTTTAAGAAATCAGAAGAATATATTTTCCCCTTCCCTCAGAATTCTGGTGCAGCAGAGAATGAGAACATCCCTCAGCATTGAATTCAGGAATGCAAACCCACAGAAAATATTAGCTTAACACTTAATTACTTTTTATTTTCGTAAAATTCATACAAGTAGTACAAAACTAAGGAGAATAAAGGACATACTGCTGAGGACTATTTTCTGTAAATGCAACAGTCCTATTTCTCTTCTCATCTCAGTTAATACCACTGAGCTACAAATTCAAACACTGCTCATAAAGTTTGTATTTCCAGTTAGCCATACTTCACCACCATCTTATTGCTGCTATGAAAGCACATGAAAATTCTGATGACACTTCTGACTGGAAAGGATTTTGAAATTGCCTCTAGCAACAATAGAAACTGGGTGAACAGCTCATACAAAACCTGTGCTCAAGTGTGTAAAAACTACAGTAATTATTTTTTGTTTGTTTGTTTTGTTTGTTTTGGTTTTTTGTAGCTAAACCAGAACAACATTAGTAGGACACAGTAACTTGTGAGGTGTGAGGTAACACAGTAACATCACAGAGGTTATGAGGCTTTAGCTTTGTTTTGAAACCTCAGGTAAGGGCTGGCAGGAAGAGGAAGTAAATGCATTAGATTAATAATTCTTAGCTAGAATGGATGAAACATTGGGTGTACAGCAATTTGTAGGAGTTCAAATCATGACACAGAAATTTTCAAAGTTAAAAGCCAAACCACTTGAGTAGAGTTCATTGTGATAATCAGTGTCACTTTGGCTTTCAGACCACAGATTAAGAACTGCAGGAGAAAGACACTGGAGTGAATGGCACTACTCTGACAAGAATAAGCATTCATGTGCTCTTCAAACTGGTCCCCAGAGAAAACCAAACGCTGAATGGCTCTCTAATTTACACCTAATGAATCACTGCTCTGAAAGTAAGTTCCATTGTGTCAACAGGGAGGAAAAATCCTTGTCTTCAGTGACACAGGTTGCTCTCTTTTGCCTATATATGGCACTCAGAAACTCTGAAAAGCTAAATTTAAATCAGAAGCTGGAAATATTATACTCAGGACAACCTAGGATTGTCCTAGAAATGTCAGTGTATGGATTACAGAAAAAGCAACATAGTATGATTTCGAATTCCAGCATCTGGTTCCCAAACTGTCTTCTGAACTTTCCTAAAAAAATAATTTGCTCAGCAGTGGCAGACAATATATATTTTATTCGTGCTACATTCTTTCAATGGTCTGTGGTTGAACAGGCCAGAAAGTTCTTGTTTGCCTTCTCCTGGTGGCTGCACCTTCCACTGGGTGAAGCATGTGGAGGAAGGTCAGGGCTGCTCATGCCCAGGGAAGGGCAGGAATGTGTCCCATGAGAGAGAGGTCTCCAGCTGGGAGCCACAGGCTGAGGGACAGGTGGGGAGAGGGCAGCAAACAGAGCCAATGGCACAGGTCAGTGTGTCTGCTTCCTACTGCTAAGGAAGGGATTGAATGCAGCTTGCAGGAGTCAACGGAGAGCTTCCTGGGCTGGGACCAAGGTGGGAAGAAAGGATCCCTATAAAATAAGAATCCTACATAGATGGTTAACAAAGTGTGGTAAACACTCTAGCAATATAAGTTTTCAAATAATGTGTTTGGAGGCCAGGTTTGCACACAATACAAATTGTCAGAGACTTTAGAAGTCATTAGATCTCTTATGGTAACCAGGTCGCAGCATTTATACATAGACTGTTCATATAAGAGCACTTCAAACTCTCAAACACTTGTGGAAGGGAAATGATACTGTAGAAATTTTGAGACAAGAATTTCAAATGCATTGAAAAACACTTTTCCATGTCACACAGTTACAAACTTCTCAGGTAACAAGAATGTCAATGTCCTCACACATGCAATAACTGCAGAATTGAAAGATCAGCCTGAGGACCAAACACTTGAATCCTCTAGCACCAGGAAGGGGATGTAAGGAAAAGCAGAAGCAAAGTGTGGATTCCCTTCTTCTGTAACCAAAGTGAGTATGATGAAATCTGTGGGGCAATCAAAAGAAAGGAAAGCCTTTCCAATCAAAAATATCAGTGTCAGCAGAGCTCAAAGAACACATAGAAATGGAGGCTAAGTCAGATAAAGGTTTCTGATATATAGAAGGCCCAGTACTAAATGATCAGTAAGAGAGAACAGAACTAGCCATATTTCTTCCAGAATAAATCACCTTAAGGCAGGAAGGTTCATCTTATGACATGAAGTTTCTCACAGCCAGTTTCAGGCCTTACTGCTGATATTAATTTTAATTTAGCACTTAAGTAGCTTTACACTTCTTTCCCCCTGGCTAAAAACTGAATCTGAACAGTTGGCTATATCTGAAGAGCACAGGAAAATGACTGAGTTAAACCAGATATTTGTTGTAATTAAACTTTATTTTATTTCTAGTACCCTTTACCAATAATCACAGTGAAAACATCAATATTTGTTAATGGAATTGATATTTTTAGCCTCTTAATAGAAGTAAAAATACTGTTTTAATAATATTTAGCCTCTTCTTGGTACCAGTAATTACAAAAAGGGTTCTACCCGTTTGTGGTGGTACTGTAGAATTTTGGAAACCATACTAAGCAAACTGAGGTGTGAAATGAGCACAGAAGCTCAAGGAAATGTAATCAGCCATTTAAATCCCTCTTACAAACTTGAGAAGCTTATTTAGCAGAGTGATAAAGATTAAAAAATAAGAAACAAAATAGAAAATTGAGGAAATCATAGGAACAACTGGATATCACTAGGCACGATATAAGCTCCCTAGGAGGGAAAAGAGCACAGAATAGAGCTTTATCTAGCTAGAGGAGGGAAGAGTATATTGTTCTCCATCAGGTATCTTATTCACTGCAATAGGAAACAAATTTACAACTGTTGCTCTGATCAAGTAGAAAAACTCAAAGGTTCAGAAGCAACACTCCGTAGATTCACCAAAAAACACCACCAACTTTATCACTCTTACAAAGCAAAAAGGAAATTTGTTGTCTCCTGCTGATATTTGTGTGCTGTGAACTTGCACTGTGAACTGGCTCTGTTGTTCTGAAAAGCATTTGTAAGAGAGCACAGAAAGCTGGTGTAGCAGCTTACCTGGCAGTGATGAAGAAGACATGGGCATACAGGCAATAAAAACAGCAATGTATTTTCATTTTTGTTACCCTGCTGCAGAAACTTACAGGAGTGCGACGGGTTCTGAGAAATGTATCAGAAAACTGAACCTGTCCTGCCACCTTGACACAAAATGAGAAAGTATGCAGTACCTGTCAGAAGACATGGTAAATTAAATCATCCATTAGCTTCTGCCTGATCCATCACTTGCAAAGGATCTTGCAAGCAAACACTCGAGTGCTGAATAACAAAGTAAAGAACAAGAGCGAGGTCTTTTGATGTGCACAAAATTTTTCCTACCAAATTTTAATAAAGCCTCTGACAATTTAAATTACTACAGGTGATTTCAGTTTAAATCAAGAGTCTTCAAAGTAAATGCATATAAAGCACTAATCCATCAGAATGAGGTTAAAGAGGATAAAAATCCTACAATTGCAGTTTTAAATTACTAATTAGAACTATTGCAGCTGTTCTTTTTGCTAACCATCAAACTATAAAGATATGAAGACAATGAGAGGAGAATGACCTTCTATATGTCAGAGAATATTGCTGAAGGCATCTGCAGCTAATGGGCCTGTGCTTGCTCATGCAGAAAGAGTAAATAGGTTTATTAGCTTACTCAGCTGGAAAATGCTTAACAGCTACTGGTCATCTGATAACAAATTTCATTCATAGTTCATTTAGCTACAAAAGGAACTGATTTTTTTGTGCTGCTATTCAAATGACCTGAAACATAATCTGTACCCAGAGGGGGTAAGACAGACTCATGAACCCTAGAACAAAATGTTTTCTACTCACTCTGCCCTAGTTTGCATCCTGCACCACTGCATGTGAGGTTCTTAACATTTCGGCATTGATTTCTCAGAAAAAGATTAGTCCATGTAGCTAGAGATAAAAAATGGAAAACCTGAAAGCTTATTGAAATCTGTATTGCCCTTGTTGCCACTACATAGATCCCCTAGTTGTAAGATGTCCTGAAAAAAGCATTTTTTAAAAAGTGTACTCTGTAAAAAATTTAATGCAACAGTTTTGCTCTCAAAAAACATTTTATGTTTGATTTGGATCAGATTCTTCAGTTATTCATAAACTACTGTCCTTATGTTATTGTTTGTGTGTTAGATGTGAAATGGAGAAAGGGTCATGGCTACAAACATTTGCCTGCAGCTGCCTCAGAGAGCCCTTCCCAGCCACTGATCTTCTGGCAGTTTTTCCCACTCACTAAGGAAAGAACTACAAACAAACATTTCCCCTTTCTTGCAGGCAGAAACTTGCAAGAAAGGGGAAATGAACACTCAGGTCCAGGTCACAGCATCAGTACTACAAGTTCACCTGTCTTGTTTTGCTACCTGTAGAAACTTAGTGGCAAAGATTAAAGCAAGTGGAGAAGCTCTGGATATAACACCAGATCAAATACAATCACACTATCACGCTGCAACAAAATAAGGGAGACAACTAAAATGTATAAATAAATAGGATGATAGCAGAGTCCAGCACAAATTTTTCATGTCAAGAAGGAAGGGAGAGAAAAAAAGAAAGAAGATTCTACCCTTAATGAAACCACATCTTTTTTTTTTCCCCTCCGTTTTTTTCAAAGATCCATTTTTAATGGTTCCATTTCCTCCCATGGTATTATTGTAAGCATTCTGTTTTTATTCCAGTGGTAAGTTCATCTATTAGGATTTATTTTGTATATAGTCTTCTTATTGTTAATAAAAAATCATAGAAAAGCTAGAAAAAAACAAATATTTTTGCTAAATTTCTGAAATAAAACAATTAATTTTGTGGCCTGAATTATTGTTAGTACTTATAGATGCCTAGTATTCTGTAAATTGAACAACCACTCTTATACCTGTGAAACCTATCAGAAAACCTCCTGTTCTTAAAACACAGAAATGAAAAGCAATTTGTTCAATGAAACTGCTTGTTGCTAATGACAAGACTTTTTAGGATATATTTATGTCTTCGTTATCACAAGTTTAACACAATTGAAGAAAAGTCCTTAAATTTCTTTGCAAAACTGTGTGGAAAATGACACACGGATAAATTAAGTTGAGGTTTAATTAAAATCTGTATTCAGCACTACATATCTGACGACGCAGAGTTGAAACATGGTAGAGTAGAAAAGACTATTCATTTGGCATTCTGTTCAACACAGCTTGATCTTCAAACAGTGAAAAAGAGCTGTGGTGTTTTCTGGCTTAGCTCAGAATAAATCTAACAGCACTTAAATCTAAATAAATCTAACAACAGTCTGACAGTGTGAGCACTTTAGACAGGTTAAGAGTGTGTGAACCCAATTACCACAGCCATATTTCCCTTGGTTAAGTCAGTTAACCCACACATCACGGTCACTTAGGATGCTCTTTACTCCTCACTCAAAAACTATGACAGTGTTCTCTTTGCACATTAAATGGATGTATGCATGGGTATTTTCCTCATAAACTGTTGCTGTTGTAACTCTTCAGAACAAATGAAATGTTCAGACTACAGCAGTGTCTTTTATATGCTTTTAGAGGTGCCTTGTGGCTCAGAGAGGTTTTGTGTGCAGACTTCCAGGTTTAAACGCCCACAAGAAAAACACAGTTTATATGTGAATCACACACTGCAGTAGAAAAAGCTCATCTGATTTCTAAAAAGGATTGTATTTTTGTAGAAGAGATGCATTAGTCTTGAAATATCAGCAGAGGACAGTAATAAATATATTCTATTTGCACACATTGCTTCATCTACACGCAGCCTGAAGTCAGTCTATGCTCCTGCAGTTGTTTTTCCTATTAACTGCCTGTAAGTAAATAGTTTCCCACCTGAGGGATCTATAGGTAAGAGCAGATTCCAAGTGGTAGATAAATCTTTGATTTATTGAAGCAGGACTGCTGTTCTTACTGAAAAAATAACTTTCTGCTTTATGAGAAGTAAAAGCTTTTTGTAAGCAGTCTTGTGCAGCTGCAGTGCAAGGAAAAGTCACTCTTACAAACAGCATTACTCTTTGTAAGACATCAGAGAGAAAAAATTAGAGAAATCAAGAAGAATTAGCAAAGAGTTTGAAGTTTCCATTATCTCTTACAACCTCTGCTAAGGTAATGAAAAGTTCAATGTAAAATGGGTACCAGCTCATGGAGGAGAGATGAATGATGCAGGAATTCAAGAAAGTGGAGAGGTGAGAAAAGCAAAAAGGAGAAACTTCTGTGAACATGATGAAAACGGGAAAATGAGAAGAAAAAAGCAAGCCAAAGAATGAAGAAAGGTCATGATAAATTCTGTTTATTTTCTCTTGGAAAAAAACATCAACAAGACTGTAAAAAGAGAGGTGGAAGCTTTGAGAAGTAATTCAATAGAATAAAGGTTACTGAAACTGTGGGTATGGCATTCATTTGTGCTGAAGATGTAGAGCTACTGCATTCACATGCATTTGATCATAGAAGTTATAAAGTAATAAAATCTTTTTCTTTCTGTATCCTGTTCTTTTATCCTACCTCAAAATGTGTTTGTGTAAGGTACTCTTTTCTGGTTTTTCACCTTTTGGTTTTTATATCCTGGAAAATATTTTCTGGGTTTTTCTTTTTATTTATCCCACTACCTCCATCATCTTGAAAGCCTGAAGAAGCAGAAAATCAAATTGATGTGGGAGTTTCACATCTTATAATCAAGCTGAGCATACAGTGGTCCTTTTTAACTTCCCAGTATGTTCCCTAAATAAATTTTGTAGAAAGATGAATTAGGCAAGCAAGACAGCTGAGTAACTATGCTAGGAAAGCTACTACTGGTAACAGTTTGGTTTTCTGGAATTTTTAATAAATAAAAGATGAAACCTAAACATATTCTAGATAGCTTGCTTGTTGTAGTTCACTCTCTTCCATGGTATTAGTATATTAATATTTTAGTCTGATACAAATATGTATTTGTGGGAATTTAATCTTTCTGTGAAGCTAAACACTGAGGAACAATAATAACTACTGACTAAATATTTTGCAATATTTTATTAATCATAGAACCATATTATTGCAAAAAACAAAATGCTGTCTCCTAAAAAGAAAAAATGGAAAACAAAACCCTAGGTATTTTCACTTTGTCACTGTATTTATTTACCAATACAATGACCTGTATGATTCTAAAAATTTCAGCTCTTGTTAAAAAAACTACACTAGAAAACAAAACAAAGATATTTTAGCCTTGGCTAAAAACAGTGTATTTATTAACCGACAGGCTGAATTGTTCTTAGAGGTTTTCCTAAGAGTTTCATCATATGATAACTTTTTTCCATGGAGTAAAACATTTTCCTGTCCCCATCAAAGTCACTGAAGTCTAATGAATTTTATATCTAGCTGCTGATGAGTTATAAGCCATTGATCAAGAAAATGGTCCATGAAAACATGTAGACAACAAAATCTTAGCTCTTTATATCTAGTGAGATTGTTTTTGGTTGATGAGAACCTTTTTTCTTTGCTAGAGTAAAAAAATAAGTCTCCTAATCATGTAATAAGTCAGTCAACAGGAACTAAATATCTTAAATAGTACCTCAAGCAGCTTTCAAAATACAGAAAAGAAGAGTAAGACCCAAATGGCAGTGTTCTTCTGAGGAGTAAGAAATTATGAAAATAAAACCATGCAATAGTACCATAAAGAAGGAAACTTTCAGAATATAACAGCCAGTCACAATTGGCTAGACAAACACTGAAAAGCATAAAACAGCATACTGCTTTTTTATCAACAATTAACATTTTGCTTGGCTAATTTCAAGTCATGTCCTGCCAATATATGCCACCAGTTTTTGTCAAATCCTCAAAAATTTAAGCTACAACACCTCATATTTATGAATGCTTTATCTGCCAAAGAACTAGTAAGTACAGAGGCAGTAATATTTCACACAACAGACCCTTTTAAAGATGGACACTGAAAACATACTAACGACAAAGGTATAATTTAAAAATCTGGGTATGGCTAATCCCATAAATACTGTATCAGAGGAAAGGAAGGCAGAGCTGTGTCTAATGTTGCTTTGCCATATCCTGCAAAAATAACTTCCTTTCACATAAAAAGACCTTGATAGTTGAACAACACTTGGAGTAAGAATATAAAAAATGTGAGAACATGAAGATTTTTTAAGTCTATATGGTATCTTATATATCATATCTAAAAAGTTCAGTCCTTGGAATTGAATATAAATATTAAATATACAGTCAATATCAATACTTATCATTATAATGACTACAGTAAACCAGCCACATTTTTAAGTAAACAATAAAACCTGCTATACCACTGTCTATAACTATCCATCCTAGCTATCCAAGGATTATTGATGTCTATTACCAATTTTAGATGTAGAAAACCAGAAGGTTTTATGTTATAGTCAAAGGTAATTTCCTGTTCATGGTTCTTCTTAAGATTGATGACAGTCTGATTATATATAAATAGCACAAGGAATTTGGGAAATTGTCAGGCAAAAGCATCCATTGATATTTGGAGGCTGTTTTTGATACTTTCTCTTCATCAACAATTAATGTTAACTCTATTATATATTTCCTTGTGTGTGTCAGAGATAGAGAAAAATACAAAAATGTATTTTTTCAATAGAATTATATCTATTGTGCTTGTCTTCCTGATTGAGAAATCACAGGAGTATGGCAGGTGCCTTTGGGAGTTAAAGCACAAAATTATAACAAAAGCCTTAAAAGGCAAGCATGGCGTGGTGTTAGAGAGCCTGAGGGAATGAACACAAACCACAAATGGTCAATTAATGGTCATCAAAGCATTAAAACCCTGGGGGCAGAGGAAGAAGAGGGAAGAAGAATATATCCAGCTGTGCCTGCCCGGGTTGGGCTGCTGCACCTAACCAGTGCAGAGGGTCATCCCTCTCCCTTGGCAGAGAAGGCAGGGATGCCCTTCACCATATTTCACTACTTCAACACCACAATTGTACCTAATGTGTTATCTTTTGCTGTGTAACTAGATTAAGCACACGAGAATTTGGAAGAGCAGTGTGTGTGTCCTAGTGTTTTCTGCTTTGCTTTTTACACATGGCCAAGTCATTGATTCTGTGGCACTGAGACACAGTGAAGTGGATGCAGTGGGTGAATAATGTTAGCACCTTACTTATGGAGACTATTTATACATGGCCTTCCCACCAGTCTGAATCGTTATATCTGCATCAGAATCATTAAATCACACCTGAGTGACACCTCAGTGAAAAGGTATGGGGATGTTAGTAACTGCAGTTGAGGATTAGGACAATACCTGAGCTAGAGCAACTTTTTTAAAGCTTTGCAAAGGTTCCTTCAATGACTAGAAGGGGATTATTTTAATCGGCAACTAACATAGCTAATTTACTTATTTTTTGTCAAATGTTAAGTTTGCAACTGGGTCTTTGTGGTTTACTCACAGTGTTTGTCTTTAGGTATTCACACTCCCTAAACTGGTGAGCAGAAAGAAAGGGTATCTAAATTAAACCCTTATTCCTAGCTTTGGGGACACCATCTCTATTTCTTGGTAGTATCCAAGCCAGTTAAACAAGTTGTCCGATTTGCTTTTCTGAAAACACTCTTAAGGAAAATGTGAGTAGAAAAAGAAAAGTAAATTTAATGAGCAGATTTCTCCCCCATCCTTTAAAACAGAAACAGGTCAAGACAATAAATCTATCTATAACAAAGGGCAAACAAAAGTCTGTTTATTCTACTTTCTATTAAAGCATACTGTTTTGGGGTAATTTTTTGTTACACAAGCAAATGCAGCTTTTTGGACCATACAGCTGGGGGCTGATATGTATGGAAGAAAAAACAAAAAACAAAACAAAACCAGAAAACAAAACAAAGCAAAGCAAAGCAAAACAAAAAAACCCCAACCAACCAACCAAAAAAAAAAAAAAAAAAACCAAAAAAAAAAACAAAACAAAAAAAAAACAAAACAACACAACCAGAAAACAAAAGAGAAGAACATTTCAGGAACTAGCAAAAATTTCTACTTTTTAGTAAAAACTTGTACTGAAATCTCCTTTGTAAAAGGTTGGGTGTCTGAAAAACGAAGAATGTCGTGTCCAAAAGAGGTACTTCACATGTCTTTAAAAATCACTATAAGCCACAGTTCGGCTATGAATGTTCCTCCAAACTCTACATGCATAATTTTTGTATTCCAAATGTGATCTTCCTATATTTTTGCAATAATTAAAAGCTATCACAAAAATACCTAAATATAAAAAAAAGAAAAATCTACAGTTATGAGATGTGACAGGGACAAATCCTTGCCAGGTGATCTTAGTAACATTTACTTTCAAATTATTATGAACATAGGTTTTTTGCTTTCAGTAAGAATGTACTGGACAGGAAACCACAAGCTATTAACCTGATCACACATTAACAAATTCTGTTATATTGCCCCTTTTTAAAGAAGTACAGAATAATTCCTCTAAGATACAGTATCAGGCATTAATAGCCCTTTATCTCTCTGAGAAACATCTGTTACGGCAAGTAAAGAAATGATCCTCAGCATTCACATTTGAGTTCCCTCTGGCCTTGTCCAGGTCACAGGTGCAGCACACACTCTTGTTCCATGTTTTTTATGTAGGCCTCTTTTTCAAGACTTGAGGGCCTTAGACAAAGCTGTGAGGATTTAAAGATCTGTTCCAGAGTGACACCAGGTTACAGATGTGAAAAGAAAGCTTCCTACCCTGATATGGGCCTCAGATTATTATCTGTTATTGATTTTCCAGGTAGAAAGCAATGACGCAATAAGTCCAAGGGCATTTGAGAGACCTTAGGGCCTTGGAATGACTTGTTAAGGAATCAGGAGCACAACCAACATCCTCTATCCTTCCAGTTGCAGGGAATGATAAAGGAAGAAACAGAAAGAGTCAGCAGATCAATACCTGGCTCCAAGCCTGGTATCACTAGCAGATTTTAGAGGTTTTTGATCATGTGTTTACACAACATGGAGCCTGCTGGCAACAGACAGGGCATACCTGTCTCAAAGGAGGAGAAGGATTTTTTGCACAGGAATTGCCAGGGCTCACTGAAAGAGCTTTAAAGTAGATTTGAAGAGGGAAAGGAATAAAACCAGAATTGCTAGAGAAAAGTCTGGGGACAGTATGTCAGTGTTTGAGGGATAGTGGGCTAGCAAAGTCATTTAGTCTGCCACTTCATAGGGGATGGGTGATGGACATAATGCAGGTGCAAAAATACAAGGTTTACTAATGTGTCAGTAACCATGAAAGTGCCTGAGAATGGTCACACAGGAATTAGAGCTTCTCCCCCTGAAAAAGGTGTCAGGATCAAGAGCCCAGGTGAGGTGCATCTACACGAATGCACCTTTCGATTGATACAAAAGTACTGGGGGAGCTGGTGGAAGAGCTTGTGGAAGAGTTCACTGAGCTGTTTTCCATCATATACCAGCAGTCCTAGTTGCCTGGGGAGGAGAGGTCTGGAAGTTAGCAAATGTGACACCCATCTACAAGAAAGGCAGGTTTATGAAAGGCAGACACTGCTTGATCAACCTGATATTCTTTTATTAGAGAGGGACCCATTTATCTGATGAGGGAAAGGCTGTACATGCCTACCTGGGCTTCAGAAAAGCCTTTGGCACTATTTCCCACAGCATTTTCTGGGAGAAAAACTGTCTGCTCATGGCTTGGACAGCACACTGTTCAAGGAGTAAAAACTGGCTGAATGGCTGGGCCCAGAGAGTGGTGGTCAGTGGAGTCATATCCAGCTGGCAGCCAGTCATGAGTGGTGTTCCATGGGACTCAGTACTGGGGACAGTTCTGTTTGATATCTTTATCAACAGTTTGAATGAGGGGGTCGAACCCAGCCTCCCAGAGCCTGCAGATCACATGAAGTTGGGTGAGAGTGTTAAACTGCTTGAGTTTAGAAAGAACCTACAGAGGGATCTGGAATAGCTGATTCGATGGGTCATGGCCAGTTGTGTGACATTCTACAAGACCAAGTGCTAGATAGCGGCCTTGGGTCACAATAACCCCAGGCTGGGGACAGAGTGGCTGGAAAGTCTCCTAATGCAAAACAGCCTGGGGGTGCTGGTTGACAGTGGCTGAATGGAGACAGCCTGTGCCCAGGCAGCCAAGAAGGCCAAAGACACCCTGGCCTGTATCAGCAACAGTGTGGCCAGCAGGACTTGGACAGTGATCACCGCCTTGTACTCAGCACTGATGAGGCCACACTTTGAGTGCTGTGCCCAGTTCTGGGCTCCTCACTACAAAAAAGACACTGAGCTGCTGGAGTGTGTCCATAAAAGGGCAGTGGAGCTGCTGAAGGGTCTGGGGCACAAGTCTGATGAGGAGCAGCTGAGGAGCAGGGGCTGGAAAAAAGGAGGCTGAGGATGAACTCGTCTCTTTACAAGTACCTGAAAGAAGACTGAAGCAAGGTAGGGATCTGTCTCATCTCCCAAGTAACAGGTGAGATGATGACAGGAGATGGTGTCATGTTGTGCCAGGAGAGGTTTAAATTGGATATTAGGAAAACCTTCCTCATGGAAAGGGTTGTCAATCACTAAAACAGTCTTCCCAGGGAAGTGGTGGAGTCACCATCCCTGCAGGTATTTAAAAGAGGTGTTAATACAGCATCTAGGGATATGATTTAGTGGTGGATTTGGCAATGTTGGATTGATTAATGGTTGACCTTGATGACCTTAAAGTTCTTTTCCAACCTAAATGATTCTATGGTTCTATACCAGTGAAACTCTCTTTTGCAAAAAGAATGATTTCTTGTCTTCCATGGTGTCTGAAACTGCATTGGCTTCACTGGTAAACAGCACAGAGAAGAATGCTTCCACAGATTGTTTTCAACTAAATGTATGCTTTCAAGGCTTGGTTTCTTTTTATGTTTTATGCAGACAGTTCTTAGTCCACTGTCTGCAGTAACTGGCAAAATTTTACTCTAAGTGATGACATTACAGCATTACAGTCAGAATGAAGAGCATTGTGTAGCTAGTAATACACCAAGCAACCAGAGATTTATGATGGAAAAAAGTGAAACAAAATAACAACAAATTTTCATTGTTGGCCATCTGAAATACAAGTATTAGTTGCCACTGGAGTAATTTTAACAATTTTTCTGTCATGGCATGTTAATACTACATCTTCCTTGACAATTCCTTCTGAACAGTTGGCTAATGGAAATTAATACAGCTTGCTAAGTTTTCTCAAAAGCAGCAAGGTTAGTAACAAGGTCAAAAGAGGAGGAAAAAGCCTTAGGCAATGTTCACCATGAACGAAAAGGAAGATAAGGAAGATTTGCTCTTTTCCCTGCCCAAATATGTAAAGGGCTCTTTGGGTTACAGTCATGCATGTCAGAAGCCAGTAATTTGGGCTTAATGGAATTCATATACTATAGAAGTAAAAAGATCTTTTATATACAAGAGAATTAGGGAGAAAAGCAGAATGCTGCCTTTGATTTTTTTGATTAATCTATATTACAGGAAGCCTGCTGACATTCTACTAATTTGAATTTTTTTACTTATTTATTTATGTAGCATGTGTGGTATCCAAAATGACAACTGAGTTCATTGTTTCTCCTTCTTTTATTTCCTTTTCTCAAAGATCTAGGGGTAAATTTAAACATAGAGAACTCTAAAAGCTATTTGTCTGGAAAAGAAAACAAGTGGACAAGTTTTCTTTTCACGAAAAACGTTTCTTAAATAATATTAAAGATTTTTTGTCATTATTTCTGATTTGTGTCAGTTACAGCACTTGCATCTTCAGCTTTCAGTTTATTAAATGAAGAAATAACATAATCCATCACATCAAGTATTTGACTGAAGGAACAAAAAATGTCAAGCTGTCATTGCATGTCTTTATTATTATTTTAATACAAAATTATCAGCTGTACTGACAAACAAAATTCATTGCCGATTAACATGAAGAAGACAGAGCTTGTGAACAGTTTAATAAGAGGAGCATTTGGAGGTCATTCTTATGCCATTTACATTAATAGGAATTTTGCCATTGAATTCAGTGGAAGCAAGACCAGATCCTATGCAGTGCACTCATAATTATATAATTTGAAATTTCAATGATAGGAAAGAAAATAGCACAGTCAATTTGTAAAAGAAATGTGATATTCCTTCTCTTGGGCTCCTAGAACTTCTGCTAACCAAGTACATCAGTATCTATCTATATAACTACGGCTATATGAAAAAAAAGAGAATGTACATATTATATTCCAAATCATTCAATTTTTTTTTCAGAACGGTATTATCTGAGGCGTAAGACTAGGGTGTAACACTAGATTATACACTATATTGTATTCATAAGCATCTGAAACTTTAGCTTTTAATATTCTGAAAAGTCTGTGGAAACAAACAATTTTCTAGAGAAAGGATACGTCTGCCTTGAGATGGAAAACACTTTTTCCATTCCAGAAGTTAATGCCATTTCTTTGCAAGGTCTGACTTAGTCTCTCGTAAGAATTAAAATCAGGGATAATTGGCTCATTGGCATTCCAAGGTACAGACCCTGTAAAAATCACAACATATGCAATATGCATAGGAATTTCCTTATGGTCACAATGATGTTGGAGTTGATTACAGCATTTTACAGAAACTGTTACAATGGTCATTTAATCATACATGTCTGTTTGGCCGCTGCTTTTCTGCCTCCAAAAGTAAGGCCTTTGACAATCACCAATCTCTTTTTAGATATCATCCAAATATTACCATTTAACATCTAACCTCTCTCTCTCTTTTGTTCCTCCATTTATACTTTTATTCTCTCCTTCTTCATTCCTGCTTCACACTCAGTTGTTCCTGTGAATCTGTAAGACACCACAGTTACTTGATATGTTTTAGGTCCTACATATGGGTCACTATAGTAGCCAAATACTGCTAAGTAATCACCTGAGAGTAGTACATGTTTCTAGGAAAAATGCCTTTCTCCACAACAGGCAAAATATCAAGATAGCAAGGTAGTCATAAGCCACCTCATAAGGTTTCTGAGATAAGAGGAGTGAGCAGAAAATGCCACCAAGTTTTGTTTCCTCTTTTTGAGTCCCACGTAGATTAGAGCACAGATAGCAAACCAGTTCATTCACTAATCTGCTTACAACTTCAAAGATAAAAAGTAGAATGAATAAGGAGAACTACAGGGAAATGCAAAATTGATATTCAAAGCAGAACTTCATCCACTTTTAGAAATAAAATGTATATTTAGACACAAATCAAAACACTTTTACAAAATAATACCTTAGTTAAACTAACCACAGTGTTGGTAGCTCAAGCTAGAGGAAAGTTAGGTTACTTGGACTAAATGACTGTTGCGTCATCAAAGATTTTTTTTAAGATTGTTTATCTCTGTAGTATTTTCTGTTATATTTATTCAAGATAAACATATATTTTTCAAGTTGGATGGTGTGAAAGGGGTCTGTTTTTGAGTCATGGGTTAAATTAGGGGTAGGAGGGGAATTTCTGGATGCTGGTTTAACTGATGCCTGCCAGTTTTCTATTTTTGCATTTAGCATGCTGAATTTCACTTCCTTTCTTTCTCAATTTAATAAAATGATCATCTTTTTCTTTCAAAAATATCACTGAAAGTATACTATTGCCTGGACCTACTAATTAATTTCCTCTTTTAAAAAGATCAATTGATTCTTTTCTGGATTATGGTAATCCCCCAAGACATTCCAAAGCTTTTATGATTGTCCTACACAAGGGTTGGGGCAATTCCAAGCACAAATGCAGGTTTGGGTGGAGGCTGGATTGACAGCAGTCCTGAGGAGAAAAACTTGGGGGTGTTGGTTGACCAGAAACTTGACATGAGCTGGCAAGGTGTGCTGGCAGCCCAGAAATCTAGTTGTGTCCAGGGCTGTGTCCAAAGCAGTGTGGTCAGCAGGGTGACAGGTGTGATTTTTCACTGTCTCTTTTACTCTAATGATACCCACCTGGATTGCTGTGTCCAGCTCTGGCCACCCCCAGAAGAAGAACATGGACCTCCTGGAGTGAGTCCAGAGAAGGGCCAAGAAACTGCTCAGAGGGGTGGAGCACTTCTCCTATTAAGACAGACTGAAAGAGTTGGGATTGTTCATCCTGGACAAGAGAAAGCTCCAGAGAGGCCTTAGAGCACCTTCCAGTACCTGAAGGGAGCCTTCAAGAAGGGTGGAGAGGGACTTTTCTCAAGGGCATGTAGTGACAGGACAAGGAGGAATGACTCAAAACAGGCAGAGGATAGGTTTGGATACACATTAGGAATTAATTCTTTACTCTAAGGGTGCTGAGTGCCCAGAAATTTTTGGATGTCCCATCCCTGGAAGTGTTCAAGGCTGGGCTGTATGGGAACCTAATCAACTGGTCTAGTGAAAGGTATCCTTGCCCATGGCAGGGGGCTTGAATTAGATGATCTTTAAATCCTACCCAACACAAACCTTGCTATAATTCCGTGGCTCTATGAAACAGTTTTGCATTTTTATTGATACATCAAAAATAATGAGTTAAAATATATTTTGAAAATAAAAGTAACTATTTAAGTACTTGGACTTTTATTCCTTAGATAGTTCATGAAATTATAATTCCACCAAAAAGAACAGCATTCAATTAAAGGAAACAAAAACTGTATAATTTAGAGGTACATCTTAAATAAAATTAATTTCCAGCTGCAGAGACCTGGTCAGTATTACTGCGCTAGGAATGGGAAGTCATAAGGCACTCAACTTTCATGAAAGAACAGTCAAATTAGTATGAGTGGAGCAGATGTCTCAGCAGATCAATAATATCCCCTTGACAGCCACTAACATATGCCAAAACATAACATCTGAAAGACAATGAGGAAGAAAAAGACAATAAGCACCTGTTACGCTATCCCAGTTTTATCGTTAAGGTGACATCAAGCAGTTCAAACCGAATACTAAACATCCAACAGAAAATGCTGACATTCTGCTTAAGTATTTATTTCTAGTTCAGAGGAAGAAAATTCAAAGACCATGACTGAGCTGCATGGAAGTCATGGGTTCAATAGTAAGGAGGAAAATTATATAATATCCTACTTTTAAGGGTCCAAAACAATTACTATACTGAAGAATATATTCAACTCCTGTTGCTGTGAGATCCTGTCAGTTAAATTATTCAAAGATCCTAATTCTGTTGCTCTTAAATTAGTTTTTTCTTTATTCCTCAAGCATTTGTTAATATGGGACAAATGGTAGAACCTATCTTTAAAGTAATACAGTCAGAAGGGAGCAGGTTTCTTTAAAGCATAAATAACGGCCATGGATAAAAGGAATCTATAAGAGTGACTTAATAAAGGAAGAATTCCAATTCTTCCACCGTCTATCACAAATACCTCAACATCGGCAACATTCACAACTCCATATGGATAACTATACTAAGCTTGTCAAATGTGTCCAGCTGACACAAAAGTTCTCAACGTATACATATATACATGTATAAACACAGATCATTCACTGTCATTTCAATCTAATCCACCCAGAGGGACTTATTATTAAGAAATTAGGAAATATTAAGCACTTATTTGGTTTATAGTTCAGTTGCGATCAAAACCTTGAACTTCTGCTTTAATAGTCATGGGGTATTAAAAAATGGGGCTTGAAGGAACCATGGGAGGTCATCTAGCTCCCAGGTAAGATAAATGATATCTACACTGTTTCCAAGACCTGTTTGACCAGTTTTTAAAAACCTCCAGTGGTGGAGGTTCCATCACTTACAAAGAGAACTATGACAGTTCTTCATTGACTTTGCCATTTTATAGTGTTTTTCAATAATGAAACAGGTCAAACTTTACAGAACTATAATTCATCTCATTTATTTATTCCAGACTATCTCTACTGCACCACATAGCTCTTGAAATACAATGCCCCAAACATTAGTTTTCTAGATGGCTAGTCTACCGGAGGCCACATTTCTGATTACTTTACACATCTTTCTGGCTGTACTTTAGATTTATGCACTTTTTTTGCCTTGTTTTTGGTTGTGGTTTTTTTTTTTTTTTTTTTTTTTTTTTTTTTTTTTTTTTTTTTTTGTTTTTTTTTTTTTTTTTTTTTGTTTTTTTTTTTTTTTTTTTTTTTTTTTTTTTTTGGGGGTTTTTTTTTTTTTTTTTTTTGAGTTTTTTTTGGGGGGGAGGTGGTTTTTTTTTGGTGTTTTTTTTTTTTTTTTTACAGCCCAGTGGGCTCACATTCAGCTTTTTCTGAAAAACTGCTACCAAAGCAGCTGTCCTCATTTTGTATCACTGCAGTAAATAATTCCCTCTTTATGTTTTCACATGCACTGTTGCTTTGTCATTATCACTTTGAATTCCGATCCTATCATCCAGTATATGAGCTCTCTCCCAGTTTTGGATCATTGCAAGACACAATAAACATACTCTATTCCATCATCTAGGTCGTTAATAAAAGTATCCTAGAGAGTGTACTGCATCAAATAAAAGATATATGACAGCTAGTGCTTTGCTCCTCTACTTTATTTGACTTTGTGCTCTAGAATTTTTCTGAAGATTGATGTTAACTGTCAACCTTTGCTAGATTGTTCTCTTTGTTCTGTTTACAGTCAAGCAGTGTGACTGCTTTTTTCCAATTCTCTTGATATCTTGTCTCCTTCTGCAAGATCTCAAATATAACAGTGAAGAGTTTTGGATGCAGACATATATAGGGTAGTAACAAAGTTTGTGTCATGAAACTGCACAGAAGACTTGTACTGCTTACTCAGCACAATGCCCTGGAGCTCTCCACTCTGATCATGAATCAAGAGACACCCTGGGCTATGCCAAAGTGACACAATGCTGTGCATTTGCTGCAAAACTAATCACCAGGAAAGGTCAAAATTGTTTAAACCAAAGGAGAAAAATCTTTACTGCCACTGGCAGGCATACAGGACACAGGGTACATGCTGTGATGGGACATCATCTACTCCAAAACACATATCGAGCAATGATGATGAAGAATCATATTTACTAAAAATGATGTTACTAGTCACTGTAAAAACCTGGACAGTAAGGAGTTAATGTGTTGTTATACCTCAAACACCAATTGCCACTCAGTTGAGTAAGTTAGGACAGGATGTGGCTGGAAAGAGGGGCTGGAAAGAGACAGGGCAAATGTCCCTGTTCTGGTCCATGGTGACTGCACAGCATGAACAGTCTACTGAGAGACAATCCAGTAGTGGGGTATTGAGATCACCAAAGATCCTCTAAACACACAACCCATTTCCAGAAAGGTCCAGAAGAACAGACTGTGTATGCTCACCCATTTACGTGCTGAGCAAGAAACATAATCCCAGAGCAGGAAAAACTCACCTATGAAAAGGTACTCCAATAAAGGTTATTCTTTGGAATAACTCTTAAAACTAATTAACAAACAACCAAACAAACAACCAAAACCAAAACAAAACACCAAACCAAAACAAAACAAAACCTAAACTAGGGAACAATGTTGTCATTTGGGGGAAGGACTGTATATAGCTAACAAGATAAGCAATTAGACCTCAACACTGAGGTGAGATAAATGAACTGATCAAAAACTGATCTCCACACAAAAGAGAACTTTATAAGAGACTTGCTAACAGCACACAAGAGCAGCTGTGCAGTTCATAAATTCACTAGGCACTTGGTACAGGTGTACAAAGACATACTATGTCTAGGGAAGTCAGAACAATGAACAAGGGAATTGCCATTGGATGAGATCTCTACAATAATATTAGTATTTGCAATTGCAGGACAATTCATGTATTGGTGAAGTGGGCTCAAACCCTGACGGTAATCTAATAATAGTAAACTAAAAAGAGCTGGTAAAAAAACTATGATCAGACTTCAGGGCTTTATAAAATACTTTACTGAAAATTGTTTTTTAATGAATATATACAAATTTAATCCAGTAATGTTAATTATCTTTTAATTTAATTTAATGATGTGATACCCAAACATACATCTAATTAAAAAAGCAAGCAATAAAACTTGGAAATTATTCCCTGCATCCTGGACGAAAAGATTCCTCAAGGAAAAAAAAATCAGACTTTATCTGACACACAGGATTTTCTTTAAATAATCTTTAATTTCAAATAACCTTTAAATTTTGTTTAAATATAACTATGCTTAAAATTGCCTGTCATATCACATATAGTTCCCACCTATACGAATCAGAGCTATCTTTGCTAGCAGGAAAGCACCTAGCACCAGTTAGGAGACATCAGTGAAGCCCCTTCTCTCTGCACTCACAGTGAATGGTAGGAAGTCCTTCATCCGCTTAGGATCCTGACAAAACAACTATGACTGCACTCATCAGCTGGGATTTCACATCTCAGTTCTTCTTATCAGCCTGAGATCAGAGTAGATTTCCAGCCTTACTTTTAAACTTCCTTATAAAGGTGGCCAACCAGAGGTTTACTTTGTTGATACCATCAGTGGAATGATGAGACAAAAAGCAAAGACTTATGAATCAGGCACTATAATATAACATATTCCCCCATCTGACTGCTATACAAAAACACAGAAAGGTGACCTTGGTGAAGCAGTCCTTAATAAATGAGAGTTCTTAGCTATTCCATATATGCATAGTGTACAAACATATTGCAAAACTATATCCAGATGCATTTGATTTTTTTGATATTTCAGCCTCTCTCTGAAATATTCAGTTTTTTATCTCAATTCTACTTTATCTCAACTTGGAATGTACCCCACAATACCATTTCTGGTTTTGTAAAGAGTTCACATTTCATTTTAGAAAAAAGCAGCATTTTTGTTTCCCTAGAACAAAATTCTAGGTCCTAACATATTTCACTATTATGACTTTTATCTTCTGCTTTATCATTGGAAATAGGAACACAGAGAACTTTGAAAATATATACCAGTGCAGGATGATGGAATGCTGGGATATTTTATCAGTCTTTATTAGCATCAATTATTTAATTTTTATTTGATGTCTTTCTATACTTGGTACTGCACAAGCAGAAATTACAGGACTATTTATCCTCTGGAATTTATCTCCGCCTGTTGGTTGGATTGCAATTGTGATTTTTAAACAACAAACAAAGATAAGAGAAGAGTGATCACAGGAGTGATTACTTAATTTAATTTTGAACCTGTAAAGTCTGTTTTAGGTAGGATATGTGAGAAAGTTATCCCAGACTGTAAGCAAGGCATTTTGACAATTTATTAATGGCTCACTGATTGCATAATTTAAATGTTACCTTATTTTTCTTTGTTCTTTTACCCCATTTCATTACTTCTCCAGTCTGTCATGACAAGCAAACAACAGTCAATTGCTAGAGCAATCTATAATGCACCATAAACAGCACAGACACTTGTGGAATGCCACACTGTTAAGTCAGGATCTTGATGAATGGCCAGTTCAGTGATAAGAGCCTTGTCGAGTGCAGCACTCCTGTACCACAAGAGGAAAAAAAGCCCCAACAAACCAGACAGACTATTCTTGAAGCCTCTTCAAAGCAGAAAGTAATAGAATGAAATATCTGCAAAATATAATACTGTTTGCAATGTCAGAATCTGCTATAACTGAGATTGTAAAGTACTTTTTAATCCAGTTCCCATTTTTGCATTCTCATTTTAAAATCATTAACCCTCTAGGCTTGACATTTTACTTTGGTGAAAAACACATTTGTTGATAATACATATTTGCAAACATACTTTCTACTGTTTTCAATTCCAAAAGAAACAATTTTAAGTCTTTGTCCTACCAAGAGCAGCAGTACAAATGTCCCAGCTATGGTGTGACATTATCAGCTCCCTGCTGCACAACTTTGACCACTTGTGCAAACTGTAAAGGATTTTTCAAAACAGGCAATTGAGCCAATGGCAAAAGTCCTATTGCCTTTAGTAGGACAAGCACTTGACTCAAACTTTGAAGATTAGGAGTGATACATGGGTGATCTTGAGAGAGGAGTTCATCCTTCATCAAGTTTGCAGTACAAGGGCTTATTCCAGCAAAAACTGGGAGTGTCTGAGTGCCTTATTGGGAAGGTAAAACATATACTTGAAAGAAAAAGTAAGTGTGGCTCAGGCAGAACACATTAACCAGAGCAGGTACTTGTCTCCACAGTCTTTTTCTTTTATGGTCTAACCTTTAGTCTTTAGGTTATTGGTTCAAACTCTTTCCAGGATTTCTTTCTGTCTTCAAATGAGGCAGAATTAAAATGATCTAAGGCTTTAAAGCTGCTTAAAACCTTAACCTCTCTAAAGCCTCATACATTTTACATTATCTGAAATATTAGCTTGCCTTACATTAGTTTAAAAATAAATAAATAAAAGTAACACAAATTTGTCAGCTAAGTAGCTGAGAGAGTTAGCATATTTTATTAATATCTTGCATTTAAGGTTATATACCAGGAGACAGGATAATAGTCTGAAATCCAGACTCTGAAGAGTTTTCAACTCTGAATAAATTTAAGAGTTTTTAGATTAATTAATAAACTTACAACTTTAAAGTTTTTATGACTTTAAAGATTAATTAATAAACATTAGGAAAAGTGACATTGGCTGCATGGAAAGTGAATTGTAACCACACATGCTACATAATATTCTCTGAGCTCCTGATCTCTAAAGTCATATAGAGCAGAAATTTGACTAAAAGCTTCCTTTGGCATATTATCATGTCATAAACCTGGGTGTTCTCGCCCTGAAACTAGGGCACCCAGAAGGATAGAAAAATAAGAGAAAAAAAAGGCAAGACTATAACCAAATTGAGCTTAAAAGCTTAGAATTAGCTATGGGAGAATTTTTTCTTACTGTTCCCACACTTTCCTCCTTTGGAAAGAGAAGAAAATTTCTTGAATTATTAGGAGGTATTTACCTATGACAGCAATGGGGTCGTTTTCTTAAGAAAGGTAAACAGTCACTCAAGCACAGCATACTTATTTCACAGTCCATAGACTTTTTTTTGTTGCTTCTGCAGCTCATTTATTTTCAACAATATTTTGACAAATTTCAAATATTTTCTTAATGGAAATGTTTATGAAAGTTTTAAAGCTGAACTGTACATTTACATTTTCTTTTTCTATTGCTACAATATGTTGTCACGGAATTCAACTTCTTTGTGCTGTTTATATGGGCTACGGGCCCTTCTAGGAATCAATCATACCTCTCTATGGGAAAGAAAATAGCGAATTAATAGAGGTCAGGATACAAAAATCATGGTATTGTTTCTGGCTGTTGCCTTTCTTCAAACCCTGTTACAACCAGAAGTGCTTCAGAGAGGAAAGGTGTAAAGTAAACAGGGAGGGATCAAACTTAGAACTCCACATACAACTTGCAGGCATGGGATTTGCAAAACACAAGGAATATTGATGAATGGTTCACAACACATGGTTACGGACAACTGCTGCTCATGTAAAGAGAAAGAGATTCAGTAACATACATGATGAAAAACATGGGTGAGATCACCCACAACCAGGAGCTATTTGGTTTGCTATTTTGACAGACTTATTATATCAATGAACAGTATTGATCTTTTCCTCTGTAGGTTTAAGCAGCAGACATACAAATAGAAAATTGAGTTCAAATTAATCTGTTCATACTGTAAATAAAAAAGCCACTATGAACATACATCCTTCACCTCAAGTACTTTCTCTTATTCCCTTATCTTTCAACATTTCAGCATTTTAAAAACACAAATTCACAGTAAGATTAGTTACAAGCAATTTGGAAATAAATAGCTCATATGGCAGAAAAATACTTGTAGTATCACACTTCATATTTAGAGGAGTTTTTTAGGATTTAAACACTTTCTACACTTACATGCCTTAACATGGATTCAATACTTGTTTACTCATTGGTGATATTTATGCTTAGTTATTCCTGATAGACTCACAGTGGCACGTTTAAAAATACTGTTCTAGAAGAAGTGCTATATTTCAAAACTCTTTTCAAAGCAGGAGAAAAAAAAAAGAAAAATCAATTAAACATATATTTTTAATGAAAATCCATATTCTAAGGAGATACATATGTTGCTGTTTCTAAGAGAAGGACCCAAGCAAATGATAAACTGTGCATTGATCTTACCACTGAAAGAGTGAACAGATGATCCAAGGACGGTAACGAGTGAACATTTGTGAACTAAACAGAACATGGGCAGAAGGTTGTGCGATAACAGCAGTAACACTGAATGATTTGGAAGACCAGTTTTTGCTTTTTTGCATAATGTCTTCATATTCTCACTAGGTTAATGATTAATGAAAATGAAATTTAGAGCCCCAACATTATCAGACTAAGAGAGGTCATTGACAACAACAAAAAAGCTTACATTAGTCAGCATTTGCCAAAACACGAAGACAAATCCTGTTACTAAGACATTTCCTTCATACTTTACTTGCGTTAACCCTCTGAGGGTTAAGTAGCTGATTGATGAAGTTGAAAAATGTTTTTTCTTTTTAATTTGTGAACAAGTTTGAGGCAATAAAAAAATTACCATCTCACTAAGCAATTGTAAAAGATAGATGAGAAATCAATAACACTGCAGTTGACAATATGCAGCTAAAATCAGGTGGTGATGTTGATGACAAACACCACAATTAAAATAAAGATAATTTAACCAAGTGAAGTGCTAGAATAATATAAATATTTTTATCTATACTGATGATCTTTAGATGGGGGGGAGTGACTGAGGTATTTGAACCACATAATGGAGAGGAACAAATTATTCCTGTGTTTGAAAGGTTACTTTTCTGTGAAGAACAAGAAAGCATTTTCTAAGTACATAGGTTAGAAAAGAAAGGCCAAGGAGAAAAGAAAGGCCACTCTACCTCCCTGAGAAATGAAAAGGGAGAACTGGTGACAAGATATATGAAGAAAACTGAGATACTCAGTGACCACTTTTCTTCAGTTGTCACTGGCAGCCAGGTTCCCCACTTCTCTCAAGTTCCTAAACCTCTGGCAGGGGTTGAGGTAATGAAGTCCTTCCCACTGCAAGTGAAGAGCATGTTCACGACCGTTTGATGAATCTGAGAAGGTCCAAGTCTGTGGGGCCTGACAACACACACCCCTGGTTCCTGAGAGAGCTGGCTGATGCTGTTGCCAAGCCACTCTCCCTTGTATTTGAAAAGTCACTGTGGTCAAGTGCAATCAGTCCCCAGCAGTGGAAAAATGGAAACATCATTCCTGTTTTTTAAAAAGGGGATGAAAGGAAGATCCAGGGAAGCTACAGGTCAGTGAGACTCACCTCTGTGCCGGGGAATAATATCAATTAAACCATCCTCATGGAAGCAAGTTTAAAACACATACAAAACAAGAAGAAGACAAGAATCTACTCTTTTATTAGAGCAGATCCTGCCTGACCAATCTGGTAGCCTTCTATGGTGGACTGTCTCCAAGGGTCAGCAAGGGAAGACAGATAGATGTCTACCTAAACTTCTTTAAGTCCCTCACAACATCCTTTCTTATCTCCAAATCAGAGATAAGACTTTTCTCTGATTCTATGAATTCTTATTTCTGTCCCCAGATTTTACATTGCCAAATGCTTCATAGTAAATACTGAACTATTATAATGGCTTCATGTTAAAAAGTATTTAATAAGTCATAAAATCATAGATTCCATAAACATGAATCATAAATATGCTGCTATTTTACAGTTCACTGGAAGTGATGAATAATCAGATATAAACTGTCAGTAATTGAATATACTCACAAACTTTCAGTTTGCCAGTGATCAATCTGTTCAGAGCATTTAGGGTTTACATGTACATCACCCTACCTGCTCTTTGTCAAGGCAGACTTTTCCATTCAATTGCTCTTGTGCTTTGCTTTTCACTATGTTCACCCAGCTAGCTTCTTACTTTCTTGTTCCTACTTACTCTAGAGATAAATTTATCACCTTTCTAGCCTCTTATTCATCATTCCCTTCAGCACCTGAAAAACATTTAATATCTTACTAAACCGGTTTAAGACAGACACTACCACAGTCAGACACTGTAACTCCATACATTTATTACTGTATGTGACATAGCTGTCTTCAACAGCAGGGCATGTAGCTCCACAGCCCTTCCCAGTTCTTGTCCCCACAGGATGCAGTGCAGCTCATAGTGCAAGAGAGAAGGGAGAGGTCTGGCCAGCAAAGCCATTTCCATCCTCTTGTTTCCCAGCATCTGTGCTGAAACTCAAGCTACCCACTCCACTAGCAACACCCTACAGAGACTATCTGTAAAAATCTTTGGTTGAATTGAGGCAGGAGCACCAGCTTTTTTCTACATTGTACTGCATCACAGTGACAGTAAAGCCACATATGCTAATAAGAAGAAAAGTAGCAGTGTGGGTGCATGAGTGGTTAATATTTTTAGCATCTGGGTTTATCAAGTACAGCCACTCCTAATTCTCCACACGTTTCACATGCACTTAAATTGATGTGAGGAAAGAAATGATAGGAAAGGACAACAGGAAGCAGATGTGATGTAGTGAAAACAGAAAACGTGGAGATGGAAAGAGACTGGAATTATTCTGCTCAGAAGGCCCAGACATCTGCTTTAGAAGAAAAGGTAATGAAAACTACTGTAACTACTACAAAACTTTTTAACAGTCTATTTCAAATTCCAGACAGTCTTAGCATTCCTGTGTAATTACATATGAACAATATTCTATGTATAGGTCTTGAGCAAGATGCACATGTCATGAGACATGTATTTGTATTCATCTATAAATGTCTGGTAAAGATACAGACAGACCTTCTGTTTAATACAGTGGAGGGGGATTGACAATCTGTATCAAGTTTTCTGATTCCTCTATGATGTTAGCTCTAACACACAGGAGCAAAACAAAGCAGCTGACAGAAGCCCTAGTTATTCACCAGTTTCTATGCTCCCTGCTTAAGAAATGAAAAATAAAATGGGAAATGGTTGTGTTGCAGATGTCTTAGCAAAGGTTCTCTTTTCATTTGGGATTTAAACAATGTATTTATGAGTAGATTATTAAAGGTTTGCTTTTATTCCTGCCTTCTTTTTCCCCCTAAAGATATTAATATTGGACACTGTAACATATGATTCAGTTTGGATGCAGTCCTCATCAAAGAGCTGAAATGGCAAGAAAATATCAGCACCCATTCTCCTAGCTTCTTATGCGTTTTTGCCTGAGGTTACAAAGGTGAGATGCATAGAAGAAAATGCTGGAGAGGAATAGAGTATTTCACTGATCAAATAGATATCTAATATAGAATTTGTATCTGCCTTCATCATCTAGGTTCCCTTTAAAATCAGTGATGACAAGTCACAATTTTATTTTCTCTTAAAGTTGATGTCAGATGAGTTACACTCCTACTTCTCTGCAGTGATTACAAAGACTGCCTTGTACAACTCATTTTCATTCAGAAATCCAAATTGCAAAACCTCAAGTTATATGAGATTAACTCCTTCCATTTCCCCACTGAATCCCAGCACACATACCTACCCTTTGACTCAGATCAGAACTTTGTTTTTTTTTTTTAATTTTCTCCTTTCATCTATCACATACATAAACCTAGTAAATGGTTTCAAAGCATTGCAGAATTCATCCTTAAAGATTCAGTCTTTATATCTTTAATCTACCATAATTTTTCAGACTTTGTCCCTTCCAGCCTCCTTTCCTAAGTGCTCAGAAATTGCTCATTCCTAAAACCAAAAGGTTTTAGGTATGAGGTTCTCACCTCTGACTTTACTGACTTGTTGTCTATTTCATAATCACATAAAAAGATAAATCCTATCTATTTACTACACTTGGTCTTTTTACTACGCTTTCTTTGCTGCAGATTTATGTTTTCTCCATCCCATAAAATTGATATAGGTTCACGGTTTTCTATAAACCAGAGTAAAATTCATCTTCATCTGCTTCAGTTTATGAATCTCTGTGCTTAGCATCTTATGATAAAGTTTTCTGTGAAGGATGGTTTATAAAGTAATGGTATTGCTTTACAGAACAGACATTCCTCTCCTATGAAGTAAAGAAATGTTTGAGAGACACTTTGACTTTTTGCATTAGTTCACAAGTCAGGTGTGAATGCTGAATATACAGGAATATTTTTGAGTAAACATTCAAGATTTTGACAGATGACTTTCCATGAAATGCACAAATAAAACCCCACAAGCAACTAGCAAATAAAACCTTCCTCTTGTTTCTCATATATGTATTAGGTTTGGATTTCAATTACAGCAGACACAAAGAACTCAATTCTACAGGGATTTGAGACAGCGTAGCACAAATGTGTACTAACATTTATGTGTAATTAATAATCATATTGCTCCCATTCTATGCTGCTGTTACTCTAACCATATTTATCTCATTGCCTCAGGAACCACCTTTAATAGCTTGAATAGGTCAAAAACCGCTTTGTACCACTTCATACTTTCATGCTTCGATTTTTAGTGATACAGTATCTTCATGTTAATAATATATTTTGGAAAATATAAATATTTCAGTATCACAGAATTTGAATATTTAAAGTATAAACTTCCCCCCAGATGTCATACTCTTGAACCTGAAGTCCTTTGTTCTAACACTGTTCTCAGTAAGTGCTTCTGTTATGAAATAAAACTCATCATTGGATGTATATTGAAAATGTCTTAATTAACATCAGAATATACATAAGAAGTAGTTTTTGTGTATGAAATTGTCTATACTTTCATCCCAGGAACGGTCTATATTTTTAAGAACTAATAAACAGAAAAAGATGAAAATAGTTTCTATATATGCCATTCTTATGAAACGATAGAATTTCTTTTCTTCAGAATTTAGAAGGACAATTTCAGATTACCAAAACTTCTCACAAAATGTTCAAGCTTTCACCATGTTTTATATATGACTAGTGTTGTTATGGTTAGAATAGCTGCTCAGGTGTATTTTTATCTTGAATGTGATACACATACTGTTTGCTTTCCCAAGTTTTAAGGATTATTCCTAATAGATTTTTTCATAAGGCTTACTTTAGACACTCCAGTGAAGTTTGAATAGACCTGACTATACTCTGCGTTCTTTGAGAGTATATGTGGACAGATTTACTGCCATTTCTTCTTCAAGTATCCCAGTCTTTCTAGTGCTCTATGCCCAACTCTTCCAAGGATGCTAACTCTCCATTGCCTAAATCAGAGCTGAAACCTCACTTATTTCCCTTTTGTGTTCTCAGGTTTTTTTATTGGAAGTAGACACCACACCACATAATTCAATGAACAAGTGCCTTGTTCAAAGGGCCTTGAAATGTCATTGCATGATAGGGTGATACAGCTTAAATACAACTTAGATTTCAAGGGTTAATTATGGACATTGAGTGATTCTGCACCATGGTCTTTATGAGTGCTGAGGAATCAGAAATTGGGCAGAATACAATAGATTTGTACCTGAATGAAATACTAGACCACAACAGAAGACTTCAGACCAAATGAGAAGGGTCTCTTGATACTTCTAATAAATCTCAATAGCTAAAACACTTCTGCAAAATCCTGTCTGTGCTAAAATGTTAGTCTTCAGTACTAGAGTTGTCTCAGTTTGAGACTAATTTAGAAGGAAACGTTTTGAAATGAATGTCTCCTCTAAAGAAGGCCGGTGTTAGCACTCCCTCCCCCACCGATACAAAAGGAATTTCTTGGAGGAAAGTGAAAAAACCTGTTAATTTAACAAGCAGAGTACCCACAGACGTGAAATAAAGAATAACTGTTAGTATTGAACCTTCTCACTGTGGAGAAAGTTGGCGGATTTTAGAGTTCTGCTCAGCTTCTCCGGAGGTCTGGAGCTGGGATGCAGCTCTCCTGCAGCCCCCCTCATGGCGTCTGGCTCCCACCAATGGTCAGGTTCTCGGACCAGAGCAAAGCCAAACAGTTCCAGAAGAGGAAGCCACAGTCCCGAAAAAAACCTTCTTGCCTCAGCTACCAAAAAGAAGCTAGCTAAACGAAAAAATATATTCACTCTCTCCATTGCAGAGCTGAGAAAAATGAGGGAGTATGTGAGAGATGAACACAAACTGCTGAAAGAATTCCCCCGGCTTCCCCTCTTTCCCCTGGGCCCAGCTTGAAGCTATAGGACCCATTCCTAGGCATTAAGCAGATGATAGGGAATACAGTACTTTATAAAATCACCCCAAGACAAGATTGTAGTAAAAATCCCAACCCAGAAGCATACTGATAACATCTTTCAAAGGAGGAAAAAGCCTTAAAGTTTTCCACAAAGTGGGATTATTTACTTGTTGTAGCTGGGGTGGATCTTTTTCCAGTGTGTTAGATTATTTTATTTTATCAAAGGCTAATCATCACCAACACAAAAAGCCCAGTGAGGACTGGAGGAGCAGTGACAGGCAGAGGAACCCAAGTAACCTAATCAGTGAAAAGTGGCTCACTGAATCAGCTGCTCCCTAAGACCAGAAAGGTGACCTGTAACACCATGGTTCCTGGGTGAAACACCCCAAGGTGATGAAGGGAAACAAACACTTCTGCATGGCCACATTCCACCCTGGAAGGAGTAATTGTCCTTAAAGGTTTGAGACTCCTTGTGGGATGAAGGGAAAGGACATTTTTGGAGACTGTAAAACTTCCAGAAGGAATATTTTGAAGAAATTTTGGGAATGTGTGCAATTTATTATGGAGTGTTTAGAGGAAGGACTCTAGGTGGAGAAAGGTACCTCTAGGGAGGTACCTAGATGGCTCAGACAGGAAGAGGAGTGGGAATGTAGAGGTCGACAGATAAATGGGGTCAATCAAGTGGAAATGGGCAATAGTACATAATACCTGTCTGACTATACCCTGTGCTTGATCAGCACATATCTATTCTATATACATATTTAACCCTATTCTATGTAAATATTTAATCCTATTAGATACCTTCTGTGTGGATGCACTTCTGTTCTGAGTGGGCAAAGGTGAATGCTGGCGAACATCAAGCTGGATTACATGACAAACAGAATGAGAGATCTCAACATCAGCAACCAGAGCTGGGCTGTGGGCCTCCGTGGCTCCTGTGCCTATGTGCCAGCAACAAGGGAGACCTGGGATTCAGTGGTGAGCTTCTAGGCTGACTGAGTCTAAGGCCAGCTTCTAGAGTGTTCTGAAGTCCATAGGTAGGTATATCCATATATATATATATATGGATATGCATAATACCTACACATGAATAGTGATGCATGTGTTCATGTGTGTATATATATATGATCATATGTATATATGCCTCTCACAAATAGGTGCTCAGCCTTTTTGAGCCTGGGGATACAGAGCCATAAAAGCCACACTGCAGTGGGCTACCTGAGTTGCAAGTAGACTTTGCAACCTCAGTCAATATGCAGTTTTGATACTTGTAGGCGGTATCAAAACTAAATAATCAATGGTTGTAAACCTAAAATGTTGGCATTAGCAAACATTAACATACATGTGTTCAGGGTCTGAGCCAGAAAAGAGAGAGATATATCCAAAAATAAAAGACTTTGAAAAAGGAATCTTTTACTAACTGGAGAGGTCGCATGTGTCGTAAGAAAGCCGAAGTCTGAAAGCAATAAAAGGAGAAAACTAGACAGTGCTGGAAAATAAGGGAGGACTAAAAGGCAAAAAGATTCAGACAGAAGCAGAAATGTGCAAGGACTGATGAAAAGAAAAAAGAATGAGAAAGATCTGACTGATGAGAAGGTTTGTCAAACATCTGGGGAAACAGAAATGGAAGACTAGATGCAACACATTTGATACATGGAAGAGATAATACCTTACCTATCTAGAAAGGCCAATGAAAAGGTGGAAATAATCAGGCATGATGAGGACTGCGTGGAATTATCTACTGTGATAAGAGGAAGTAAAAAATTTCTGAAAGGGAAAGCCATTAATCATGAGAGAGAAATGGGATTTCCTCAAAGAACATGACCTTCAGAGCTAATTCTTCTCAAAGACTATATAACCACATGGGGTTTTCCACAATTCTTCACCTCATATTTCAAATTATCAGTCATAAAGACAGACCATCTTAGCACTTGAAGTACTTTGCACCCAAGTTTTTGATAAACTATGCTTCTCCAAAATAGTACATACAATTCCTTAGTTCTGAAGCCATCGTTTCTAGCCTCTTTCCATTTGACATGTCCTAAATATTTTAAAACATATATGAAAGTTCTTATAAATATTTAAACACAGATATGCCAGCACATCAGATCTGAAGTACCATAAATAAGTGTTAACATTTACTCAAATAAAGAATAGCCAGCATTGATGAAGTTGACTGCTGAGATTCCAGAAAATTACTGTGTATCTATTCTGAGGGAAAGGGTACAAAAATGAAACACAACAAGAGCCTATTACTCATCCTTCCCACACAGTCCAGTAAGAAATGCATTTCTAGCATGAAGTTTCATAAGAACTTGTTGACGGCCCTTCACTGCTTTGTGGGAGGGAGCAGCTGGTTTCACTGGATCAAACTTCTGATCTCTATTTCAGTCTTGCAGACTGTTTCCAATATGGCTATGAGGAGAGGAATATTCAGTCTGTCAGAGGCAACAGACACAATGAACTCTGCTCTTAGGTTTAGGTTTGTACAACACATCATTGTGAGATTGCTATAAGAATGTTTGTTTGTTCCACAGTTTTATTTTGGCAAGGTTTCTGTAGGCTTCTTCACCTAGCTTTGTTTTTGACTGCGGTGTGCAAGATTCCCCACAGGGTAAAGAGATGCCAAGGAAATGGCCCATGCTGCTAACTGAAATGGTAGAGAGAATCTCTTTTTCCTTTACAGAGCCCTGTGATCCAGACAGATGCACTGTCAGCCAAAGTTCCTAAGCTGGCACATGCACCACAACAGCTCTCTTTGGAGAGGGCAGTAAAGGAAGACATGCATTTCTGTATCCAGCATTTCCTTGGAAAAAAAGTTTATATGTATTCCCAGGCTAATAAATTGTAGTATTCAGGCTGAAGTAGGTGCCTACAGACTGTAGCTGGTGATTGCAACTCATACTGAAATATCAGTTGTTTTGCTTAGTTTTTCCTTTGGACAGCACCTATTCCTTGCAGTGAAAATTAGGACAAGCTGCTTGATATTCTGGAAAGATGCTAAAAGATATACCTCCTCATAAGAAGTAAAAATAAACCCCCCACTATTTCCATTAAAAACAGTAGGCAACATTATAATTAATTGGTCTTTCAACTACAAACAACCAACAGCTACAAATATGTATTATACATGCAAACAAAAAAAAATACATTAAAGAACATTATTTTCAAAAATGACCCTTTCAATAGTAAGAAAGTACAATAATTAGTTTACTGGGACACTTCAGTTTGTCACCCTAGCTTGATTGGCCTTAATTACATGGTCTGATTCTATTTTGCACAGGGTTCTGGCTTCACTCAGAACTCATGATGGTGGGTGCTCCCTTAACACGCACCTCTACAATATTGTGTTGTCTCAGTGAGCAGTCAAAAAATACCTGTAGATATTATTAGCCTCACAGATTATTCAGATCCAGAGATTAGCAGCATTCCACAGATTTATTTTCTTTATGACCTATAGGGTGTATGAATAACTGAGGAGTATTCAGAAAAGATGTCAAACAACTAACATTCAATATACCTTCTGAACTGCCCAAGATTCAATCTTTCAGAGAATTTTGTTTTATATATCCCCTTTAATATTCAAAGCAGTCTGTGTCCCAGCTGAGGAAGACCAGAATTTCTCCATAGCAGACCCCATTGCATCAATTTAGATATCAATAAAGAGGAAAGAATGCATTTGTGAGCCTCTGCAGGAAGTGTGGTAAAAAGACATCATCTGCCAAATGCAAGAGTCTCTGTTTTCTCCAGTGTTTTTCTCCTCAGTGATTCAGCGAAGTCCTAGTGGTTAAAACAATTTTCCTCTTCAAACATTGAAACCACTAAAATTAAAACCTAATTAGATTAGGTTTTAAACATCTTCTTTACTTTGGTAAGGTTACAAATCAACTACTCTGTGTATGTGTGTATGTATATATCTCCACACACACCTCACTTACATGAATAGAGCCAAGGAGGTTCCTTGTATATGTAAAAATATAGGATTAAGGCTAGCAGAATCAAACCCCTTTGATAATTTCTTAGGAAGAAACATCTGTGTGTTATCTGTCATGTCCAGTGTAAACATTTTCACTAGTGAGAAGAGTAGATCATCTATGCAGTCAGAGTAGGAATAGTCGCACTTTTTGATTAGATCTCAAAAAAGAGCATGAAAGAATAAGAATAAATTCACACAAAATAGTGTAGTGTTGCCTCCTGACTTTACTGCATCTTCAAACAGCATCATGATAAATGGGGAGATAATATAAAATCTTTGGAAATCCATGTGCCACCATCTGGCAAAAATTCTCAAGTGAAGTGTACTGGTGTCTGCTTCTGAATAATAACATTTTTCCTAGAGACAAGAAACTGTTTCAGCTGGCTAAAAAATAACTGGTACTCACACTCTGTAGCTTTCAATTATTTTTCTGAGTCAAGCAAGCTCCTTCTTGTATTTTAAAGCTCTGCTAGACTCTGGTATATAAATAATTCTACTTTGGAATTCTTCATAAAATAATTTTCTATTGAGACAGGACATTTTATCTGTCCTACTAAACTTCTGAAGTTACAGAAGATTGTTTCCACCATTTATTTGTGAGACAAATCACAGAACTGCAATATTGACAGAAAGGCACAATTAACTTTCTAAGGGCAGGCATACTTCCCTAAGAATTCTCTCTGAATTCAGGAAGAAGGAAAAGTCCAGTTTATTCAGTGTCACAATAGGAGGTCTGATAAGAAAGAGAGGATATACAAGAATTTCCTTTTATTCATCCAGTGAGAGCTATATCAGGTTTAATTTTAATTACTTGTGAGGAATTCAGTGAGAATCTAGAGGGAGAAAATTTATTGGAAAAACAGCCATTATAGTTAATATTTTAATTAATTGGAAAATTGAATAAACTAAATAGCGGTAATAGATTTCAAAAACCTCAAGTGTCTCTTGAAAAGTCAATCTAAGTTGGAGTAAGCAAGCTAAGGTGGAGATGCTGAAGACAGTATCTGTAGATAGATAGTTCTAGGAAGCAGGGCTAATACAGGACCAAAACCAAGGAGTGACAGCATCATCAGAGGCATCGATGAAGACATCTCCCAGCAGCTGGTTCCTACTGAATTCCAGGCTCTACAATTGCCAAGAGCTGCTATCTTGCACAAAAAAATCCAATATCATAATGGGATTGACAGCATCTGTCTCCTTAAGAGACAATATCTTCTAGTTCCCGCTGAGACATAGCCTTTAGGGGAAAAAAATTACAATCCAATTGGCTGTGTAGTCTTGTACTGTCCTGGCTAAAACAACAAGGGCAGAAGAACTGATTGGTTTTGTAAACAGCTACAGAAAATTTCCAGCAACTAAGAATTTGCTAATCTAAGTGCATTAGTTTGCTGAAAAGCTGACTCTTTTGCTGTTTCTGATATCATCCATGCCATGAGATGCTTTTCATCTTTGTGTGTACACTTCAAATTCTGTCTTGCCTTTTCTCAGTCTGAAAAAACAAAGTAGTACGTTTAGTAGCTTATTCAAAAAATACATCTTAGTAAGTACAGAAATGGAGTAAGACAGTTTTCAAGTAATCTGAACATGCAGTTTGGAAATATTCCCATTAACAAGACTGCACTTTTTCTTAACAAATGTGCAAAGACAGATGTACATATGTGAAGAAAATAGAGGAAGGAAAGCTACAGATATTTCTGGCTGAGCTAGGAGCTCTTTCTGAAAGCAGAAAAGAAATCATAGGATCACATGGGACTACTTTATGTTCGTTCAAAAAGAAATCAAAAAGACTAGTGTGAAAAAAAACCAAAAAAGTTCTTATTGGACCAAGGAAGAGAAGGCAACAGAAAGGGTCCATAACTATACTTGAACAATGAAAACAAAAGAATGTAAAAGAGAATGGAGACCAAATTATAAATAGGAAGGATAAACTATTCTATTGCCTTTTTCCCTAAATCTTCACGTGAATGACAAATAATGAAGATTCACTTAACAGAATTAATTTAACAATCATAATTAAATGCACAGATAAAGAAAATATGATTAAAGAAGATGCAGATACTCAAACATAAGCAATGGGGCAGGATTGAAAACATTCACTTTGGAGTTTTTTAAGAAATTAGCAATTCAAATTCTGAATATTACTAAGTATTTATCTAAGTATTTATCAAGGACCTGTAGAAGAAAAAAACCAAAACAACCAATGAAAAATCCTCATACTCCTACACCTAAAGAAGCACCTAATTAACTTAAAAACTTTAAAGACAAATAATAACCATGATATCTGCAAGCTCCTAGAAGACAAGATAGTAAAAGAATATATGTACGTCTGTCAGAAAAAACTCAGGTCAAGCCAGTCTATTTTCCTTCTACAAGTCAGCTGGATAAAGGGGGAGCTGCAGATATGATATATCCTGACTTTTAATTACAACTTCTGACACTATTCCATATAGAATTCTCATAGAAAAGCCAAGGCAGGAGATGTAACCACCAGCAGGTGGGTGCACAATCAGTTGAGAAATTTCTCTCAGCAAACAATTACTAATTTGCTGTCAGAGTGAGAGAGGATTTCAAGTAGGACTGGATGGGCTGAGACTTAACAAGTATTTTCACCAGTTCCACTTATAATGGCAAAAACAAGACCAAATTTGATTGTTAGACTAAGGGCAGAGGGATTATAAACTCATCAGAAACTGGAATAAAATTATTTTTTAGACTATGGCTTTAAAATTTCAGCCACAGGTTGGAATTCCTGGAAGCAAGCACAATGTTGTGCTTGGAAAACAGCAATCAAACACAGTCATAATAGAGGAAGTAAAAAGTTAAGCAGCAGCTGAGCAGATAAAGATGCAATAATTGTGCACAATTCAGCACCAGGGAGCTCCAAGTAATGCAGTATTCTCTTTACACAGCAGGTGGAGGAAGGTGGAGCTAACATGAAGAAAAATTCAGGGAACAGTAAAAGAGATTAGAAAAAATAGAATATATAACTTGCAAGCAAAGATTCAAGTAATCTGTACTTCAAGTAGTAATTAGTTTGAAGGTGAGAAAACTGAGTAGGACACAGTAATATTCTTCCAACATGCACAAATGGGTTATAAACAAAAGTGTTTATAGTGTGATCAGTGGCTACTGTAGGGTAGAGAAGGAACCAGTGTAATTTGCAAAAAAAGTACTATAAACACTATATAGCAAGAGAGCAAGAGAGAGAGCAAGAAAGAAGAGAGAGAGAAAGAGAAAGAGTGAGAAATAAAGAGAGAAAGAGNAAGAAAGAGTAGTTGGTACTGACAGAGCTCAGAGATGGAACTAAATTATTTTACTTTTCTTCTTGGATGTCATCTAGTTGAATCTGTCATTTGATATTGACCACTATAGATGAATCAAGTAAAAGCAAGTAATATATGCCATTTTTAATATCAGAGACTTCTAAACTAATAATTGATGATGAAGCCACATCAGGCTTTTAATTTTTTGGAATACTTGGGATAAATTCATTAGAACAGGAGATGCAAACTTAGTTGCTGTAGACTACTGAACTAAATGTACAAGTAAAAATATATATTTAAATGTATAAGTAAAAATATATATATTTAAACAAATGGACAGTTAATGACTGTGAGGAATATAATAGTAAATTTGTCTTTGAAACACTGTTGATGAGGCTGATTTTAAAGGAACCATTACAATATTCAGTGGACTGTGAAACCCATCCTATTAAACTATGAAGGAGATGCAGATGTAATTTTTACATTACTCGAATTTCTCAGATAATTGGGAAAACAATTTGATCACAAAGGAGGTACATGCAAGGTTGAATCAGGTTGCCCACACCAATTCTGAATAATGTGAGTTCTTCTTTGGTGTTCAGACCGTGTGGACAATCTGAGACCTGCACCATGATACTGATTACTCTTAAGTATTATGTGGATATCCAGTCCAAGAATCACACTTTAAATTTTTTTCTCATAAGCACACAGTAACACTTAATAGGGGGAAATTCCTGTTGAACTGGAACCATTTTTAAAGCAACCATCCCAAGCTAAAAAAAAAGTTGAACTCCTGTGAGTTTCACTAGAGATGCCACATTTTTGCATGAACAAATAGAGTTTTGTTTACGAGAAAAAGATGAATATTAAACAAAATGGAGCATACTGGTAAATACATGATGGAACAAGAACTTTAAGGAAAAAATCCTCTAAAATAACATAAAAAGATAAAAAATCTGAAAGATACTCAAAGTGTTCAAATTTATATAGCAGTGGATTTAGTGGAGCTATAACCAAAAGTTCATTATTGAGCCCAGGAAAATCACCAGAGGCATTTCTTTTAATACAAGTAAAGTGGGATTTAATTTTTAAATTGTGTCCTTCTGAAGACATATTTCAACTCTTAGGGGACTAATAACATAACAAATTTTGCTCTGGTTCAAACTTTGCATTGGTACCTGTGCTTGTGCAGATAACAAATCACACACCTCTAAGTGCTCGAGAACATGAGAACACCTGCAGCTTTCAGAGGCAGAGCAGTCAAGAAATTACTGCGCTACACTGAAAAAGGAGTTTTGTGATTTCTAAAATGACATTTGAAATAGACACAGGTAATCAGAATGTCATTGTATGTACCTTTATCATCTTATTGCTTTCTACCAAAAAGCATTTGTTTGCTCTTTTTCACTTTCTGTTATTTGCATCCTCAGTGAGCTCACTCAAAATTTGAGAGCAGATTTTGTTTGATGGTTTCTGGAGTTGACTCTTTGGTAACCCAAAAAAGAACCAAAATCCTCAGCCATTCGGGTATAGCTTCTACATCACCAAGAACTTCTATAGAAACAAGTATTTGTCACATGAATGTCTTATAAAAATGTCAAAATGTCACCTAAAATAAACACAATTTTTTTTGGGAACTTGATTCTTTATCTTGAAATGTCAAAGTCTTTCAGGAGGAAACTGCAGTAGTACTAGTTTCTGTTTGATCTAATATTTTTGTTGTTTATAAACTTCAGCTTATTTTCATAAAGAGGTCAGACAGGTATAGTCTCCTGCTTTACAAGACATTACAGATTTTTCTGTGGTTTTCCTGTGTTAATATTGCAAAAAGCTTAATTCTACCTCTATTTTCTAAGTAAGGAAGACACATTTGTTATTATACCATTTTCAGATAAAATATAAACAAGAATTTGGCTACATCTGAAGTGGATATTCATATATATTTACTCAATTACTTCTCTTTCCTGATCAGATCTAATACCTAAATAATAATAAATAATAAAATTTCACATAAAATTAAAGAATAAACAGAACATCACTGTTTATGTTGTAATGAGAAAACTATGTTTTTCTGACACGGCATTAGTGCTATTGTATCATAGAAAAGAGGACAAAAGGATATTGATAACCTCCCATATTGTGCAATATGAACCATTTATGCAATGTGAAGCAGTTATTGAATTACACAGAATAGATCTGTTTATCCAATTCAAGCTTTGAACAATTTGGTCCAATTTAGAGAAAGGTAAAAGGACATGTAAACCCAAGTGCAATAGAAAACACAAAATGCATTGCAAATACACTTAATGAATTGAAAAAAACCTCAACAGACCTACTCAGGATAAGATGTTCAGCATCATTTAGCCAGAGTACAGAGGTAAAAAGTATCACATTTCTATGTTTTACCTAAAAAAAATCCATCACAGTTAAAATACCTTCCAAATAACTACCAATTTTGTCATGTGCATGAAATTATTCTATTGCTTACCACAACATAAATACAGGTGACAGTTCTAGTAAAAGGTAATTAACATATCCAATGATCCATGAAGCACATAGCTTTCAGTGTAGAGTTTAATTACCAAAGTCTCACACTAGGCTGCATATTACGTTGAGATTTATGAGACAAATAAAGGATTATGATCCTGAATGTACTTTTGGTACAAATATATTTTCTAGACTACTCAGATAGACTGAGGAACATAAAAGGTCTTCCTGATGGTATAGAGCAAAGCAGTTCAATCATATGTCCAGGCTGTAGAGTCAGAGGGCTTCCACTGTCACTAGCTCTGTTAGTGCTGCAAGAGTTATTACCTAACAGAGAAATTCATCTGTACCAACTAACACAGCTAATCTAAACTACACTGCAGATCCTGCCTAGCAGATTTTGAGTCTCACTCATCTTCAAAGTCGCATCCAGAAAGAAGACATTAAAATGGAATAACCTTGACTGATCTCATGGAATTATAAGCAACTATATTTACATACAAATATTATAACATTATCTAATTATTAATATAATTATATACTATTTTATATATTAACACATTAATGTAAATTCTAAATTGCATACAGAGAAATTATAGAAGATATTCTATTTACTTAGACCAATTTATTTTTTTAAGATCTTAAAAATGTAAATGGCGCCTACTTATCCTTTTTGTAAAGCTAGTATAAATTTTTTCTTTATTACTTTGAGCAAACTCTCAACTGAATTTGCAGATGAAAAGAGAATGGACATGAGCAACTTACTGAAATGAATTACTGTGCTCATGTGATAAAGCTTTTGTTAAGGTAAATATAATCTAGGCTGATAGAGCAAACACACAGAAGCATATGAAATAATCTGTGATTTCAATAACTCAATGTTTTTCATTCTCTGAATGTGCTCCTGTAGTTTTGAATGTCAGAATCCACTGCTGCAGTGGAAATGGAAGCAGGTAGAGTTTATATGGGGGAGCAGAATGTTTAAGTCTGAAATGGGCAGTGAAGCTCTTGCTTTTAACACAAATTCTTTCAATTTTCTCTAGAATTACTTTCAATGGTCTTTGTGCATAACTACCTAAATAATTAGAAAACATTTGAATAAAAAGTTCTTATTTTCTTTCAGGTCAAGGACAAATCAAGACAAAGTTTTAGAATCTCAAAAGGAAAGTATGTGCACTAAAAAGGTCAGAAATACTTGTAATGAAATTGTGCTCCTTTACAACACAGGAAAACAGACCATTCATCAGACCACAATGTCTTCTACTATAAGCAAGCCTCCCTTGTTTGATCTAATCACAGTAGCTGGATTTCTACCAGCTATATATATCACCAGGAACAGATGATATATTCCAACTTATAGGAAAGCATAAATCAGTCCCTTTAAAAGGTGATTCTACCCCTCTATTCTGCTCTCATGACACCCCAGCTAGAGGACTGTTGCCAGCTCTGGAGCCCCCAAAAGAAGAAGGTCAAGGACCTGTTGGGGTGAGTCCAAAGCAGGCCATGAAGATGGTCAGAGGGCTGGAGCAGCTCTCCTATGAGGAGAGTTGGGATTGTTCAGCCTGGAGAAAAGGCCTCTGTGTGATCTAAATGCAGATACACTACCTGAAGGGGTCAAAAAAGGGAGCAGGAGAGGAAACTTTTACAGGGGCACAGAGATAAAAGACAAGGGGGAATGGGTCAAAACTGAAATAGGACAGGTTTAGATTAGATATTAGGAAAAAAATTCTTCATTATGAGGGTGGTGGGGCAATAGAACAGTTGCCTAGAGCAGTTATGGATGCTCCTTCCTTGAAAGTATTGAAACCCAGGTTGGATGGGGCTTTGAGCAACCTGGTCTAATGGAAAGTGTCCCTGCCTGTGGCAGGAAGGTTGGAACTTACGACTTTTAGGATCTCTTCCAACCCAAACCATTTTAAAGTTCCATGAATGTAATAAAAACATTGCTAAATAAAAGACCACAAAAACCTTCTTAAAGGTTTCATAAAAAATAAGGTCATATTTTAATAAATAGAAGAAATATAACACCCACTGGAAAAAAAAATGAACCAAGCTTGTTGAAGATAACTAAATATTTCAATCATGAATTAAAGTCTTCCTAAATTAATTAAAACTAACACCATTAAACACCTTTTAGCATTTCTTATTAGAGACCATAGAGGCATACTCTGAAGACTTCCATGGCAAAAGAAACACTAATAAAAATGTGTATTTGTGTAGCATAGCCTTCTTTCTTTCTCAACAGAGTATTGTACCAGTTTTAACCACCTTTAGAGTCAGAAGAAATTTCAGTAATTTTGATTTTCTGGGGATGAAGTTACCATAAAAACTGAGAGAAAAACACAGATTTGTAATTTGAAGCTGAAAGAACAATATTTTACATACTAACAACCAATAACATATTCAAATGAAATGCTGATTAAAGAAAAAAATAATTACTGTTGCACTGATATATTAACATATCTTTGACAACTAATATCAGGAAAATAAAGTTATAAAACGGAAACCAAAACCAAAGTTAGATGAAAGAAATGAAAAAATAATGAAAGAAATAAGAAATATTTAGCCAAGAAAACCCTTTTGATTTTAAAATGCAAATAAGGACTTCAGATCTCTCAAGGTCTTTGTTATCTGTGTAATCCTTTTTGATAAATATCTTGTTCTAAACACCACAACACCTATGTTGTTGTACCACAATGGCAAAGCAAAAAGGGTATTTCTCAAAAGTGGTTCTGCAGGAACAGAAAAGCTTTAGAAATGCACCAACCACAACCTATTTCAGGAAGAAAACTGAGCAGCTCTGTACTGCAACCAATCATGCTTCCAGGAGCAGCAGTGAACCAAATGCAATTCCTCTGTTGTCCTGCACTCCTCCCATGCACACTTTATCATACCCAAATTGCTGATTTAAAGTCAAAGTATGCCTGTAAGTACTAATCTAACTAATTCTGCTTCCAATACCAAGTGATGACTCTCTTCACCAGCAATGTATAGGCAAGAAACATTTCCTCCTCTCTAAGCAAAAAAAATAGAGTTTTAGGAGTCCCTGTGGCAGTTCTGAGGCAGAACCAGGCATCCAGACAATGTCATATCTTGACTGATTTCTGATCAAATAATTCAAGCCTTCCAAGAATGCATTTCAAAGAAACTGGAGCAGTCAGTGAGGGTGGGATTCATCTGACCAAGAGCTGATGTCTGCAGTATTCTGTGACATCTGCTTCTGTCACTGATTTTACAGTCAGCAAAGATTCATCCAACATTACAGAGGTCTTTAAAGAAAAGTCAGATGAGTAGACTCGAGGCACGATGTGGGAAAACAGTGAAAGAATAGTGAGGATTATTGCAAACATGCTCAAGTGATTTGCAGTGGGGTGTAGGAAAACATACATGTGACACTAATAATACTTCAGTCTCGTGTGCTTGACAAGCAGAACATCTGTGTTTAGGTAACACAGGCCTGTGATACTCAGAGGAACCCTATCCAAGTTGCCTGAGACTCCTGCCCTGCTGTGGGGAAGATCAAAGCCCAGCGGTTTAGTGAATTCACACAGTGCTGGTGGGAACCCCTGGGGCCGAGTGGAACCAGCAGCTCCAGCAAGCTCCATGGTGCCTGGGTCCCAGCAGTGTGCCACTGCTCACTTGGGGGGTCCCCTAGTTGCTGAGAATAATGAAAATCAATTCACACTTTGCATTTCATCCGTGGCTTTCTGTTTGTTCCTGCCCTGTCTATCCTGACATACTCACGCTGTTATTTCTCTTTGTTGCTTGGAGCAGGGGGCCAGCTGCAGGATGTTAGGCTGTGGCTAAAGGGAGTGAAAAGAGCAATTGCCACACCAAAAACTGAGCTCATGAGCAACATACACAGGAAAGGAGTAGTAAGAGAATGCAGCAGGAAGAAAGGATGAGAATGAGCTTCAGAGAACAGAACTGGAAATACAGAAAGGAATAAGGAAAGAAAAAGAAGAATAATTTTCCTCTTGCTTGGAAAATGAAAACAAAAACAACAATAAAAGCTCCCAAAAACAAGAACAAAAACAAAACAAAAAATAATAATAATAAAGGTTAATAAATTATATTTATTCGGGGTCTTAATTGCTTGAAGTATTCATTTTATCTCAGCACTTACGAATAAAACTGAGGCTCCATAAATGAGAAACTGACAACTTTTTATTTTTCTTTTCTTTTCTTTTCTTTTCTTTTTTTTTTTTTTTTTTTTTTTTTTTTTTTTTTTTTTATTACTGGCCTAACTTAGGAAGACACACTTTTCCATTTGCTAATTCTTCCCAGCCAAAACTACTTGGGTGACATAAGAAAATACAGTGGGCTTTTTTTCAACCACAGTAAAGGAATTAGTGTTCATATGATGAAACTACTCTCCTGACACTAACATAAAAATCTTAAAAGCACAAGGAAAAAAAAAGAATACAGAAATAAACTAAGACTTTAAGGTTGACCTTCCTAACCACAGTAGTTTATTTCTTCTGTAACTGAAATAAATTGAATTCCTGATTGGCTAAAGAAGGTAAAAATAGAGGTTTGGTAGTTAAGCAAGAATTCAAACTAAAGGTAGTTTTGAGGGAAAAAAAAATTATATTGCTTGTTGTAATTGCAGAAAGAGGTTGTTCCAGGCTTATAGAGAAAGCAATGTGAAAATAGTGCAGAAATTTAAGGTTCTGCAAGGCAGACAGTCAGTAGTGCCCAGAGTTCTGGATGGGTGCATTTTAATTAAATCAAAGTAAACAAGCCACAGCAGGGCCAAGTGTGAGTCAAGCTGCAGGCAAGCTTGACATACGAAATTTGAAGGTGAGTCTGAGGAAGTCTGAAGTTGCTGAAGAAAGAAGATAACAAAGGAGAAGTGCAGGATAATTTGCTTGGGGGGAAAGAAGGACAGTAACAGTATCTGCAAGATGAAGAACAGCCTACAGCAGAGAGATGCTGGGTGTACAGGCTGGAGCAGAGATGGTGTTACTTGTCAATGTATAACTCACCCCAGACTAAGGAATGGTGCTCAACTTTACATGTTTTTCTAATCCTTATTTTTACCCCAGAAATGCATAACAAAATACTCTTCTGAATTTTGAAGATTCATTTATGAGTCACTGGCCACATTTTGCACTTAAAGCAAGTTGGTCCATCTATTTTTTAATACTGTAACTGCTTAATTGTGGAGCAGCTGAGTAATCAACAGATACTCTTACCTTTGGAAACAACTTTAGGATTAAGTTTATACCTGTAGAGATTAGAACAAAATTTCTTCAGCTTTGCTCCCCAGGAGTTCTGCAGGCTGGAACTTGCAGTGCAAAGGACAACATGATGGAAGGATTTACAAAACGTATGCAAAATGGAAAACAAATTTAAAATCTTCATCCATAACTAACATTACAGAAGTTATCATCCTAGACAGTGCCACTTCCAGTGCAGGTTTTCCCACATTTTTTCCTTAGATTGACCAATAAATAAATAAAAACCTTGCTAAAAAATCTAGGCTAAAATAGCACTTGTGGGCAAGAGGTAGGACAACTTGTCAATATACTTTTCCCCAGATATTTCACCCTCTTTACACAGAAAAAAAGAAAATACACAGTTCAAATGTTCAAGCGATCTAGTAGTACAATTGTGATGTGTTTTGTATCTAAAATGAGAATATAAATGTTTATATTAAAACTATAAGTCTAAGGTCATTTATCTTATAACTCCTTACATATTTGTACCCTGATTCACAGTGAAAATCACGGACACAGCTGTAGGCAGAGAAAAATTTGCTTTATGTATAGAAAGCAGGCTTTTTATCAATCACTAGAATATTCCCAGAATGGCAGGTTTCAAGATACAATTAATTGAATTAATTGTCAAATGCTTTTAGAATTTACATAGAAGCATTTTGCAGGTCATTAACTGCTTATGTTTCTCACCAAAGGGATGCTACATTAAATAGTAAATAAATTATATTAAACATATTAAGCTCAAAATTGATTAAAATTATAAAAGACTTCACTTTGAATACATATATACTTTTGTCTGAATGTCTTTTTGCAAGAAAAACAGCCTTGTCCTGTTATTGTGTCAGCAAAGACACCTGACAGGAGACTTTGTTCAACAGCAAATTAAACTTCATTCTGTGTTTACAAGGGATGAGTTAACTGCTAGAGGTATTATGGGATATCTGTATAGCAAAAATGCACTAGTTTGATAATATAGATGTAAGAATCTTGACTGTCAGTTAATAACAGCAGCAATGTTCTCATGGAAAGTAGGCTTTTAAAATATGGGTTTGCATACAGAAAGTATTCTTAAACAGGTCCCATTTCAGATATTTCTGAGTTTTATCATTTTAAGTCATTCTTCACTTCAGCTTTGTATTTTTGGTAACATGATTATGCAAGTACAGCACAGAAATGCCTACATTAATCTTTGAAATTCCTGATATATAGCCCTCAAATCCCATTTTTTTCCATCCCATTCAACTCCATCCCATTGCTTCTGTAGTATTCAGCTTTACGTTCTTGACAATTAAGGCTGACTTGATAATTAAGAGCCAGCTGATGCTTAGTTTTCAATGGGAATTCAATGGTAGGTGGGACAGCCCTATTGATCTACAAAACAAATACTTTCTCTTTTTCCACAGCTGTCAAAAAGTATACCTAATTCAACAAAAAATGTCAGCACAGGCTTAAGCTGGCTATTACTGACATATAATGAAATATCTAAACTTGACTGCTTAAGATGAAGCATGTGCTCAATTGAGCAGCTAAGTAGACAACTAAACAAATAATGTATTAGCCTTTCTTAAGTTGTTGATGACCAGCAATTTCACAGATGAATTTTATCTTTAATAGTTCATACATTGCTCATGGTCCAAGGCCTGGCAGTTGTGTACTTCAGAATGTTTCCTAAGATCCAGTGGAAGATTTCTGTCATTGTCCTCATAGCCTGCTAGGTCAACAGTAAAATGTACAAGTGTCTTGTGATAATGACCCTTTGTCTCATTCACAAGCCTTATGTCTAGATAATGCTTCATCAGCAATATTTTGGTGCTCCCATGGCACCTCCTTCTTCTACCCTGTTTCCTTTGTGGTGTTTTGTTGTTGTTGATGTTTTTGTTTGTTTGTTTTTTTTTATTTTTTTTGAGGGGAGGGGTTGGGTTTTTTGTCTGTTTTTTTTTGTTTTGTTTTGTTTTGTTTTGTTTTGTTTTTTAATAACCTCTCCAGTTCTGAATTTCCTCCAAGAATAGATTATTTCACCTTCTTCTAGTAAAGGTGCCAGTAGGTAACCTGCTCACCCTCAGCTCCTGAAATATGTATCCAAGAATCTGAGACTTTTATGCATTCCAGACACGGAGCACAGCAGCTACAATTCTGTGAGTGACTTTCTTCCCATCTTCACAGCATTGCTGTGCTTTGGGAACAGCTAAAGCTCTGACATGCCTGAGTTCTGTAAGACTGAAAGGCTCCAGTCTCACCAGAGCTTTATAGGGATGCCACAGCTGATCAAACAATTGCCATCCTGCTGCAGATCTTCTGAGAGCTGCAGTTTTCATTCCACATAGCACAGCCTCCAAGGCAATCTCTCAGTCATCCTTACTAGCATACACTTGTGCTGCATTGTAAGTGCAGTCCGTGGACATTTAGGGACAAGTGGCAGTGGAAGCAGAGAATTATTTGAAGGACTTTTCAAAATATTTAATACTTCTCTACACAAGAAATAGGAACTATGTATTAGTCCTAATTTATTAGTACTCAGGTTGCAAGTTGTCTCTCTATCCATTCAGCTATCTTATACATTAAATATGCAGCTCCAGGAAAAAAAATTAGTAAACACAACAGTCATAAGTGGTATTGAACTGTTTGGATTATACTTTTACAAAGCCTATTCGATTGAAGTAAGACAAAAGAAAGGAAATCACAGTGAGAAGAGAGGGAAATAATTTGTAGATCAGGTTAACCAATCTTATCTTGTGCATCAGTTTCAGAAATGAGACAAAGAATGGATTTGGATATCAATCTTACCTAAGAAACTGAGTTGTTCTGTTTCAGGAGTATGTTTAATTCCTACTATATGCTTAATTACAAACTTTATTTCTTCACATTAACACCTTTTCTTTTTCTCATTAAAAACTAAACTGGAAAACAGCCCACTCATTGAAGCTTTGATATGTACTCAGAGAGCAACCCTTGAGCTTGCCTTTGTTACTTGATGTAAACATTCAGATGTCTTTTGAGGATCAAGGCTGTTTCTCTGCTCAGTGCAGTAAAATGGCAAGAGACACAAATTGACTTGAGGGTAAACAAAACATGTTGATAAACAGAATATTAATTCATCTTTTTGTTTCTGAAATACAATAAAAACACAACAATCACACATTAAGTGGCCAGACTTGGGTTATTGAGTTACTGAAGAAGGTATTTGTTTTATACTCAGTTTGAAATCAATCCCTGGGAGCTCATGACAGTAGTATCAAGCAAGGTCAGGGAAGCTGCTGTCCAGGAGCAAACAAAAAGGGGATAAAGCAATCCCCTTGCTTTATCCAGGGCCGTAAACTCAAACACTGCAATGAATCCAAAACAGACAGGCTGATGTCAGCATCACCAAGAAACCTACTGGCAGCAAGCATAACAAGCTTCTCCTTTTGGTGTTCCAAATAATTTTCAGTAAAATTAATGTTGCTAAAAGTGAGATTTTAAGCCTACTAATCCACTGCATGGTCTCTTCACAATGTGTAAGAGACTAAAAATGTCTCTTAAACATGTTAGAATATATAGTGAGAAGCCAAGCTTTAGATCTGATTATTCAAATTAATATTTCTGTAAAAACGTAAACCATAGGAAATACCAAACAAACTGAAATTATGTAAATGGAATTATTCACTGAACAGAGCTGTTTTCTCCATGCAGTTCCTTTGTTTCATTTTTATTCCTTAAAAACAGAACCAGGCTAGGTGACTGAATTTTGCTTTTGGTTAATGTGTTTGTCTATTTCTCTTGTACCATTATGGATAAACAACCATCTACTCTTTCAAAGAAAGAATCATTACATAGGCCACTGGAGATCTGTTCTACATTAGACTTTGATACAGAGCAGAGCATTCGTCTGGAAAACAGACTCAGCTTCAGTGTTCCTGTTCTGAACTAAGTGGAACAGGGACTGAAGGATCTTTCACATCTGAAGAAGAACTTGTCAATCAGCTATGGAGTAGATTTATTTTATAAAACATTAATAAGCACATTTTCATCTTAGTCCCTACATTTCCAAGACATGTTTTCTTTACAACAGGTCTGACCTTTTCTTCAAAAACTAATCTCAACCTAAACTTTTAGATCACTCCTTTAAAATTAATATTCATTATAGTAACTTCTCCTGAGGAGAGACACTGTATCAATGTTATTCCACCAGAAATTAGAGCCAGAAAAAAGCCTTCCAGAAGTTCAGTATAGCTACAGAGTTTAATTTACCACTGTATGAGCAATTACTTCTTCAATAAATTATGCAGCATTTATTAATCAATGTATTACCTGTTCAAACAAGAAACAAAATTCTCGACTGTGCATATTTTAGCAGATGGAGTATGATACATGATGCTGCAAGGAAACAGAAAGAGGAATGGAGGGAGGCATAGCACTAAATTCATGGTGATTCAGGAGAGATGTTTACCACAGAGTGAAAAATGTTCCATAAGGAATTGGTGAGTTGAAGAGAACATCAAAGCTGTGAATATTTACAATGCATTTATCTCTTTCTAAGAGAGTCAGAGAGAAAGAGCCTGACATTTTTGAAATTTCCCTGCTGTGTTCCCACATTTTAATTTGAAAACAATTACCATTCATTTCTACAAATTTTATTAAAATGTTGCTTCTGTTCAATAGTGTCACTTTTGCTTTATAACTCCCTTTGTCTTCAGTTTACATTTGATCACTTTTTAGATCATACAGCTTATTAAGAAGGTCTCTGTGGACTCAACCAAAACATACTAGATGTTATTTGGTATTTAAAATTTAGTAAACAACCAATCACTGCAAAACAAGCATAAACATTCTGACCACAGTTTACACCTTAAGTATTTACTATACTAAAACCTCTCTAAGAGAGGTTTTAGTATAAAACAATACTAAATCTCTCCAAGAGACATTCAGATGAGATATTAAGAATAAAAATCTTCATTATTAGGGTGGTGAGGTACTGGAATAGGCCGCCCAGAGCAGTTGTGGATGATCCTTCCCTGAAAGTGTTCAAGACCAGGTTGGATGGGGCTTTGAGCAACTTGGTCTAGTGTAAGATGTCCCTGACCATGGCAGGGGGTTTGAAGTGGATGATCTAAAGTTCCCTTTCAAACCAAACCATTCTGTGATTTTATTTAAAACTAGATGTATTAGGTCCTGCCTCAGAGCCTTCTGTTGCTGTGGTCACTTACATTCCTGTTGAATGGCACAGGATTCTGTGATGTGATCACAGCTGATTCACAACAGATTTAAATGGGACACTGTTCTCTTACTACATAATTGTGCTGCTTACTACTATAACTTTTAAATCTTAAAAGCAATCCAAATGTTGATTCATTGTGGGGTTTTTTTGTTTTGTTTTGTGTGTGTTTGTTTTTGTTTTTGTTTTTGTTTTTTTTTTTTCTTCTCTAATTCTTTGTTGGAAGCACTTAATTCTCTGGCAGCAGATTTTTTTTTCTGGAAAAAAATAGCCTCTGACAAAAAAAAAAGATATACTGAAAACTATATAATGACCATATATTTTTTAATTTACCTATAATAACACATTATTTAATATGACCTAGTATTTAAAAAATGTATTTGTAGCAGTATCCCAGAATACAATGTGGGACATTATTCTTTTTAAAATTCAAAGTGTGAATTTATATTTCCAGAGTTGGTTGTTTCTGAAGTTTACATTGTAAATGTAATTCATCAGATGTTAATGAATAATCTCATTTTTCAATTATGTGGGTAACATTTGTTTGCTAGAGAATGCTTGTTGTTTAGAAACAAGCAGTAATTGTACTTTCACTGCAAGGCCTTGCAATCAGTCAGCAGGGATCGTGGGCAACTACATAGTCAGCTAGGGCTGTATTTTGTTTCTGCTTCTGTCAATGTTCCACTTTGGATTCTCCTCCAACTCTTCCTGTTATCTCCATCATTCTTGGAGACAGTAACAAATTGCCTATTTCTTTCCTCTGTGAGTTGGAATGATTGATTTGTCAATGTCTAGTTAAAATATATTGTACAAGTCTTTATATGTCTTCATATTCACAGGCTGATCTTTCTAAAAGATAATGTTAGGAATAGAGCACAGATGCAGGCACAAAGTATTCAACCTCATCTGTCTTGTAGAAAAAACTTTGTGCAAAATTTCCTTAACTGTCCCATTTCAAACACGTTAATCATTTCAGTTTGTGTTGCCTACTCAGTCAGATACATCAAGTCCTGAGATTGCTCTGTTGAAATAATTGTGGCAGAAAGGTACAACATGGTTCAGCAGAGTACAGCTGTTTTCCACAGACATACTAAAATGCTGAAATGGGGCCAAATTCACTGCAGGTGTTAAAACAGCCGTCCTTTAGAGGCTATGACACTGGAAAAAAATCCTGCATCAGTGGACTAGAGCAAGAATTCCAGTTACAAAGTTGGTCTTTGTCCCTCTACTGTTATATCTTCTATCATAACCACAGCTGATCTTTTGTGCTAGATGGTGCTTCTGTATTTGGTTTTCCCAGTAAGAGAAATGGATGTGTTTAATCTCCTTCCATGGACTCTCTACTCTTATGTCACAAAATGAGAACTTGAAGCTCAGCTATATTGGTTTGGGAGATCATAAATGTGTCTGCCTCCCCTCAGGTTATGGGCAGTCTGAGATCACCTTTTCAAGGTTAAAGACATTGAACACTAACAAACAAATTATATTTATAAAGATTCTGCACATAAATCATATTTATCGTATTGCGACTTAAGTCATGATCCAGCACAAGAAAAACAGCTTATACTGTGTCATAAAAATAAAACACACAATCTCCCTTCCTTTGTTCCTTGCTGCTCTTGAATATCATTGTTGCTGATAGTTCAGAAGTTCTTTATGTTTTCCCAATTCTGCTCTTGTGCGAGTCCCATCATTAAAAATTTTTGCTCTCTTCCACAATTCTGGCTTCTCCTTTGTTAAGTGGAATTTGATCACTTTTCTACCTGAAGCCCTCCATCAGTTAGTGAATCTGTTGCTTATTTACCAAATATCTGGAATTCAACCTTGAAAGCTGTTTGTCCTTGTCATATGTCTTGTGGGAGCTGCATTTATATCTATGGTTGTTGAAACTTAGAAACCCTACACTGCTAGACTTTTGCCTAAAGCAACAATTTTTCCTTTTACCTTTTTTAGGTTTTAGATCAATATGAAGATACTCATATATAGATTATTAAAAAGCCCCATACTTAAAACAGAGTGCACTCAGACCCAACCTTTGCAGGCAGAGAACCTTTGGTACCAAGAAGGATTCCTAAATCACATATTGACTGCTGCAAAGTTTCTCATGGCAGACACAGTAATAACATGTTCTTTTACGAAAGCACTTTTACAACATGAAGTAAATCATTCCAAAAAACCCTCTCCCAAGCTGGGTTTAAACTTGCAGCAACTGGCTAGCTAGAAAACATAATACCTACATAAACTTTATGGTATCAAGAATCAGATTTAGCTTACAAAAGAAAAGGTCAGAATTTGAACTGCATGAACTTTTCTCGATGATAAATTATCTAGTATGCTAGCATAGACCAAATAAAGAAGATTATTTTTGGCTTTTCTTCAGGAATATCCTCCAGATCCTCCCTGTTTTTTTCTATGGTACAAGACAAATACTGCAGTGGCTAAACAACCACTTAGTCAGGTGCTTCAACACCAGAAAAGTGAAAATTACTATGTCTAAAAAAAATTATTTTTAATGTAGTTTATGCACAGTAAATACAATGGTAAACAAAGGAAGACAAAAAACACCCACATGTTCTTTATCAGTAAGGGAATTAATTTCTTCTACATCTATATGATGAACTGAAGGTTATTGAGGAAAAGGCAAAAATAAAATATCCATGCTATCATTCACGGCATTAACTTAAAATCTAATTTCAGTTCACAAAATCCATGATTTACAATAATCTACAAGAGGAATATTGTTCCATCCCTAGTTTTGGATGTTTTTGGTAAGAAACAGAGATTGTTGAGATGAAATTATCTTAAAAATTTCTTTTCAGGATGGAGTCTGATTTGAAAACACAGATATTCAGTTCTTAAAAAGGACACTGTTATTATATACTTGACAAACAAAAAATTTAATGGCATAATGAAAATTCAGCACAAGCTAAAAACCCCCAAGAGATTACTGTCTTAACATACACCGAAAAAAAAATTTCTGTGTTTTAATAATTAGTCTGCCTCATAAGGAATGCTGATAATGAACATTAGTGTAAGCAAGCTCAACATTCAAAGTCAAATTCTAAATAGTGAACAAAATTATTATCATTTTCTTCCACATAACTTGTTGGACCATTTACAACGCCCTATATCTGACAGAATATATTTATCCCATTATCTTTTCATGGGCTACATTGAGTAAAACAAATAAAGGGTGAACCATGACCTTTGTGAAGCATTAATGCAAGGGTTTATTCCTTTTGCTAAGTATGCTTAGTGGTAGTCCATTTGTACCACTGAGAAAAATAAGCTGTGGGGAAAGAACAAACTCACTCAAGTTTCTGCTCCATATTGTGTTGCGTTAAAATTTGTAAAACCAGCTCTGGGGTAGGAACTGCACTGTGAAGGACATGCTGCCTCTTGATGCACCTGGAAATGCATTTTTCCAGTTACAGGAACAATACCATGTCAAGATTTTTCTGAAACATTTTTCAGAGATCAACACTGAAAAGCTTGTTTAACGTTCATCTGCACAAGCTAATTGTTATCAACACAGTTTTTGCCATATTTTTCATTTTCATGAACAGTCAGTCAGCAGATACAAAAAAATATTTCCAAACACATTCTGAAAGCTTTTTCTTTCCCACATATTATTACATTAAAACATTGCCTTAAATATTTTATAAGGCATTAGAAGATTCCAGTGACTAAAACTGTGATGAACGCTTACAGAAAATAATCAGCAGGTACAGAAGACTAAATCAATCTTCTTGAAGTTCTCTGCTGTGAAAGTCCTAGTTCTTTTCCTACATAATATTTCCACTAATATCAGTTGCAGCTCTGTGCTAAGTAAGAGCTCAGGATTTTCATACATTGTGGAGATGAATGTTGCCAGAAGTTATCTAAGATTTATGCAAATATACTGTCTTGTAGAAACCAGCATTCTTTCTGCATGGAAATCTCTTTTAAATTAATGCAGATTTTGTCTTCAAAACCGTTTTTTCTTTTGCTAGCACACTATTTCTTAACCTTTTCAGACTGATGATTTAGATTCAAAGTAAAAATCATTCATGATCTGCTCAGTCAGAATGAAATGTGTACATGTGTGCAATAATAATCATGTAATTTATTTGTGCATAGGTTTCAGAAGATGGATTGGAAATTTTCAGTCTTGAAGGTCACAGTATATAGTGATAGGAATAGAAGTTTTTCTCTGCTTTCTGTTACGTTTTTGATTCTCAAACTTTACAATTGCAGATTTTTTTAAGACTCTCCCTCTACCCAGAAGAATTAAGCACTGATTGAGAAACAATAACTTAATCATGCATACAGACAGTGGCACTTCGAGCATTTTGCATCTCACTCATGTTCAATTTTCCATTTAGAATTAGCCTCATCTTTTCCTAGAAAAGGACAAAGATACCTACAATTCCCTAATAGCACAAGGCTCCTGTTTGATAGAAAACTTCAAGCTAAGGCAGGCCTAGGCTTCCTTCTAAGCAGAGGCCAGGATGAAGATCTGAGCCTTTCCTGAGCCTGGGACTAAAGGACACATCCAGGGAGTGACACGGTGAAAATTGAATCAAATTTGCAAACTGTCCACCCCAATCTACACACTCCAGAACAAAAAAAAAAAAATACTAACTCAAAATATAAGCTATTTCAGCTTTACTGGGTCAAATCCATAGTAAATTAAATAAGGAATGAATGTTGAAATGTGCCACCTTAAAAAATAGTAATAAATCTCTATGTTTAGGTAGAAATCCACCATGTTTCTTATCCTACAAAGATGCAGAAGTAGGTTTCTAAACCATGAAGTATGCTAGAAGCTGTAGGCAATATTCTGTAGACATTACTGTTCAAGGGGAAGAGTTCTTCTAGGTATACATACAAAGAAGTATTACAGTTGAGTTGCAGAGCACAGAAATTAGAAGCTAAGGGAAAGCACAGACAGTTCACACTATGAAAGTTTTCATTTATGAGACATACTTGTAAAACAGCATCTTTAAGAGGATGGTTCTTCTGCAAAAATTAACATTCAGCAGACAAATCCGGCATATAGGAACAACTACTCAAAAAAGGATGTTGCAAGAAATATGAAAATGTGCTAAACAAAAGAAGAAAAATGGAAGCAGTGTACATATACACATACCTACTTCTATGTAAGGGTTAATTTAAAATGTTTAAATAATTTTAAATAAAATCATCTAAAATACTGACCTTATTTACACTGGCCCCCACTCCAGCAAACACTGCAGTCCTGAGACTACTTATTCCCCTACAGGACTAAATTACATTTGCAACTTCAATCACTGTCAGCAGAGGAAATATTCACATTTCTAATGCTGCATGAAGCCTTAAGTGTGTGCTGGCTATAGCCTTTGAGGCCAACTTTTCTCCCCTCATCCCCTGAAATCTAATCAGCTTTTCACTTATTTGGTCATATTTGAGCATAAGAGATAAGATGGTCCTTGTCTTTGGTTTTGTTTGTTTGTTTAATCACAAGAATGTGAAATGAATTTGCATCTGGGATTACATCCTATTTATCTAAATTAAATCAGGGGTTTTTTTTCTTTTTTTGGTTTGCAAAACTAAGGGAGTGGATCAGTAAATGAAAAAAACAAGAATAACAATGTAGTTTTGAGTACAGCTGTTTCCTGTACATATGAGAAGCAAAAAGAGCTGAAGAATTAATTTAATTTATTCTAAATATAAATCAAGTGATGGTCTGGCACACACTTTATTAAAGAAAATAATTTATTTTTTAAAATAAAATTATATTTGTTCCTTTAAATATTTCTATTTTAAGTAACCACATGACAGACTATAAAAGAACCAAAATTAGTACCACCATATCTCACACTCAGTTTGCATAGGACCTAGGCTTTTGAATATATCATTCTCTATTTCAATTCAACTAGATAAAATGGGAAGCTTTATAGTTATAGACAAAATTACTAATTTTAATAATGTCATATATAACTTTTTAAACCATATACATTTGGAGGTTCAAAACTGAATCTTCAAATATTTCAAGTATAGCCAGACACTGAGAACCTTTTCAGCAACTAAATCTTTAGCAGACATACTGTAGACAACTTTTGCTGTCTGCCTAAATGCAGGCAACATGAAAATGCAGCAGCAACCTGTGGTTCAACATTGTTTGAAGAAAAAGATACTATAACTCTTTCCTAAAAATTATGATACACATCACACTCTCCACTTTAAAACCCAGCACAGTTCAAGAATAATGCTCATTATTAATATACTCTAACTTGGTATCCCAAATAAATTAGTTGGTAGAATCTCACATATTAGCTCAGTGAGAAAGAGATTAAAAAATATTTAAGTTCAGAAAATCTCCAAATTTTGCAGGTTATTTAAAAAATGGGTAGTGTAACTAAGTTGCCTTTTTTGGTAAAAAAATAGTTCAATATTTACAGACTACTCGTGAAACTTGAAAACGTTTCTATAAAAATGACAAATTAAATCACTTTGAGAGTAGTAACTAAAGAGCTAAAAATGTTTATTAACAATGCCCAGATCAGGAGGAAGTTTCAGACTACCAGTAATTTTATTTATCATTATTTAAATGCTAGGAAGGAAGCTCACCCAGGAACACAAATGTGTCTGTTCATGAAAACCAAGGTGTTGGTGTATAAATAGATCAAAGCAGAAATACTGAAGATCTTGGCCCTAAATTTACATAAAAAATTTTATACATGACTGAATAAACTCAATATTATCTCAATCACTTCAGGTGATGATTATGAATTATTATTACGTTCATAGCAAGAACCATAATCTATTTAAGTATTTCATGGTACATTTAAGAAAAAGAAACCTTCTCACGTGAAGAAACAATTGCGATTTTTTTATAAGTAGCAGGAAAAGAAGAAATATTAAAATTAGGCAAAGTATATTTTATTATCTATTATTGTTTCCTTTGAATGTCAGGATTATGTGTTGTCTAATGTACTTTGCTTCCTCAGACAACTTTTATTTTATTACTGGCAATTGTTGGTCTAGTAAATACAGCAGAAATATAAAAAGTTAAGACTACGGACTCCTGAAAGTCATTGCTAATAGTGACAAAACTGTCAGCTCTCAGTGTAGATTACTAAATGTTAAGATTAACAAAAAGAAGATTAAGGAAATTCTCTGGAGTTATTAATATGCCTGCAATAGTTTTCCATGAGATACCAAGGGAAATGTTTATATTCAGAGCCAGAACTACACAGATGGAACATCATCAATATTAAGACATATTGCCAAGTTTAGGGTATTTTTTGAACTATGTACATTCCAGATTATTTTTTTAAAGAAGAAAAACAAAACTAAAACCAAATAAAACGTCCCAACTAAACAAAATAAAACAGACCTACAAAACAAAGCAAAAAAACCCCAGACTTATTTCCCTCCAAAATATAACACACTAGCATTAACCAGAACACAGAAGGCCCCAAAGCTGATAACACCTGAAATAAATACATCTCTTTAACACTGACATATCTGAAAAAGGCATTCTTTTCATCCAGGAATACAGAGTTTTTTGTTGTTACTAATTGTTGTTGATTGTAAAATAGTTATGTTTCTTATATTTCCCAAGTTAAACTGAATATTTTATGCATCTTCTAAGCAAATAAAATTAAACAGTACCATTTGTTGTTTTTTTTTTCAGAACATTCAAAACATCTTTTACTAAATAAAAATAGAATAAAAATAAATTAAATTCATCTTCCATTATTAATCATGTTAAAAATCCTCCTACAAGTAATTGGCATAAACTTCTGTAAGGATAAATCTGTGACATATGCTAGCATTCTTGTAACTGCTAAAAAATTTAGCACAAACTTATTTCTTCTCAGAGAAAGATAGAATTATGTGGGTATCTGAGCTCAAATTTTACAACAACAGTAAAAAAAAAACTTAATCTTCTGACAACTGGATTTATTATCAGATAAAATATAATTGTGAGAAATTTCTGAATCATTTGACACTTAGAGTCATTCAGTATCTATTAATTGGCTGTATGAACTATGAACTGTCTAACTTAACAGAAGAACAAGTTTAGGAAAAAAATCTTGATGTGCAATGTGAGATACAGTAAGAAATAGGTCTACTCTTATCTCTCCTTTTGCATAGAATATTAATTTTACTAATTAAAAGACTCACTATTTAAAGTTTACTACCACAAACCCAACAAGTCTATAAGCACCAACCACTTCTTGTACCAGTTACTGGCAAAAAATAATGGGCAAAGTTAATTCCAACTGTAGGTGTATACCACATCCCAAAAGAGATCTGAGACACAGAGGAAGAATCTGAATTACCTGGACAAATTATAGAAAGAGTAAGACACTACCAGAGTTAATAATGATATTAAAAATGCCTGGAAGAAAAGCTTTCATTTGTATAGGCTTTGAGAAGACAGAGGGGTCTACAGAAACCTTAGCTGCCACCAAAAGTACTCGTTTTCTGCTTTGATAACATAGAAAATAACATTTGATCATATTGTCCTTTCAAAACCTTCTATGAATAAATACACATCTTTAAAAAGAACAGGAATATCTGCTAGAGGATTTATGGTGATAACTCTTCCTGCAACTTCTCATGACTACACCACTGTGTCTAACAGAGTACTTCGGCTGTCACAAAGACTGAGCTAGGCACGTGTCTATAACATGCCATCTTCACTTAAAATCTGAGCAGGAATATAGTAAAGAACAACCCAGCAAAGTTTACCATCACAATATAATCTGTCAACTGCAGATCACTTCCCCAAATGTAGCTGTTGTCACCTCTCTGAAAACACATCACTGCTGCTCTTGCGTTTCCAGAAGATGGATCTGCCTGAAGTAGCCACGCTAATGGGGTTCTGCAACTTTAGTTTCTTCCCAGTACAAAAAAAAAACCCCTGATGGTCTTCAAATATCTCACACTGACAAGAATGGTGGCTGGCACACTATCAATAACAGAGCAAACTGTTTTTAAACATGATTTTTGAACACACAAGTCTTTACAGCTCATACAAAAGATTTATTGTCTAACTCATTCTCTTCAGATAGGATGCAAAGGAGGACACGTGACACATTTACCTGCAGAACCACAAGTTCCCAGGCAAAACACTGAAATAAGAAATCTTTGCTCTCATAATTTATATCTCCCTTCCATATCTGATACATTTTCACTCTACAAAATATGCATGATGCACGCACATTATTCCACACCGTGCAACAATGTGTGTGCAGATAAATGCACTTGCTTCCTGCAGTGCAGCACTAAGTGCTAAAGACTTGGCAAAGTGCCCCCAGCAAAAAAGCTCTGTTTTATGCAGTCGTTTCTATGACACTGAGATAATTCAGGACAAAACTGCATGTTTTGAAAGGGGAGTGATGGTCAGAGAAAGGATGAACCCTAATAAGAAGAGTGAGACTACAGTTGACCAATTTGACAATCAGAATTTGAGGCTTGCAAAATGCTTCCATTCTGTCACTTCTGTTACAGAAGGCCAAATATGATCAGAACATACCTAGCTGCCTATAGGTCTTTGAAAAAATGGCATAAACAGCTTCAGAGGAACCTGGAAAACATAAGATGTGGAACATCGTCCTCCTCTCATCCAAGCTGGGCAAATTTCCCCACATCTACAATTTCTCAGATGAATCTCTCTGCTTAACACTTTGGAAATTAGCATAGGAGGACTACACTGTGGCATGTCTGTCCTATAATTCTGCACATTCACCTTGATATACTAAAGTACTTTAAGGAACTTAGTGAACTTTGGTTCTTTTTTTAATTTGAAAAGGGGGAAGAAAAAAGGAACTTGGAGGCAAACAGTACCTAATAACTGATACTATCCAAATTTTCCTCAAATTCCAAGAAAGCACACTAGAAGCCACAAAGTATCTCAAATTTCTGAAAAAGTGTACAGAGAAAACTCAGAAATTATGCTTAGAACACTGCAAAAACTTGATTTTTTTTTTTTAGTTCTTCCCTTCTCTTAGTGTACTATGGAACCATAGCAAAATTTATAGAATATTACATAGGTAAAGGATATTTTTGAGGG
>VWYO01022425.1:16969-55177 GCA_013400275.1 Rhadina sibilatrix | reverse complement strand
TTTAATATTTAATAATTTAATAATTTAATATTTTAAATAATAATATTTTAAAACTGAGGCAGAGAATTAACAATTAACATTCCACTAATACTGTGTTTTAGAGGAGAGACTGATAATCCAGGAGACATTCACTCCTGGGAAAGTTCATTTCTGTGTATCTAAAAACTGAACACTATGTTCTTGAGGCCTGTTCCTACAGTAATGCATATAGTTACTTTTTGAATGGGTGGGTTTTTAGTCATATAAATATTTTTTAAAAATAACTTCTTTTTTTAAATTCCCTTTTTACAAAGTCTATATATATATTTATTAATATTTGCAAAGCTGAAGAGATATGAAAGAGCAGTAATAAAAGAAAGGAAAACTATTGTTACGAAGCAGGCACAGCACACAATAAAACAGAGCTAATCCAATGCATAACTTTAAAGTTGGTCAACCTTATCAGGAGAGAAATATCTCATGAAAGGCAAAGAAACACCAATCTCATTTTTCCTTTTCATGCATGTATCTGTATTATTATAAATTTATCAGATAAAGGACAAAGAAAATGAAAAAAAAAATCAACAACTGACTGTTTATTAAAGGAATGCAGTCAAAAAAAATTTCTAAAATAATTATTTGTCAGTAGATACCAAAGGAGAAGGACATAATTATTGTTCAATTTACTGAGTTATTTCACTAGATGCAAGGTCTCCAAGTCTCCCACTACCAGGTTTCATATCTTAATAACTTGTCCCTCTTAAATTTATAAAACACTAGAAGCTGAAACCTTTTTTTCAGCAACTATTCAAGACGTAAAGCTGAATGTCTTGGTGAAAAACCTAAAATCTACAATTTTTTTTTTTTTAGTTCATATACTTCACTTCAGCATTTACATTGACTACTTCAGACTCTGTTCCTTAGAAAGACTCTAGGTGGTTGATTTCAAACTAAGTCAACCTTTTAACATTTTCTTTTTAAGATCACCAATTTTAATAAATAAGTAAGAGATATTTTCTTCAATATAGCATACTTTAAAAATCATATTCTCATTGCTTGAGCATTCATTTAGATAAAATGTGGGTCTCATCTTGGTACTTAATTAGTCACTTGGAAAAAACCCTAACAAAACAAACCATCACACATGGTCATGTGGGCACATATTTGAACTGCATAGGTTTCAGCTTAATTATCTTTATTTCAGAAGCAGTATTTATTCACTTCATCTGCTAAAATGTGTTAGCCTCTCTGTAAATGTAATATCTAATCTAAAAATGCATTCATTTCTCTTTTATGTCCAATCTCTATGTTTTCCATTCTCAAACTGATGTCTTTAAATGTCTCTTTACATTCTCACTTACTGACAAATTAGTTTGACAAACACACAAAAGAATAAGAAGTAAATATTTCAATTTTTGTTCTAATGAAATATTTGTCCTTTATGGCATTTCCTGCCTGGAGCATGTGCTCAGAATAATTCAAATATTTTTTTGTATCTAACATAGGGTAGAATTTCGTTTCCATCATTTATGTACTATTTCCAATCTATTGTACACGAGTATTATTAAAGTGAAGTGTTCACCTCTAGCTGCTTTGAAAAATATTAGTAGGAAAACACACTCACCTTCAGGCTCCCCACAGAGTGTACACTGTGACTCTGCAAAGAAAAAGAGAAAATTATAATTTCTTTATTTTAAGATGTCATAATTATATCCAAATATAGCAAAACTCAGAGAACTCAAAGTAAAAAAATGCAATTCTACTTTCAGCATACATTTCTTAAAAGGTGCAAAATAACGTAAAAATATTTTTGCAGGAAGAATCTTAAAATAGAACTATATAAATGTTTAGTTACATTTATAAAACTATCACCTTCAAAGACTCCAGATGATTATATTCATGTAACAGGACTTTTTGCTTCTACATGACTTTTTTGTATTGTGATATGTACAGTACTGCAGTGACAACATCACTCAAATAAAAAGTTTAAGCCTGCTAATATTTTACTACTGGAGGTAGCAAACAGTAATAGTGAGAAAGTTATATTCCTTTCTCATAAAAGACTCCCAAGTCCTTCCAGGCAACAGAAGTCAAAAAATCATTCAAATGCACACTTATACTCTGCAAAATATTCAAGTACAGAAATGAAAGAAATAAAACTCCATCATAACAAACATACAATTTCTAAATGTGCAGTGTCCTGGGGTGATTTTATGATGCTGAATTGTCAAAAATTGAAATTTGCCCCAAACCAAGACATGCAGTTACTATTTTATCCTCACACCACTATTTGGAAATCGGTTGTCTTAAAATCTATTTTGCATAATGTACAAATATGTGGACACATGGAGGAAATAGTTTGAAGTATCTCTTGAGACCAAGCTGCTTCAGGAGTCAAGCTGTAGAACAAAGCTACTGTTTAGAATCCAAATACCAAAATCAATTGAAATCCCAGGGAATCTAATCATGTTGGCAGATAATTCTGTTATACTGGTTAATGTTCCTACTAGAACAAGAAAGCACAGTATATTTTGTATCACAAATCTCTGAAATCTTCATTTTAACCCTCAGGTGAAAAAAAACCCATCTCCAACAGCAACAAGTATTCTGAAGTAAATATATGTATATGCAGGCACAGACACACACACGTGTGTATACATTTTAATGTAAAATCAGTACAAAAAGCAGTTTAACATGCCTGGGAAATAGAAGTCCACTACAAAAGCTTGCTGAAATTATCCTCACCTTGAATAACAAATAGAAGATTTGACTTTAGCTGTGATCTTCACTCAAAAGCAAAAAATGCCAGAAAAATACAATATAAAACACATGCACTGATCAGATTGACCTTTATAGCACCACGGTGACACTGCCAGTTATTTAGAAGTACTTTCTCCATACAGATAAGAAGCTGTCCTCACAGTAACCCACCTTTGTAATGGCACTTGATCCTACATCTTTCATATATTTAAAACATGTTAACCATTGGGATTTTACTACTGCGGCATGCATGTGGGAAAGAAATGAGGAAAAATAAATTTTTCCAGGCAGCTCTGCTGATGAGAGGTAGATCACAACTTTTAGAACATCGTAAAGTTGCATGATAGAAAAGAATTAAATTTAAAGCAGTTCAGCACCATGAAACATGTAGCCAAAGTTTGTATTGACAGATTCATTAGTGTCCCCAGCAGAGCTGACAAACTAGAAACAACACCCCAACAGCAGGCTTGAGAAAATTCCAGTGAAGAGCATGAAAAACCTGGTCAGATGTATGTCAGGCCAGCTTCTTTCAATGCATGATGAAAAAATGCACTTGCCACAACATGAAGTGATGCAGAGGAAGCAGCTCAGATATTTTTTTTTTTTTTATATTTCATTCAAAGACCTTCTGAGGTTTTACAGAGATAGGCTGTCTGCCTATGTGTAGTTTGTTATCCTGATTGATAAGGAAGAATAAGCTGAGACTTGGTTTCTGAACTTCTGGCTTTTTTTGATCCTCTGTGTTCTGCTAACAACAGCTTCACCAGTTTTTAACAATCCAAAGAGTCTGCCTGACATATTTTGCACTTTCAAACACCATCTTTCAAAGGTCCCCACTCAACAGTACAAATTACTAGCTTCTTTCTTTTTTTCCTCATAAACATAAATTAGTGCCAATATTACAAGTCTGCAGCAGGCTAGATAGTCTACTTGCAAAATAAGGCTTGCAGCTATGACTAGTGCCAGAAAGTTGTCAAATTCTAGAGAGGTGTCAGCACTATCCCTGCCAGGCTATTGCTTTTTTTTACTTTTTTCAGATGTTTATTTAGGGTCTCATATCTATGGACAACTCAGGTGCCCCCTATCGCAGCATGCCTGAGGAGACTTCATGGGGGGATTTTGTTTTTATGCCTTCCAGTGGCTGGGAATCCTTTCAAAGTGACAGCAGCACATCCGTCTCTAAGAGAAGGAGCGTCTTTGTTAAGTGTAATTGATTAGCAACATACAACAAAGAAAGAATACCTCCTCTGAAAGTATCACTATACTACCNAGACTTTTGGGATGTGGATAATTCACCAGTAAGTTTCTGTTTATGAATTTCTCTGCTGCAGTTTACCACTGGGGGGCGGGGGGGAGACTAGATACTCTTGTCATTGTGCTTGACACATACAGGTTGAGCAACAAATAAAAACACAACCGTTTCTAGTAGGCATGTAAGCAACATGACAAGGAGGTTGGACAGAGCCCTGCTTTCCACAGTACCTGTAGGAGAGAGACAAAAAAAAATATTTTCTCTATATAGACTGCTTAGATCTGTACATTCTGTGGCTATTGTTGAGAGACTGTGTGCCCTGCGTTTCTAAAACCACAACACATAAAACATACACATGGCACTCAATTATTTGTAGATTTACATTATATGGAGATACAGAAATCTGAAAATTCTGTTAAGAAGCTATGATTTGACACTTATTTTAACTTCTTTTCTCTTTAGGGAAGTTGCTGTATGTTGGTAGAAAAGATCTTTTTGTAAGATGGTTCAGTGTTAAACACCTGTATTAATTTAATTTTTTTTAAATTTTAATTTCAGTTCTGGGGGCAGATGAAAACAGTGAAGGACATGACAACAATCGACCATTCCATCAGGTGAAATTATATTGTTTAGGCTTAGATCCATCTCACCCAAAGCTGAGGGTACCAGCAAAATTGAAACTAGTCTCAAAAAAATGTACCAATGAGAGGAAAGAAACAGCCACCTAAGCTGCCTTAGAAACTTATGTAGCATAAAATCAAGATCAAGAAGTCACCTTTTTTTAATTACCCACTCCTTTCTTTTTTTTATGTTGTAAAATAATAATAACACTCACTGTGAAATAATAACAATAACAATAATTCATAATAACTTTTACTGTGAAAGAGGAGTGTTTATTATAGGTGACCTCTGGAGATGAACAGGTTCATCCTCCCACCAGAGCAGAGATGGGCTTTTGCCAATACAAGTTCAACTTTTCTGGGGCTTAATAGTCAAGTCCTGAAAGTCACCAAGAATGGAAAATCCACAACCCCAATGAGCAGCCTGCACCAGTGGTGCATCAGCCTCATTAAGGCGTATTTGAATCTCCTGGTCTGCAGTTTGTGGCCATTCCTCCTTGTTATAACACTCAGCATTGCCAAAGTGACTTTTGCTCCCTCCTGTCCGTAACTCTCCTTCATGTAGCCCACTATGGATCTTCACCCCAACAAGCTAAATAGGCCCATCTCTTTCAGCTACTCTGAGCAGAGGACCCTCTGCTAGACTCTCTCAATTTTCTCCCTATGCTTGTGGAAGCAGGGAACCCCAGCCAGTGAACAGAGTGTTCCATGTGCCACCAGCCTCACAAGAGGGAAGTAAAAACCTTGACAATTTGCTAATCGTGCTCATGCTGACGTAGCCCAGCACACACATTTCCTGTTTGCAAGGAGAATACCAGTTACTCACTCATGTGCAGCTTTGTACTCATGTTCATTCAGAAAAAAATAAACCAGCATATAAATAAATAAAAAACAAACCAGCATATCAAGTCTTAAAGCCCTCTGATCCAAGCCTCCCACCTATTATAGCACTGCTAACGTAATTACGGCCTCGGACAAGCAACTTTTCTACACCCATGCTGGATAAAATGTTGAAGTGGATGAAATAGAAGCAGGGACATAACCACATTTCAGAAAAAGATATTTCTCAAGCCTCTCCCTTGCAAAATTCCTAGTAATGGATTATGTCTGTACATATCTGATCCTTCCAAAGTATTATAGTGATACTTTCACAGGAGGTATTCTTTCTTTGTTGTATGTTGCTAATCAATTACACTTAACAAAGACACTCCTTCTTGCAAACACTCATCCATCTGAGTAACTTTTTGTCATAGCTCTCGATAGTTAAATGAGTAATATAGGTGAGTGTTCAGAGATTTAGGACCCAATAAATCAATAGAACAAGGAAAACCTGTATTTATATTATTAATCTCACTCTGTCATTTGAAGTTGTCTAGCCAACAGAAATAATGTTCCCAGATACAAGAACTTGCTGACAAAATAGGTCATAAGAAAGACCCGATGAAGAAATAAATTTATCATGAAGACACAATATCTTTTTTCCCTCCAAATATTATGAAATGTATTTCATTTTTATTTTTTTTCTTGTCTAATCTAAATGATAAGAACAATTAAAAATAATAAACCCAGATATGTAAATGTGAATATTATTTCTCAAAATAAGAGTGCAATTCAACATTAAATTTTAGATTAGAATGAAAATTAATTATTCTGCTAAACACATTAACATTTCATTCTTTGTATATACTTTTCTTGTATGGCTGGTGCAAGTACAATCAAATTTACTATAAAGAGGCACAGTAAGGAAAGCAATATAAGGGCCAGGTGAAATAGACACTAAAATAGGCACAAAAAAAATTGCAATTCAAAATATCCATGCAGGCTATATAATGGAATAGGATTAAGACACCACATACGAGTAATATTTTTAATTAAAGAAAATACTGGATGGTATTTAACACTACACTTTACTGTACACTATGCACTCAGCGGGGCTTTATCCAGATTATAGAGTCAAATCTGGATGATTCTGACCAGGTTTTATGGAAGTGACAACATGGTGAGAAATAATATGCAAAGGTGAGAAGCAGTGCAGGGGATAACTTGTCACCTCAGCACTGCATCCAGAAAATGCATGAGGTCAGCACTTCTGACTACCCTTTGAATAATATACCACATATCCAGTTCTGTATCTCCCCTTCACTTATGTAACAGGCCTTTCTGTCTCTCTTTTCATCTGATACTTCCAGATACCCTGCACAGCTCTTCCCTGCTGCCTATATTATTTTAAATTTCAATTAGAAATGTGTATGTTCTCTATTGCTTATATTTCTCTATTTGCTTTTCCTTTTTTCCCCCTTTAAATCTATGTCCTGACTACTGAAAAAAAGCAGATAGCACTGTACAATTACTGAATATCACTGCCTATTTGAATCCAGAGTTCCACACATCAGAGGAAAACTAGAAATTATTTTTGTTTCACAGAGGATTATGGAATTATGGTCTGCCTCACAGAAAACAATAATCAGTTTGCCTTTCCTCATTCACTTAGGCAAAATAATAATAATTAAAAAAAAATAATAGATCAAATTCCAAGAGGGAATTTAGCAGATAATTCTTTAGATTTTTGTTCCAAAGGCAAGAAACACAACTGCTTCATCATTTTTACATTTTACAGCACCCTAAGTCATCAATCTCTTTACATCATTTTACTGATGTTAATGAAACAGAACTCTGTGACACTCAAAAAGACACAAAGTAGCCATGAATTATATTGAGATTTAGTGCAGCTGAAAAGCAAAGCATAATTTAAGGTTCAAATGTGAAACTAATATTTTTAGGAGTTTAATCCAATATTTGTATCTAAACATGGGTATATTAGCACCAATAAAAGCTGAAAATATTATAAACTATATTTTACATTCTCTCTCCTCATGTGTATTTCTCTCCTATACCTTTTACTTTATCTATTTTAGCTTTTTCCTCCTGTTGGTATCTCATCATTGCACAGCATCATCTCCTGAAATATCAGTGTGACAGAGCTGTAGGATTAACTGCAAGATTTTATCATGTCCACCAAGATTATCCATTCACAATATCCTCTTTGTTCCACACTGATGCTAGAGCAAAGCCTTTGGAGATGTCCTGCTCTGTGTTCAATCATCCATTTAGGTAAGGTATTGAGAGACATCTACAAAAACCAACTAGCCTTTTCTTCTACAAAGCCCATTTTACCTGCAGATTTTTTTCTGAAATGTGCTCTAAAGTCTCCAACGACAGGGAATAAAACTCTCCATATGCAGATGGAGAATAAAATGTTTGATGCATTCAAGGCAAAAAAAAAAAAAAAAAAAAAAAATAAATTTAATACTCAATCCTTTGGGGTTTTGGGGTTTTTTTCCTCTATTCTAATTTCTCAGTTTTTCTCTCAGTCATGGTGTGTAATACTCGTCTTTGCTGTTCTCCAGCTTAGCCATATCCTAAAGTTACAAGTGTCCCACACTGAATACATTTCATGACTAAAACCTTTCAACTGCCTGGTACAGCAAAATATTTACCCTCTGACAAGCTCTTATATTTCTAAGAATGCTATTGGCCTAATTTAAAGTAGCACTATTTTCTTGACTAAAATGATATGTCACTTGTCCTTTTGGACAAGTGCCTGGTGCCTGGATCAGTTGCCATCATAAAAATGAAATTAAGTCAAAGATACTTGCAGAAATTTTGCAGAACAAACCCTATGAAGGTAACCTATGTAAAGCAAATCCACAAAGCATCCAAAGTGCTTTTTAGAACCTCTTGTTTGAAACTATGAAGTGGTAAAAATAATCAAAATGATTACACCAAAACACTGTATTTCTTTTAGTACTATGAGTGCTGACAAATGGGACAATAGGAAGAGAAAGCCAGTATTTTAGCACTTAGATACTGTTTGGACCTACTTCCATGAGCAATCATAGAGGAAATAAAAATAACTTCAATCCAAAGAAAACCACATTTGTGTATCTATAGCTAAATGCAACTGTCCATCTTGAAACTTGTTTTGTTTTTCTGTGGCTCTTTTTTACTCAGCAAAATAAGTCACTTCATCATGCAGAACATGCTGAAAACTATAATCACAGAAATTGTTTAGTTGTTGTGGATATAGCAAATAAATGTATTTAATTCCTTTCAAACTATTTCTACAAGCACTCCTTGCTGAGTGTAAGAGCCTACTTTCCTGCCTGCCCCTCGCTGCTGATCATTGTACGACCATTCTCAAGATGAGATTACCCTGCATCTGCAATTTCAGCTTTCGTGAATACTTCCTCTCAGCTGTGGTATTTATAGCTAAAGCCATTTTACTGCCTAGGACTGGGCCTTGAGGTTGGGAAAATCAAATAGCTACTAAAGTTTTGGAGAATAGGAAAAATACAATAGGAAATAACCCAGCTGCCTGTGAAAGACTAGCAGCTGGGCTATACTGGGATAGACAGAGCAAGGGAAATGGGTAGTCCTGAGAAGTAAAGCTACTGAAAGAAACTGAAGATACAGCAGTATCTTCATCTTTAAATATAAACAGAATACAGAATAGCCATTATTAAAATAGAGTGATTCTAAAGCTGAAGAAAATCAACCAGCCTGGCAGCAAAATTTCTATATTTTGAGCAAATGAACTGACATCCAACCAAATTCATAAAGTAACCACCAAGAGACCATTATTTTCCCCAGATAAAAATATAAGGCTCATGCTCAAAGCAATGCCAGAACCTATTCACAGTATTTGCACATCAGATCCTTACCCATATGGAGTTTACACATTACACATGCATTAACCAAGCCAAAAGAGATTTCAGAAAAAAAAATATAGGATCAAAAAATCAGGTATTTTCATAGGAAAATAAAAATAACTGAAGCAATAAGAAATAAAATATTAACCACTCAAGAAATAAAAAAGAAGCTAATGTTTCTCCTGGTGATCTGGACACAAATGCTTTCTTTTCAGAAGAGCAGCCATAAACACAGTAATAAAAAGGATGTGGTTTAGCACACTTCTGATACACATTTCAAAGGCACAGTATCCAAGTGGAGAGCCTAAATATCCCAAATGATTCCAGAAAAGTCAAGGTGATAGATTTATAAAAAGCAAATCCATTTGTATTTCTTCTCATTTTTCCTCATTTTCTAGTGCTGTTGAAGGTTAAAGTGAATCATATTCCTCACTGACAAGGTTAAGAAACTTGCCACCTCCTAATCATATTGAGCATGTTTTTGAAAAATACCAAGGAGGGTAAGGGTGATGATCAAAAATTGTGGGAGTGATGACCCATGAGAATGCTGTGAAATACAAAACTGAAGACAGTCTGCACCTTGCTTGCTCCAAAAGCCCTTTGGAGCCAATGTAGGTGTCACTGGAGTTCATCTCAGGGTCTACAAACAGTACTGCAAAACTATACAGGCTATATATCATTATTCCTCTATTTTCTGTCTCTTTTTTTTCTCTATCTTTTTTTTCTTTTGCTCATTTTTAGAGATTTCACCAATTCTCTCAGAGCCTCATAAGAACAAATAAAAATCATACAAATACAAGCTGAGTATGATATAACAAAGAACTAAATAGACAGAGGGCAAAAAATATAGGATAGGACTGCACAGATATAGAGTATATCATATACTCTGATACTCTGGTACACTGAAGGTTAAATTTATTTTTTCACTCCTTTTTCTCTTTTTGCTCTCATATAGGAATCAGGTTTTGAAAGCATCTAAATGGAGTGGGGATTTGACTTTAAAAACAAATTTAAGGAGGCATTCTGAAATACAAAGGGTCTACAAAAATATGCAACAATTTTAAGAGGATCTATTCATATCTGGTGAAGACTTGAATGATGTCCTTCATATAAAGTAATTAATGTATACCAACTTAGAACAGTATGGATTGGAAGAGACATTCTTAGGCTGTTAGAGTTTATCCTTCAAAGCAGAATACTGCCAAAGCAACCTTAAGTTTCTCAAAGCATTGTCTGTTCAAGTTTTGAAAATCCACCAGGAAGAAGAATTAACAGTCTCTCTGGGCAACTGTTCCAGTGTTTGACTACTCTCACAATGAAGAGTTTTTACCTCAAATCTAATTGAAATTTCCCTTGCTGCAACATCTATCTGTTCCCTCCTGTCCTTACACTGTGCATGTCCATTAGCAGTCTGACTCCATCTGGCTGTAATGACCCATTAAGCAGCTGAGGACAGCAATTAGCTCTGTTCTCCTCTTAGCTTTCTCAGCCTCAGGCTGAACAAATTCAGGTCTCTTCAGTGTCTCCTTGTGCATCATATACTTCAGTACTCTGCCCATCTTGGTGGCCATCCTCTGGAAAAGGTCCAATTTGTCTGTGTTGCTTACACTGGAGGTGGCTAAGGGCTAGAACTGGGCACTGCTCCAACTGCAGCATCTGAAGTGCCCAAAAGAGGGGAACAATCACTCAATTTAACTTGCTAGCTGTACTGATGCTGTCCAGTGTGCAGTCAGGCTTCATTGTTGAAGATATACTTCTGAGGTCCTTATAAAAATCCTACACTTCTAGGTCCTAATTCAAACTCAAAAGGACTGTGACACACACTTTTAAAGCTTTGACCTTATCCAGTCCCAAATATGCAGTAACCTCATATGCTAAATGACTGCTTGAGGATGTTTACAGCAATGGATTTTGACGTGCCAGGCAGTGTCTACCAACAGCTAGAGACACTAGCTAAAGGTATGATCAGTTGTATAAGACTTTTCCACTGTCCTGAGAAAGAATCTGCTATGGGTTCCTTGTTAAATACAGGCTGAGGGGAGCTAAGTTTACAAGAGCACTGAGCTGAAACTGTTAGGATGTCTGCATTGAGCAGCCTTTGAGATCTGATGATATTTCTAAATATATCTGCATATCTCAGGAGGAGAGTTTCCATATAGTCTCTGCTCTCTACCAGAAACATTATCTTCTGGAGAACAAATACAGAAGCAGCACAATTTTAGTCCAAAGTGTTAAAATTGATTTTAAAAAATTAAATAAAAATATGTTAATGCTATATAACATTTGCTGCCAAAGAAATAAGTGTTAATAAAGCTAATCTGGACAAATTTGAAAGTGGACTTACAGAAAATGTCCTTACTTTTCCATCTTAAACTTTCTCAGGGAAATAAAAAAAGCCTCTTGTGATGATGATTTAAAACACTTCCATCTCATTGGATACATAAATTGACCTTGATCTTAACCATTACAAAGGCACAAAGAGCTCACTGCAAGACTCAGTCCTAAATTAAAAAAAAATGAGTGCTTAATTTTAGCTTTTACAATAGAAATTAAAGATTTGTTTGGGGTTGTAGAAACTTTCCAGTGAGCTAATCAGGAAAAAAAATGTTTGCTGTTTTCTGTAAAAGCATCAAATTCAAGCTCACAGATTTTCTCTGAAGTATTCACCCACACTTGTATCAAGCCCCTAAGCTGGAACAAAGTGCAAAACTGAGCACATCTGGAAACTTTTTATGCATGGTTTTCTCTAGTGAACACTCCTCATGAACATTTATAAACAAAACCAACCCAAAATTCTGGCTACAACTAAATGAACATTAATAATAACTAGATAAATCCTTTTGACAAAAATATGTAGAATTGCAATAAAGAAATGGGATTTGAGGGTGCAAAAGGTACTTTAAGCTACATTGAGATACGGAATTCAATGACTGAAATAGTCTGATTTTTTTTAACACTAATTCAACTTTACATAGCCAAAAGCAAAGTTGTAACAGCAGATTTAAAAAAAATCACTATATCTTTTAAACTGCGTGAGTCCGTTGCTTTCTTCAGTGCATCATGTACACAGCAAGTGGTACCTCTTTCAGCCAGCATTACCTTTTAGATTACTGCAGCAAGCCAGAATTCACTGCCAGTGATTTGACCTTCACTTCCTTTATGCCTTTGCAATGGTCTGGTGATTGCTTTAATAGCTAGCTACAAGGAAGTCCAAATCTGCAGTATTAGGAATCTATGGACAGAGCACAATCATTGAAAGGTCAAAATACAGATTGTTAACATGCACTCTGGCACAGCTGTAACTGCTAAGTGTCACAGATCTCTGTATGTCATGTAGAAACTTCAGGGAACCTGAAGTGTAAACACACAAAATTCATATGGGATACATTTGTCTGTTTTTAAAATAGCACCAAAATTAGATTCTCAGCACAACCCTTGCAAGTATTTTAGACATTGTTATTGATATATTGAAACCCTAATAAAACTCTCAAGATTAAATTAATGTATAATACACTCAGCTAATTAAGTGCAAATCACTGGTATTATCATCACTAGAGCAAACTTCCACTGACCAATCTAGCCTAAGGACAGGATACTACTAATAGTCCCATCTGAATGTTCCTGCCCTTTGGAAAATAACCGTTTTGTTGGGTCAAACATAAAATGGAGTTGCATAATTGCTCTTCACTTTTAAGAGAGAGACAAAAGCAGAAGTCCAGAAAATACACTAGTCCGTATTAAATGCCCATAATTTCTCAGATAAGTTAACTGAGTTTAAAGCTGTACTAGTTTCTCCCTATTCTTTAGAACTACGTTTTTTCCTTTCCAGATGGATTAAACAAAAATATCTAATGAAACTGCCTTTGTCAATTTTAGGATAATAATAGCCACTGTTCTCTACTTTCTAACAAGATACTGGAAGCAAGTTTATATACAAAAAATGAAAAGTCAGATTGATGGAGTATTTTCTCTTCACGATGCAGTCTTCAAAATCATGCCAAGAAACTTCCACCATTGATCTGTTTTTCTAACAGAATATTTAAAGGGAAAAAATTTGTTTCAATCATGAAAAAACTGTGGTTAATGCAGCCTTTTCTTTAACTAACCATTCAAAACACTGCTGACTGACCCCTAAACAGTCACAAGTGAGTGACGATTATCTGCAGGACTGGCCATGAATTTAGAAATTATAAACACACACGTGATTACCACAATTTTACTGGCCTCCATCAAACTATTTGCAAGATGTAACTAAGAGGAAAATTCCTGAAAATTTAAAACTAAGGAGATTATTTTAACAAGAAGATAATATCAAATTATTGGCAGGAGACAAGTAATGAAAAAGTTATGATCCATCTTTCATAGTCAATCTATAAATAATATACAAGTTACTCATAAATAAATGTCACAAATGAGTAGTATATAATTGTAAAGAATTTAGCATTATAAATTCTCCTAATCACAGAAACACCCTGAATTACTAATCAACAGAAAACAGATATACATGTGTGAAATTAATAGTCATTTAGATTTAATACTTTATCTTTAAAAAAAATTATTTATCATAGAAAATTTTTAGGACTATCTAGTTTTCTTTTTTAAAGCATTTTAGTTATTGGATGATATAAATAAGAAATTGCTGTTTGACTTCAAAACCTATTGTACCTCAGGTATGGTTGAAAAGCAGTAAACGTAACATTGGCTAAGATGGAGTTTAAACATAAACAAGTTCCCAATATATATAATCTGCCATTAATATTTTAGGCCTTTTAAACAACTATACAGACTTCATTAACTAATTGTACAATGTACTAATAATGACATAATTCTATCTATTAGACTTACAAATAATTTGTCTTACATGAAGTTTTACAGTTCAAATTGTCTAGCCTAGCTTTATTATTTCCATAATAATCCAGCAAAAATTTGTCCAATATCTGAACAACACAAAGGAATTGAAATGCTTTAAGAATATTCATAAGAGTTTTCAACACACACTTTTAATTTTTTCTTGTTCTGGAGGTATACATTATTTTCTCTAGGGTTGTAAGTTTAGTTCCATCTCATTCCATAGGATAAAATAATTAATCGAATTACTTTTCACAATAACAAAATAAAATTCTGGATGGGAAATAACATGATTTCACATAATTAATTACATGCAATGCAAAACTTACAAAAGCAAACACCCAAATATTTACATGGATTTCAGCAGAATAAAGTAATCTTTTATACATTTTTTTAAAATATGCCTGATTTGAAATTGGCCCAGATTAAGAGACCCTTAAATACTCTTACAGTAAAGGACATTTTAAAATATCTATTCCCTCCTCCTCTCTACCCAATTTTCTGTCATTTAAGAGGAATTTCTCCCTCTTTCTCTCTCCCATGATTTTTGATTATGGTCATGCAATAATAAGTTGCAGCATGAATAAATTAATAAAATTGTAAAAGACTAATATTTATGAGAAAAAGTTAACTTATATTTAAGGTGGAAGAAGAAATAATCTCTTTGAAAAAAAGCCTCAGCTAAATGCCCAACTATCATTGCCTCAAGTTGCAAGCACTGAATGAAATGCTTACAACTCCCATTCAACTGATATTTTTTGTAGGGAAGCAGAAAAATGGAGATCAACAGCACCTTACTATTGAAAAAATAATTAGGAATACAAAATAACAGGTAGCCCTGAGAAAATTCAGATGGTTCTGAAACTGTCCTTCAGCTTGTTTGTCTAGCTAACTAAAAGCCCAAACTCTGCTTTTAAAAAACCTTTGGAAAGAATACTAGTGTTGCTAATGCACAAGATCAAATGTTGCAATAAACCTGTACCCTATGACTTCACGTTCTTGCCACAATAGTTTAGCAACACTGCTCAAACTAACAATTTAACAACTAACAGGGGTTCTGTTTATATGAAACATTTTTTTCCACAGTGGAAATGAAAAGTTCTGTATAGTTGGCACTGTATATCTCCTTACTGTAATAGCTTAACAGCTCCAAAATCAAATTCAGCTGATTTGGAAGTAAGACGTTATCATGAAAAAAAAAAAAAAAATATATATATATTCCCATACATTCTCTAGGAAAAGATACATAAATATACAGACAGAAAAAAAAAATAAAAAAAGGACAGGAATGGGCTCGTGAGAAAGAACTTGGTAATAAGAATCTAGAACTGAAGACTGCTGCAACTCACAAAATACCAAACTTTTCACCAAATCACCAAATAAGTGTGTTGGGTTTGCATGGCCAGGGTTTGATAGCAAGGGGGCTACATGGGTGGCTGCTGTGAGCAGTTGCCAGAAGCTTCCTTCATGTCCAGCAGAGCCAATCCCAGACAGATCCAGGATGAATGGGCCCCTGGCCAAGGCTGGGCCAATTAGAAATGGTGGTAACACCTATGGGATAACAGAGTTACAGAGAATTAAAAAAAAAGTCATAGACACAGTTGTAATTGCAGCCAGAGCAGATCAGGGTGAGAAAATGAGAGGAACAGCTCTGCAGACATCAAGGTCAGTGCAGAAGGAGGGACAGGAGGTGCTCCAGGCACCAGAGCTGGGATTCCCCTGCAGCCCATGGTGCAGCCCATGGTGAGACAGCTGTGCCCCTGCAGCCCATGGAGAAGCACAGGGATGCAGAAATCCACCTGCAGCTCATGGAGGAGACCCACACAGAGCAGGTGGATGCCTCACAGGAGGCTGTGACCCTGTGAGAGGCCTGTGCTGGAGCAGGGTCCTGGCAGGGACCTGCAGACCTGTGCAGAGAGGAGCCCATGCTGGAGCAGGTTTGCTGGTGGGACTTGTGACCTCATGGGGGATCCACACTGGAGCAGCCTGTCCTTGAAGGATTGCAGCTTGTGGCAGAGGGATCCATGCTGCAGCAGTTTGAGGGCCACTGTTGCCCATGGGAGGGACTTATATTGGAGAGTTCATAGAAAACTCTCTCTTGTAGGAGGGATCCCACACTGAAGCAGAGTGAGGACTCCATTGCCTGAGCAGGAGCAGAAGAAACCTGTGATGAACTGACCATAACCCCCATGCCCATCTCCCTGCACTGCTGGGGGAGAAGGTAAAGCTGGGAAGGGGGGAGGAAGGCTTTTTTAAGGTTTTATTTTACTTCATTATTCCTCTCTGATTTTGTTAGCAAAAAATATAAGTAATATCTCTAATTCTAGCCTGTTTAACCCATGACAGCATTTGGTGAGTGATCTCCGTGTCTTTATCTCAATTTATGAACCCTTTGTTATGTTTTCTCTCCCCCATCCAGCTGCAAAGAAAAGTGATAGACAGGCTTTGGTGGGTGCCTGACATCCAGCCAGGGTCAACCCAGTACAGTATTGTAACAAATATCAGGAGGTAACAGCATCACAGAATCCAAGTGCAAGGCTTAAAAAGTACCTATACCAAAATGGCATGCAGAAACACTGAAAAGCTGAAAAAAAAAAAAAAAATCAATAGATACAGAGAAAGAAGAAAAGATACATATGAGAACTTAAAATGTTGGTTTGGGTTTTTTTTTTTTTTTTTTTTTTGATGCTGTAAGCACTGATATTGCCAAACATCTGCAAATGTTCACATATGTGTAGCCACAAATAAATGTTCAGTTCACGTTTATTGAAACATTGAAGCTCATTGGAAGTGCTACTAACTTCATGTGAATTTCCTGGAAAGAGCACTTGCCGAGTGCAGCTAAATAAAATACTCATTCACAGTGGGAGCTTGGTCTAAGTGTGGGAAATGCAGCATCAATACTGTACATGAAAATTGAGAGAAGTGGGACTCAGATGTTTATATTTTGAAAGACAGGCGACTTAGAACACTAGGAAGTGAAAGATCAGGATCTTGGTATCTATCAGCATGGCTCAGCTAAAATCAAAGGAATCTCAGGTTTTTTTATTAATTATTTGGCCCAAGATCTTTCAATCTGTGGGTAATAATACAACTGGAGACAGAACCAGTAATTAGGAGAATGCAATTGAATTCAAAAGTTTTTCCATTATTTTTTGACTGGATGAGCAGATGGCAAATGCAGTTTAACACAGAAAAAAATGTGAGATAATTAGCAGGGAAACCAAACACCAAGTTAAAGAATATATACTAAATGGAAATCTCATCTAGGAAGCTAATCAAGAGAGGAATTTGGGGGTTATTATGAAAAATAATTAAAACCATCAAATCATTTCACAGCTGCTGGAAAAGACGGCAAAGATGATAGCAGGTTACATTAATAAATAGATATACCACAAACTAAAGTGGTATTATTAGTGCTCCAGGCATTTATTAATAATCATCTAGAATATTCCATCTGGCTCTGGCAGGCATGGGAGCATGCAGCAAGGCAGTGCATTACTGACAAAAATTGGTGTGCTAGTGGTACTCCCCAAGCACCAGACTCCCAGTGCTGTTGAGAGTGAGCCTCTCCCAGTTTCATTTGCGATGTGACAAATTTCACCCAAACTTAGGTAGGATATTTTTGTTGCTCTTACAACACTCTCTCAGGAGCCTCAGACTTGGAGGACTAAAAACCATCCTACTAAATTGGAACTGACATTAATTCATGGCCAGTTTATACTTCTGCTGGCGATATAATTTAGACTATAATACTTATCTTTATTCCTGCTGTTTACTTTTTTGAAATATTTATAAAGAGCAATCATAGCCCTTCTTGGCCTTCCCCTTGTGTGTAAAACTTGTCAACCCATAATATTTTCTCTTGTAAAGTAAGCACTCCTCTTTCTTGATGACCACAGAAGCCGTATCAGCTCAATTGCTCACTTCTATTCCAGTCCAAATTTCTGCTCTGAGAACTGGTCTCTAGGCTTGCAAAAATCACTTCTGACATCAATTCACATCTATGTTAGCAAGTGTCATGGTTTGACACTGGCCCACTGCCAGGCACTCACTCGCTCTCCCTCCCCTACCCACAGCTGGGTGGGGGAGAAAAAAAACTAATGAAGGGTGCATGAATTGAGATAAGGACCAGAAGAAAACACTCCAAGGGCAAAACAGGCTCAGCTTAGAGGTGCAGAGTGAATTTATTGCTAACAGAGTCAGAGGAGGATAATGGTAAAAGGTCAAGTAAAATAAAATAAAACCTTCAAAAACACCTTTTCCCCCAAAACCTCTCCCTCCTTCCCACCAACAGTGCAGGGAGACAGGGAATGGGATTTTGGTCAGTTTGTCACCTGAGATTTTCTTACACTGCTTCAGGAGAGGAGTCCTTCCCCTGCTGCACCGTCCCTTCCCACAGGAGACAGTTCTCTGTGAACTTCTCCAACGTGGGTCCACTCCCACAAGCAGCAGTCCTCCCAAAACCACTGGAATATGGGTCCCTGCCACAGGCAGACAGTCCTCCCAAAACTGCTGCAGCATGCACTCTTCCATGAGGTCAGTCCTCCAAGGACAGGCTGCTCCAGCCTGGGAGAAGGGGCTCTCTCTCTCCACCAGGTCTCCCACAGGGTCACAGCATCCTCCAGGCATCCACCTGCTCCAGCATAGGTACCTCTCCCACAGGCTGTGGGTGGATCTCTGCATCCCCCATGGATCCCCATGGGCTGCAGGGGCACAGCTGCTGCACCATGGTCTCACCAAGACCTGCAGAGGAATCTTGGCTCCAGTGCCTGGAGCACCTCCTCCCCCTCCTTCTCCACTGACTTTGGTGTCTCCCTGTTGTTTCCCTCACATGTTCTCACCTCCTCCTCTTTCTCTGGCGAGGAAACAACTGTGCCCCCTTGGTTTGATTTTCTTCTTAATTATGTCATCCCAGAGGCATTGCCAGCAGCATCTCCATCTTCAGAGCCATCAGGGATTAGCTCTGCCAGACATGATGGAAGCTTCCAGCAGCTTCTCACAGAAGCCACTTCCGTGGCCATCCTGCTACCAAAAACCAGGCCATGCAAAACCAACATAGCAAGCAAGGAGCCCAAGGGAAGAGACATGCTTAGCTGTCAGAGTAACCAGCAAATTGGTCCAAGTAACAATTGGAAACAAATCCAGAAGGTAAGGGAAATCCATCAGCTCAGACTTATCCATGTAACTCAAAGTACCTGGACTAGGCTGACAAAATAGGTAGATGCGTATGGGGCACTGAGCTTAAGTGTGACCTGTGGGAGTCCAGGGCATTCCTTTGGATACCCTGGACAGTCAGAAACCTGTACAGCGGGGTTTGAAACCTGTACAGGGGGGTCTGGGATCTGTACAGGGGGGTTGGAGACCCTGGCACAGAGCCCAGAAAGGCAAGGGCTTTAACTTTAGTCCATGGGAGAGACTTCCAACATTGAGAGAGGAGTTACAAGCCGCAAAGTGTAATAAAGGATAGTGTAGTTTTCACATTTGGGGTTTCTAGAATAGGGGTGAGTGGGGACAAAATGGAGGATTCTGGGTTGTGCCCTGGGGTTCTTCTTCTTCTTCGTCTCCATCTTCTGCTGTGATGGTGGCACAAAGTAGTTCAAAGTGACTGGGTTAGTGCAGAAATAACCTGTTTAGTATAGAATGTAGATACTGGTTTGCAATTGTAGATAATAAGTACGTAATAATCTGTATAAAAGATGACAAGCCTCTGTCAGGGTCAGGAGTCATTGCCTGATGCCCATGCTGTGAAGACCTTGGCCAGGCACAGGGAAAAAGGGAAAAGATAAGAAATAATAAACAACAAGAAAAGCCTTGAAAAAAGAACATCTGAAGATTCCGGTTCATTTTTGCGTCTGGCTTGGGGCTTTTCAGAGGGCAAAAGACTCTAAACCACTCTAATCTCGGGAAATCAGCAGAACCCAAGAGTGACCCACAGGAGAAGCCCAGGTGGAAAGGGTTGGAACCAGAGGCTTGGGAAGAGGGATTCTGGGTAGAAACTAGGACCAAGGCTGGAGTTAAGGCCTGGAAGGAGCACAGTCACTATGGGAGAGAATATATGTGACTATGGGTCAAGCGTAGGGAAAGACACTGGAACGATCAGTGAGGGCCGTATTGTGGGTAGCTCCAGACAGTCTGGAAGGAAATTTTCTACAGAAAATTAAGAAATACTGGGAAGGCTCTTAGGGCAATGTCAGTGCCACTAATTTGGACTCCATTTGTGGACCAGGACACACACATGTAAGCTGCTCCCTTCCTACCATTTGATTCTTGTCTTAAATTTTGCTTTGATAAGGAGATTAATTATATCTGACTGTCCATCCATTTGGCAGTTCTCTTACTCTTCTATGCACTAGTCCCACCACTTTGCCCACTCTTCTGCATTTCAACAGGGAGCTTGGCATCTAGAAGACAAGTTGCTAAGAGATTTGACAATATTGGCATCTGAAAAGAGGAAACAGAAACCCAACATAAGACCCCCACTGGAAAGGCAGCCATACAAGCTCAGCAACAATCAGATTTGTTCATCTCTCAATCAGCACACGTATTATGTTGAAATCAGCTCTTATACAAGCTGCTCCTTCCCCAGCAGCTGGGATTTAGAGAACATGGGACAGAGCCAAGCATACTGTGAATAGGAAAGCCTAGCAGATGTTATCGAGGAAGTAAAGATATTACTTGGGGTGGGAGGAAGCTTATTTACAAGGAACAAGAGTAAAGGACCAGGCTACTGCAACATAAGAACGTAGGTCATAAACCTGTAAGAGAGTTTCATTTGTTCCAGCATTAATCAGACAACTTGGTCACTTTCCAAATACAGTATGTTATTGAAATGTTCAGTATAAACCTAATTTTGAACTAGTAAGTTAAAAATCATTAAAGCCAACATTTTAAGAATTTTAATATTATGTCTAATCTATATGAGGTATTAATTACAGTTTGATCAAAGAATAGAATGCATAAATGTTTTCTTTGATTGTGTCCCTTAAGTTTGCAGAGAATTAGTGATCTCAAAGTACTTTTTAACCAGTATTGAAAAAGCACAGTAATTTTTTTAACTGAACAGAGAATCTCTAAAGTACAGTTCTTAGAACATTTCCCTTAAGCTTGACTGTCCTTTGGAGTACTTTCAACCCATACCTACAAGAAAGAATAAGAAATTTACTGTACATTTTTATATGCAAACAATTTATTTCTTGTTCTTTTATCTGCTTCCTCTTTTCTACCTGGTAGGCGGGAAACATGCAGTTTTATCTTCCTATAACAATATAACCATAAATTTAACTGTACTGAGTAAAGTGGTACTTTGCTTGTGTTATTGTCAGTCTTCTGATTAGTACTTCTCTGGAGAAATGGGAACAAAATTGCCTCTGACATAGATTTCATCCCCAGGATGCTTCTGAATTCATATACTCACATAGAATCGTATCACCATTTATCTTTGAGGAAAAAAAAAGAAACATGTTTACTGTACAAATTAAGACTACTTTTAAATTAACATTCTAATTCACTGATATATACTTAGTATTACTTACAGGGTAGATTAGTTAACATAAATGACTTCTAACCAGTGGTAGTTCATGAGAAAACATAATCCAGCCATTTTGGATTTAGGGCCCATAAGGAGTTGGCTGGATGGTTATACTCAAGGAGCTATAGTCAATGGTTTTGATGTTTAAGCGTAAACCAGTGACAAGTGATGCTCTTCAGGAGTTGGCATTGGGACTGGTGACATTTAATATCTTTTTTGGGATGTGGACAGTGAAATTTACTGCACCCTAGCAAGTCTGGACCCTGAGATTAGCTCAATTGGCTAGAGCATGGGTTGCAGGTTTGATCCCTGAGTTGAACTCAGTGAGCCTTGTGAGTCCCTTCTGACTTGGAATATTCTGTGAAATCTGTGAAGTTTGTGGCTGACACTAAACACATGGGGTGGAGTGCAACTGACACACTGAGGGGAAGGAATGCCTTCCAGAGGGACCTTCACAGACCTGGGAGCTGGGCCTATGTGAATCTCATCAAGGCCACGTGCAAGGTCCCGCAGCTGGGTCAGGGCAATCCCAAGCACAAATGAAGGTGGAGTAGAGAATAGATTGAGACTAGCCTTGAGAAAATGCTACTTAATGGGCAAGAAGCTCAACATGATCTAGCAATGTTTTCTTGCAGCCCCAAAAGTCAACTGTATCTTGGACTGCATCAAAAGAATTGTGGCCAGTAGGTCAGAGGAAGTGATTCTCTTCCTCTACTCCACTCTCATGAAATTCTACCTGAAGTACTGTGCCCATCTCTGGGGCTCCCAGCATAGGGAAGACAGAGACCTGTGGAGCAAGAGGGGGTCACAAAGATGATCAGAGGTTTGGAGCACCTCTCCTATAAAGACAGCCTGAGAGAGTTGGGATTGTTCAGCCTGGAAAACAGACAGCTTGAAAAATCTTGAAAGAGAGTAGGTTTAGATTAGGTATTAGGAATAAATTTTTTACTGTGAGATTGGCACTGGAACAGAGAAGTTGTGGATGTCCCATTCCTGCAAGTATTCAAGGCCAGGCTGGATGGGGGTCTGGGCAACCTGGTCTCGTGGAAGGTGTCCCTGCTCATGGCACGGGAGCTGGAACTAGATGACCTTTAAGATCCCTTCCAGCACAAACTATTCTATGGTTCTCTGATAAGAACATGTATACCATGGGAAAAAACCCTGTTCAGGAAACCTGTTCCATAAGAAAGTGTGGACACAAGGAAGGACTCTAAAGTTATTCAAACCATACCAGTGCTGCAGTTCAGTATCTATTACAGAAAAAAGCATTCCAGCACAGCACAACTCTGAAACATGGCTCATCTACCAATACAGAAATCATATTCCTTTTCATTATGTAATAGTCAAAAAATTCAAAATCTGGTAGTCTTTCGTGTTGCAGGAAATTTTCCCCAGTCATGGAATATATAGTAAACATTCACAGATTGTCTGTCACAGGCACAATAAAACCTGTAATATGTTAAAAATTATTAAAGCAAATGCATGTTTTTACCATCCAACAGAAAGGTTCCTAAATATTAGTGTTTCTGTTATTACTGTTTCTGTTAAAAGCTTATCCTGTTACCTTTGCAAAGAATTTTCTCAGGTAGAAAATGAGAAGCAGGAAAGGGACTTGTGCCACTTTAATAAAAAAATAAACTGCAAAAGGTTGCTGCAACCTGTTATGTCTCCACCTTTGGCCTTTAGTCTGGATAATCAGTGCTGGCTATTCTTCTGCTAGTCATTCTGAGCTCTTTCTCTCACAAAACAGCATCCAGCCAGGCAGGCTTAATATAAAAAGTTCACATTAAAAAGTGGCTGCATTTTTCTTTCTCTCAGAAGCTGGAGAAAAGAGCACTGTGTGTGAAGAATTAGTTATGGTTGACGAAACTCTGGCACATTTGAAACCTAATCATAAAACAATGACTTGGAGTCAAGGTTCATGTAAGTGCTTACACTCCTTTTTTCTCCAGTGGGTACCATGAAGAGTGTTTATTTTTTTTTTTTTTATGTTGACAGTTTACTGTTAAACAAGTAGTTAGAGAAAGGACTGTGATTTTTCTGAATGTGAACAAGTAGCCATTAGAGGATGCAAATGTTATGTTCATGCACTTAGGGGTTGGAATGCCATAACATAGATTTTCACAGAGGACTAAAAAAATTAGAATCTTTCAGTAAGTGATATACTTCACTGATAGACTGTAGCTAGGTAGGGTGTGACAACATCTTAAGGGAAATACTGGAAAGCAAAAATCCTTCCTTAGCTTCCTGTTTTCAGTTGTGGCTACTCATAAGTTTATAGATTGAATAAGGTCAAAACCATAGTCAAGATGTAAGAAAAAAATGTTCTTCTAACCCATACTTTTTTTCCCAGGGAAGCAAAGTAATAATGATTAATAATTATATTAATGATCATTTTTAAAGCTGCATAAGGGCTTCTTACCTGCTTGAATACAGGCTAAGTCTCACTCTACCTACCTTTCTTCTGTCTTTAGTGCCATGTTTGCTTTTGTGAAGCGGGGGATAAAGAAAGCTGATGTTCTCTGGGTGGGAGGACAAGTTCCAAAAAATTAGCTTTACAATCCTATTTGCTGAAAAATCCCACTCTCCTACAAGAATAATCTTACCAAATTTCTTTGTTTAATCTATGAGTATAAAAGTTACAACAATACTGGTACAAATCATCTGAGACCATTTTAATATATTATATTTCAGTAGCTGAAAGCTTTTGTAGAACAATAATCATGATATTCAAGTTTTGTTAAAATGACATAGGGAATGGTCATTAAATTATATTACACTTTCTAGGAAAATTAATAGGTGCTGTTGGGTAAGTTTCCTTTGATTACCTTTGATTCCCACTAGTTATGAGAGCAATACTGGACAAAACATCTATCCATGCAAAATATTTCAACTTCAATATAATTTATTCACTTTCCCCTCATCTGAAGTAAAGTATTCATGTAATGATCTTTAATTCACTGTTCATGCTATCTAGAGTAAGAAGGTAGTTATTGAAATACCTACAGATGATAGCATAGGCAAGGCAAATTTCTGCTTTCCAGTGCTTGTACAGTGCACACAAAAATTACACAATCATAGAATCACTTATATTGGAAAACATCTCTCAGATTATCAAGTCCAACCATTAACCCAGCACTACACAATCTGTCTCTCGTTCTAAGGTTCAAGACTGCCAGTACACACATGCTGGTAAATTGAGTTTGATGTTTCCATATAGGAATTATTCTGAGATACGCTTGCCTCCAATCACAGAATTCTAGAATCTTTTAGGTTGGAAATGACCTTTAATGTCATGGATTTCAACAGTTGAATTAACACTGCCAAGTCCCTAGTGCCCCAAGTGCCACATATACACATATTTTAAAAACATCCAGGATGGTGACTCCACCACTTCCCTGGGAAGCCCCTTCCAATGCTTGAAGACCATTTAGGTAAAAACAAAACAAAACAAAACAAAACAACCACAAAAAAACTCCCCAAAAACAAAAAACAAAACAAAACCAAAATAAAAAAAAACCCAAACCAAAAAACCAAAAAACAAAACCAACCCCCCCCCCCAAAAAAACCAAAAAAACCCAAAAAAACCCCAAAAAACCAACCAAACAAACAAACAAAAACCCAAAAACCACAAACAAAAACAAACAAACAAAACTCCAACCAACCAAACAAACACAAAAAAAAACAAAACCAAAACAAGATATCTTCTAATACCAATCTGGACTTGATGATCTTGAAAGTCTCTTCCAACCTAGTCATTCTATGAAATTCTTTGAAAATCACTGTCCTAGTCCTGCTGGCCACACTGTTGTCAATACTGGCCAGGATGCCATTGGTCTTCTTGGCCACCTGGCACAGGCTGGCTCATGTTCATCTACTGTTACCAGCACCTCCAAGTCCTTTTCCACTGGGCAGCTTTCCACCTGCTCTGTCAACAGCCTGTGGCCCCATCTGGGGTTGTTGTGACCCAGGGGCAGGACTCTGTACTTTGCCTTGTTGGATCTCATACAACTGGCCTTGTCCCACTGATCCAGCCTGTCTAGATCCCGCAGCAGAACCTTCCTACTCTCCAGGAGATCAGCTCCTACCCAGCTTAGTGTCATCTTCAAACTGAGGGCACACTTGATCCCCTCCTCTGGATCACTGGTAAAGACATTAAACAGGAGTGCCCCAATACTGACTCCTGGGGAGCACTATTCAAGACCATCACCAGCTAGATGCAACTCCACCACCAGTCTCTGGGCTCAGTCATCTACTTGTTTTCTTTTACCTGTCAAACAGTGCACCTGTTCAAGGTGTGAGTAGCCAGTTTCTCCAGAATACTGTGGGAAGTGGGATCAAGGGTTTTGCTAAAGTCCAGTCTCAAGCTGATCTGCTTCATGACCTTACCCAGAACTAAGGTAAGACTGACAGGCCTGTAGGTCCCCAGATTCTCCTTCCAATCTTTCTTACAGATGGGTGTTACATTTGCAAATTTCCAATCAACTGGGGCCTCCCTGGTTTGCCAGAGCTGATAAATGATTGAAAGTTGCTTTGTGAGTTTTCTGCCAGCTCCCTCAGTACTCTGGGGTTGATCTCATCCAGCTTGATAAGACTTGTGTGTGTTTAGGTGATGTAGCAGCTCACCAGCCCTTGGAATATGGTGTCTTCATTCTGCCCCCTTTCCCTGTCTTCCAGCTCAGGGGGCTGGTACCCAGAAACCAACTGCTCTTACTGTTCAAGACTGAGGCAAATAAAGCATTAAGTGCCTCAGCCTTTTCCTCATCCTTTGTCACTGTTTCCCGCTGCATGAAGTAAAGGATGGAAATTCTCCTCAGCCTTCTTTTTGTTGCTGATATAATTATAGAGGTGGCAAGGAGCTACACAAAGCAATTGAGTCACTGAAGCTTGGAGGGCATGAAGATTGAAAAGACTATGACAGCAGCCACCACTGTCTCTCTCAGGTCACAGGGGATATAGTATACAACCAGCCTTCTTTGAACAAGGCATCATGCCAAACCTATCATGCCAGACAAGTGCTTTTAACAGCTGCAATTAAAAATACAACAGTGTCTCCAGAGAAGTATATTTTTCCTTCCTGCAAGTGTCTTTTTCTGCCATTCTCTCACTTTCATTCCTCCTCCATATGACAAAATCCTAAGGTCCAAAATGTACGAATGAACCAGTGGTAGGTCTGACATTCAATATCTGGCAATTCCCACTGAGATAGCAAATGATGCTTCATGTTACTGGGAAGTGAACATTCCTCAGAGGATCCCAGCATATGTCTCACAAACCACACTTGAAATTGAGATTTTTTTTCTGCTGCTATACAGAATTCCAGTTTACATAATTTTAAATCAGATCTCAGTAATTTCAGTTATAAGGTCAAAGGAGTATTAAAAAAAAATCCTAATAAGCTTAATCAATATGTTACAAATAACTTTAAAGCAGGGGATTTTTTTTGCACGTATCATCTATAAAGAAATGTAACATAATGTTCATGGGACAAGTGTTCCAAGCAAATCTGTACTAACATTTCCACATATAGGCTGACATGAATATTAAGATATTTTATTTGCAATCTAACATCAATTTTTTTTTCATAGATTTTACCATATTTTATAGGAAATTAACAGGCAAAAATGAGATGTTAGTAGAGATAGGAGAAATCACACACGTAAAGATATGAAACCCATTTTTGTTCACTGAAAAGGCAATGGTACATGGAGCTGTTGTGCTTAATACTCTGAGATAGCAAAGAAAAAGTAAAAAATGTGTACTAAAAAGGCAACTTTGTTTAAGATAAATTATGTCCTATCTTTTATTTTATGATGCCCTATATTTTATTTTTCTACTTCACTAATAAATTTCAGCAATTTATACCTGTAACAGCAGAATTTGCTTTATCAAATTGCAAAGAAAAGAAGGAGAATTACTTGAATACCTACAGTTACTTGGGATACTATCAGTGATTTATCCATGCTGATCATGGTTTATAAACAAACAGATAAAGCAGTCTTTAAGGGGTTAAGAGAAAATCAACTATAGTGGTGTATGAGATGGGATGTGGAGTATATATTTTTAAAGAGCTAACAGAGAATGATTTGAAGTCAATTTAATGTCTCCTACTGTGTCAAGTTGCTTGGATGGTGCATTAAGGCTTTGAATATTTTCAGTCTTCTAATCCTAATCTTTCTGAACTGAGAGACACAAAATGAAAACAAACAGGTTTTGCAGTACCTAAGGTAACAAAAGAAAAGAGATGAAGGTGAAAAGACTACCAAGGCCAGCAGGTTGGGCCAAGGATTCATTCATAATCACAGCAGTGTCAAAACCTTGCAAATTAAAGCCTCTGGCTCCTAACTCCTTATTTGTCTGATATAGATGGGGTCACCAGTACTTCATCTTATGATGGCAAAACCTGAGATTTCCATGACAAGAAACCTCTGAATTGTAACCAAATTACCTACATTTACAAGATGATTTGAATGTTAAGTTGTACACGCTTGATTAGACAAGAAAATTTTATTTAGCTAATTGTTTTTCTTTTTGTGAACACAGCACACTAGAGGACAGTAGAAAGTTTCTTCTGGGATATGCACAATAACAGCTTTAGAGCTCTGATATATACATACTACATTCTTTGCCCAAATGAATGACACAAAGATTGCCTGTCATAAGTGAAGTCAGTGAATGTTATATGGAAAAGACATCAGAACAAAGGAGATAATTTGCAGATGATGTTAGTTCTGTGAGAATAAGGGTGTTATTTTATCAGTGCAGAGTCAGAACAATAGAAATAATTTGCAGATAAAGTTTGAAAGAAAAGCAAGGGGGAAAACGGTATTTTTATTAAAGTCTAAAGTTTGTGATGACTACTTTGCTGAAAGATTAGGATGATTCACTGTGGAAAAAGGAAGCTAAATAAATAATTTGTCTTCACCCAAAAACGTGTCAGAGGAAATCCGTGGGGATTTGAAACACATTGTTTCACAAACAGGAGCTACAAATGCATTTTTCTTTTGTGTTTTTGATTGGTTGGTTGGTTTGTTGTTTGAGGTATTTTTTTGTTGTTCATTCTCAATTATGTTCTGACTTCTGGCATACCTTTTACTGTATTGTAGGCTCTCTGGGTGCATGTATTCCCTCATGTAGTAATTCCAGTTTTCTCCCATTCCTCTCTTACCTACATTTCCCTACATTCATCCCAGTCTTTCCTCTTAAGAAATCCATGATTTCTTAGTAGCTTCTGCCTGGCTGTGTGTCAGGGCTGTGCACTGACTGGCCCATGTGAGTCAAGACCGAAGTTTTACTGTCAGTTTGATTGAATTTGAGTCTCTCTCCCTGTAGTTACAAAAATCTTCAGATCTTTGAGATCAGTGAGATTACAAGAGTTTTGTTAAGAAGTTCAGTCCATTCTTCTGGGAGTTGCATCACTGGTGTTATGGAGAGCATCCCAGTTTCCTCAAGCACTGAAGCCAGTCAGACACTATCACAGACACAGCTGCAACAGATACGCTATCCTGCCAGACTGCACTGATTATGAACAAGCTGCTCATCAGGTATTCCCAAAAAGCTCCAAGCATATGACTTGTTTCATCTGATACTTAATTTTCCCCCTTCCTCCCAAGCTATTCCTCTTTACTATCCTCAACCCCTCCTAAACAAACTTCCCACTCTAATTAACCTCACAGGCTCTGATTTGCTGACCTAATACCCTTACTTGGTGGCTCTGATACAGTTGTGCTGGTACTTCCTGCCTTGGTCCACCATTCTGTGCAACTGTTGTTTGTTTCCCTTCCTTTACCCATGGTGTCCTGCTGTCTCTTATGTGGCCATCTCGCAAATGTCACCAAAGGACAGGGTAGGTCATGTGCTCCCATTTGGCTACGAGCGCTCTGCAGCTCCTCATGCCATTATCTTGTCTGATGTGCAATAGCCCAGGATTTACACACACATACCTTAACATTTTAAGGGGAAGATTCACAGATAGACAAACTGACTGTACATGCATATTAAGCTTAAAACCTAGGAATAATGGCACATTGCCCCAGTAAAATCCAATAGCCACACAAAATCCATCTCAGTCCCAAGGGATATGGAATTTCAGAAATCTCCAAAAGGTAAGAGATAAGTAATAGTACCTGATGGGAAGCAGAAAGAGATTTTACTTGAGATATGTAGGTGAATGAGGTTTTTCTACTATAGTAAAGTTAGAAGTTGCAAGAAGCTCACTGCTACTTACAAAGCACAGATTTACTTATTAAAAACAGAAATTAGACATTGCAGCAAGGCTGTGTGAGAAACAGTGACAATAACAGACTTTTATCTGAATCTTTTGGAAAAAATCAGATATTAGAGTACTAGAAAGAAAAACACAAAAGCACCTATACACATCACAGATATCACAGAGACACTGTCAAAGTGCTTTTTAACAAGCATATACAAGAAGGTTTGCAATTGCATATATTATCTAGAAGGCTTACTCTTAAATTCAGAAAGACCTATGAAATTACTGGGTATCTCAGCATAGATCTTAGCAAAAGAAAACAGAGTCATTGCCAAGGAGTAGGAAGGGGGTTGGGGATTTTTTTTTTCTTTTTTTTTGGCACATCATTATTCAAACCTTTAATGCAAAAGTTCAATAAATTTTTTTTTTTCAAAAAAGTTTCTGGAGGAAACTACTGTAGGAGGAGCTACTGTAGGTTTGTTTTTAACTTAAAATGAAATTAAGTGGCAGAGCAAAGTAATATGAGGTCATTGTGAAATGAAGAGGTTAACTATATTAAAAATGTTTGAAGTTCTTGTTCTGACTTAAAAAGCAGACTAAAAGAGAAATAAAACCCCACAGTAAGATTTCTCAATAAGATTATCTAAAAGATATATGAGCACATGAGAGCTACTACCTACTGAGAGAAACTACATTGAATATACAAAAGCAAACTCCTTTTGAAGTGTAGGTGGGAAAAATATGAAGAGACCATTCTAATTGCATCAGTAATTTTTAGTAATGATCTGAAAATGGAAAAAGAATAATTATAAAAGTGGAAACAAAAGCAGATAATTCACTATAGCAAAATGGAGAACTCACGTGCCCCATATGGATAAAAATCAAAGACTGGGTGCAAAACATCTTTCAATTAGCTAGAGACACAAAAGGCAATGAGGAGGAAGTCTACAAATACATTAAGCAGTCATGGGAAGACAAAAGAAAGGAAGTGACCCCTGTTTAATTGGACAGGACACATAAATATGTATGATACATAGAGATGGCTAAAGTGTTCCACGGTACTTCAGGTTTCATACATGGAAGAATTAATTACTATCAACCAGATCAACCAAACAAAATGCATTTTAAACAGTAGCCCAGGAAAAGAAAAGAAGCTGAAGAATATGCTGAAAAGTGACAATATAAAGCTTCAGAGAAGGAGTTACTTTAGAGAACTTTTCTAACTAGCCAAGGTAATCTCAACAGAGAGATCACCTGCAAGTACAGAAGAAGGACGTAGGAGAACAACAAACACATCTCCTCTATCTACTAGGATAGGGGAAGGCTGAGGAAATAGAAACATATTAATCTAGCTTTGAAAGTCAAAATATTGCAAAATATATATATATATATATATATATAAAGAAAGCTATTAAAAGAATATAAGACAATCTATAAGCAGACAATAAGAGTTTGCCAAGCATAGTAAAGCCAATGTAATCGCCCACCATCAGCAAATAAAAGAATGACTTTAATACAGTTAGTGATACTGCTGCAAATTTAATAAACATTCTTGTTAATGATAATCTGAATGTAACTAGTACTTTGGGGAAAAAATCACAACCATTCCTGCCATTATCAATTGTCAGTTATCAAGTCTGTAGTCACCAAATTTGGAAAACATCTTCAGTGCTGACCCAAATCTGGGATTACCATGTATTATCAACAATAATTTACACAACTGGAATGGAACTGCATTCCTATCACTGTAGGGGTAAAAAGCATTTTGCTTTTACAGAATTCAAAATGATTTTGACAAAGTTCAGTATGTTTAAAATTGAGAGAACAAAATTCAACAGAGACTAGGCAAAGTACTGATATTAGAAAAGAGAGATCATGTGCAATAATACAAAAAGTGACTATACAGTCAGGGAAGAACTGGCTGATAGGAAGCTAAATGCTAACAGTGATCACATAGCAATCAGCAAGGCCAATGGCATTTCAGAAAAAGGGCATATTTCTTTCGGGGTTATGTTAGGAGGAGATGCCTTGTGACAGGGTGTCAATCACTTAATTTCCTGAGCTGGTAAAGCCCTCCAGAGATTATAATACCTTCAAAAGCCATTCCCTTTTAGAAAGCTATAAATTTGAGGGGAAAAAAAATACCAACAAACCAAACCCAGCATATTTTAAGTGGCTTAACCTGGATGCAAGATTGAAAGAGTTGCCTTACTACCAGTGCACTCATATTATATGGCATGGTGTTTCATGTAAAACCTTTATGGGTAACTGCACGATGGTGTATTCTGTAAATTATATCTGAAATCAGCACACAGTTTTCATAGCAACTCCCTTGATGCAATAAATTTTCTGTTCTTTCTGATACTCCAATAGGGTAATAATCTCAAACTGAAGAAAAGACTCCTTAGTAGAAAAATGTAGCACAGATGAAAAAAGGTTTGAATCAGGTTTATCTGAAAAACTAGAAAGTACATTACAATTTATTGTAGCATTCTGTTTATCCTTTGAATGGTTATTAACATTTATAATACTGGAGATGTTAAGCAGTACATGTCTACTGTCATCCCTCCATGCCTCCTGGAGTTCTTAAAAAATGCTTATTCTAAATGTTCATATGCTTTCTCTTCTTTCTACAGTAAAAAAAGCATCATGTTTCCTCATCAGAACAAAATGTAAGAATATTAATGATGACTATTGACCATACAACAAAATGCTAAGGTCTAGACCGAGTTGTTTGCAAAGGTGATGGACTCCCCATTATAACAGGAGTACAAGTTGGATCTTGGCAATGATGACACCAGCTGTGGTAAACAGCAGCTGCACAGAGTTTTGTTAGAGTAACTGCTCAGTATAGTCAGAATAAAGTCTACACTTTAGAAGGGGTCCTTGGGAGGAAAAGCACAGAACAATAATAGGTATATTGAAAGAACAGACTCAGTAAACCAGTGAGGCCCCTGGGAATTAAACACATGCTGCAAATGGTCTGCTCCTGGCCACTAAAGAAATGCAACTTGGAGAGCTCAGCAGAATTGCTTTCAGAGAACAATAAAGAAAATAAAAAACACACACCAAACACATAAATCTGGATACATATAATGAAAATTCTAAGGAGAAAACAAGAAATAATGTAAGATCACAGCTCCTATGAGAATGAGCACAAAGGAAAAGCAGGGAGAGCATTGCTCCAGCAGTGTCTCCCCTGGTTAAGGATGCTGCACCTGATCAATGTCCCACACTTCTTCAGCAAAGGAAAAGTGCTATTTGATGTTCATCATATTTAGCTTCTGCAGTTTAGAAATCATATATGAAGTGTTATCTGTAACTGTATACTTATAATGATAGTTTTAAAGAGTGGCATGTGCATGTGTGTTTTATTCAGCAACACTCTCCTACACAGTAGCATGATTGGTACTGCACTACTAAATCAGAATAAACTCTGATGCAGCAGTAGATCATGCTTAGACGTGAGCTACTTTAGCACAGAGAAGTTAAAATACAAAAAAAAAATTTAAAAATTCCTCTATAGCATAATCAGTGCTGATAAAATGTATTCAGTTATCCTGCCATCCTTCTTACAATTTTACAAGTTGCAAGATGCCTGTTCAGTTTCACATACAATATGCTTATACGGTCACATGCAGCAATGGCAGAACAAGGCTCCATGGGTTGATGTTGCCAAATATCAAGAAACTTCCACTCAAAGCAGCAAGACTCAAGAGGATACAGATCTACAGGATGACAGATTCTCTTTCAGATTGCATTAGGACTAAATTTTTTTGCTATACAAAGCTGTAAACTATTTGATAAAGTTAAATTCATACACTGGTACACTGTTTCCAAATTATCAGTCTTCTTTTACTTGAATGACTGAGCCAAAATAAAAAGCTATTTATTTTCTCTAGTCTGCATATCACACCTGGAGTCTTCTCTGTAAGGTTTAGTCTGTAAGTATGCACCCACGCAGGAGAGAATGGAAGAACCCTGCAATTAGAGCCCTACGCAAACCAAATTTTAGGCCTGAGTGTGTAGGATTAAACCAGACTATTTACCTAGCTGTATCTTTGAAACAGGTGAGCAGAAGGAACCTAAGCAGGAATGGGGGCAAGATAGAAGTCTTTTTCCAGCTTTTTTGGCTAGAACAGCTGTGCCACTGCAGAGAGATACTAATTTCCAGAAGCAAATTGCTATTCCCCCAGAGCAAGGAAGAAGCAGAAGAGAAAATGTGATTCAGAGGAAAATCTGAGTCACCATACTTCCCCAGGCTGGTATTACAATGATGCAGTTCACAAACCACCTCTTGCTGAAGGCTATGCCAATAGGCACAACGTTACCCTAAATAAAGAACAGGACAGTTGTATCAGCAACTTACAGCTTCCAAAAGTAAGCTTTATATGCTGATGTTTAAGGCTCAGGGGAAGATCAAGAATCTAGGAAGTTATGAGACAGAGCACTTGCTATGTTCTCATACTAAAATATCCATGTCACATGCCTTGTGTCTTTTCATAGCACAGAAAGTCCCCTCTGTAGAATCAAAACCCAGATGGATCATTTTATAATGATTAGGCATCACTGTTTAAATGTAGACACCATGAATCATTCTGCAACAGCTGTCAGCAATTTGCCTTGGAAATAAAAGCAATCATCTACCAAGTTTAAAGAGCTACTTTATGCGAAAGGGATGGGAAGCATGTGTTCAATAAAAACAGAAAGGCACAAAAATGCAGAAAAGCAAAATGATGTAGTTTTGACGAAGTATTCTGTAGTAGTTATAGACTATCATCATTTAGATGGTTCTGGAGTCATGTGGTCCAACCACAGGGCCAGTGCTGAATATTGATATTCATCATCTAAATGTGATTGACATCACTGAGGTATACATGTATTTTTCTATCAGAAATAAAAGAAAGGTGCATTAGTATTAACTACTTGGGAAAAAGATTGGTTTGGCTTTTAGCAATAAACACCCTATATTGAAAAGAAAGTTTATTTTGTTTTGAGCCTATATTTGTATGAGTAAAGAATTTTCCTGCTTCACATGAGAAAATCAGAGTGATCTTACTTCACCGGATTTTCTGTTAGAAAAATAGAATCAGCACACAGGAAGAAATAAAACTGGTAGACAAAAACTGAAAAATCCTACTGTTTACATTGGTAACCATTATATTAGCAGCGCTGTAAACTATTATGGAAAGATCCAGCTATTTCTGTTAAGAGCCCTTTTCGTGCACATGCTTAAAACTGCTGCCATTTTGAGTTTCTGAAACAGTGTCTCATAATGCATGTTCCCTTCAAAGGCTCAGAAGCAGAGTACACTTGCCCAGCAAGACATGATCCAAATCTACCTAAGGCAGTAAAATCCTTTAACTCAGCAATGTGATCTCAGCATCAAATGGCAATTGCCTTGGAGAGCACACGCTTGATGGGTAAGAAGTAAGGGAACTATTCTTATCATTTCTGTACCAGCCTAGAGTTGCCTTTATCCAAGAGGCAGGAAAACAGGTCTCCTCCAAAGTCTTCTTCAGCAAAAGATATTTTGCTATCACACTTCTCCTTTCCCACAAATGTGATCCAGTTATCAGGTTAGAGCAAAGGCTGGAGAGTAAAGAATGAAAAAAAAGTCACAGGGTACATATCTAAAACGTAGGAGGAAATATAATTCTGCATCTCTGTTAGCTGGACATTCAGTTGAGAATTTTGGGAACAGAAATATATAATTTTCTGCCCCTGTAGTGCCTTGTTTATGTATATTATCCTCTGATGAGAATGAAAACACTGCTATGAGATTTGCATACTTCATCTTACCAGAGTACATTACAGGAAAAAATGAGGGACAATATCTCAGGAGTCCACTGTTCAAGATCATATATATAGTCTGAGCACTTGCATCAGCCACTGTAGAAACAGTGGTACTCACTAAGTTATGTCACTGGTCTCTGAAATATCCCAGCGTATTCCTAAAGTCATAACATGAAACCTTTGTTCAAGGAAAGAGTAACTGTTTAAAAGAATTGACCTTCTAATAGGGCCCATCTATTGCACAGAACTGTGCTAAGGCTGTCTTTATCTGATTTTTGATGAAGAGAAATCACACCCATTTTTAAAACCTTGCTGTGATAATTTAGGCTCAAAATATCTGGCCCCATTATGAATACAACATTTTTCCATGGCTATATATTTTTGTGGGCATTTTTATTATCTGTGAATGTGATGTTTAATGTAAAAGGGAAAAAAGGAGAGGAGAAATGTATTCTGCAAGACTAATGGACAGCTAAACATAATTCATTAGGTGAGACGGGCAGTGTATAGAATGAGAAGTTAAATCATGCAGCAATGACCTTGGACTGAGCAGCTTTTCTGAGCTAATGTACTGAATTTTGAATTTACTTTGTGAAGGGGTCCTTTTTTATAATGCAATAAACACTATAGAGGGGAATTCGTATAATCAAATGTAGATGACTGCATTAAATTACACATAAGATAGCTGTCTCACAGCGAAGAGAGAAAAACAGCCACCTTAAAGGCACAATTGATTCACATACCTGAAAGAAGGCAGACCTAAACCCACCTATTTCTCAGCATTCATTATAAAAGAAGAAAGAGATGATCAGTTCAATATGCAGATATCTCTATTATACCAGTAATGGATGGAATTAATTCAATCCAGAAGGACTAAGAAATTCCGGTCTTTATAGTTTGCCTCAGGCATCCAGTTTAAATCTCATCCCGGGATTTAATTTTAGAACTGGGAGATGAGGAACATACCAGATATAATAACAAGGCTTACCTCCTACCTCCTTCTCTAAAAATACACAGTTTGCCTCCCATTTGCAATATACCTCAAATGAGCCAACTACTGAATTATTTAAGGTAAATAGTTTTTCAAAGGAATTTCTTCATTTTGGGTTCTTTTCTATCATGAAGAACATTTTTATCCATCTTGCAAAATCTTCCTCAATTGAATTCAAGGAAAATCTGTAAATTTATATCGTCTTTATAGCACCTTTTTTCTTTTAAGAAAATACTAGAAAAATATTAGGGAATACTATTTTGTTTACTTTCTCTCTTAGAGCATTATTCTCAATTTCAGTCTTATTCAGCATCTGACTAAACTTGGCTGGCAGCACAAAGTGTGCCTATGGAAGTAAACACAGTAATAGCATCAGGCCTGCACTGCTTGGGAATTGCACAGCATCTCTCCATACAGACCCATAGTCTTCTAAGCAGTGCTCACTTTGGTTTATATTTTAGAAACCAGCAAGACCTGAATTAGCTGAATACTGTGTTAGTAAACACAGGTGTCCAGCTGGGACCCTGTGTTGCGGGGTTGTGTTGTTGCTACAAAACGACTTAAAATGCATTAGGCATAGTTTTTAAACAGCAAATATCAAATAAGTTCTGATACTATGAAAAATGAGACTTTCAGAATGTAAGATATTATTCATCTGTCAAAACCATAGAAGCAGATTCATATCCATTCTTTTCTTCGAAGAAAGAAGTGCCATGCTACCCACAAAGTATAAGAATAATGCAGTATTTGCTGTAGTTCAGATGCAAAAAAGAAAAAAATCTCTGAATAATTTGAATCAAAAGTACCTTTCTGTAAATGAAGAAGAAAAAGAATAATTTTGGTATACTACTTTATGTCCAGGTCATAGTTATTTTAATTAAGCATATTAGCTCCTGTCTTTTTTAAGAAATACATATTATTATTTATATGATTTTTTTTAATATTAACTTTTATTCCACTGACTGTTCTTATGTCAATCAATATCAGTACTAAAACAGCTATAAATATCTGAGTCTGCTGAGAACTAGTGACGAAATGCAACACAAGCTTCAAGTCTTTGCCAAGACACAATGGCATGAAAACAGCAGACTGAGGACAAGACTACTGAATTCTTTTGCCAGCAACCTTGCTGGTTTCCTCTTCAGTCTCCAACAAGCTAATATTTTCTTCTGACTTTTCTATTTTAAGGCTTTGAGATAATAATGATTAGATCACTAGATAATCTTAATAAAGACCACTGAGATATACAGAAAACAAACTAAGGAAATGCAGATCATTTTAATGAAACAGAAGTAGATGTACATATCTAGAATAAATTTCTTATTCATCATATCTGCTAAAAAACAAACAAACCTATAATGATAGAAAAGTAAAATTTCTGTAACAACTTTCACCAAAATAGGAAAAGTAAGACATTTGCTGTTATAAAATCACCAGCTTAGGAGCCATTTTGAAAATGTCTTCAATGGCTTCATATCCTCCATAGCTCTGCTTGCCTTTTTTTTTTTTT
>VWYO01022425.1:0-16932 GCA_013400275.1 Rhadina sibilatrix | reverse complement strand
TTTTTTTTTTTTTTGGTAAGATCTCACTGGCACTACTAAAGATTACTCCAATTCAGTCAGCAGGTTTAGCATAGGGAATTCTATAACCTCTGGGTCTTTAACATGGATTAAATCATGTTACTAAAATATGTACAAAAAAAAAATGACATTATTATTTATATGATGCTTAATTTCCAGCACCTACTAATTAAAATCCCCTTAACTATTCCGAATTTTTGTTTTCCTCATATGATACAATTTCTTCTTCTCCATGAAGGCACCACAACTAAAATTCCACAGCTTCAGAGACAACCAGACCACAATTAAAATTGTGCATTCCCTGCCAGCAACCATTTGCAAAAGCATTTAGTTGTAGTTCTAAAGTTAATAGTCTACTGTCTCCATTAATTATAAAAAGCTAAAGTTTTGCTACAAATGTCTGTCCTAAGAAGATCTAAGGAGAAGCTTTGGATGTGCTATATAAAAGCTTGTAAGAGCAGTGTTACATTATTAAAGGGAAAGCTGCCTTTAAAACTGGAATTCATCAATATTCACCCTTTAAGACATTTGACCAGTACATAAGTGACCTTGAAATAGGTTATGAATCTTCAGTGTAGGATGCATAACAAGTCATGGTCAATTAATACACAACAGAGCCCATAATCATGGAGATTATTGCCTGATCTGGAGAAAACAGAGTCAAGGGCATTACTGCCTAATTTAGCTTCACAGTCAAATTGATAACTTCAGGACCTCCAGTACTCAGAAACCATAGCAATGAGCACTCTGGAAACACACACAGATGTCTAATAAACAGTGATGCTCTATAATGATGTTTAAAGATCTGTAAAACTTTAATAATATAAATATTAGTGCCATAAATGGCATTTCATAACCTTGCTAACACAAAATTACATGGTCCAGAACATGGTCCAGAACTTTCCCCCTACTGCTATTTCTCAATCAAGAGCTGTCACCTAAGACAAAGAGTTTAACTCTGGGCTTCTGCAGAGGCATTGCCTAAGAAAAGTGTCCAGGTCTTCACTGGAATAGGACACTGCATAGCTTAGACCAGGCAACCATTAGAAATACTCTTACAGCTCTTCAGAGCTGCAGATTAAGCAAGCACCATGCATTGCACCACTCTTCAGTATCGCACTTTGATCAGCTCAACCAGAGAAAAGACAAGAGGGGCCAGATAAAGAGAATAACCTTAAAATAGGAAGAAAATATGAAGCTACATTTTTTTTCAGGTTAGACTGTGTAAGAGTGCATTGATTTTAATGTTTATACTTTATTTCTGTAGAAGCCCTGAACATCATTAAAACTCTTCTCATAAATACCCACTGTAATTTTTGTGGATGATTTTTCAGCAAAGATGACCTACCCTCCCTTTTCCACCCCCGAAAAAGTCAGATGAAAAACTTTGGTACCAAATTATAATTGATTGTTTTTTCCAAGTTAGAAATGGCTTTTCCATATGTCCTGAAGCAGATAAAAATAAATGAATAATAAATAAGAATGTTTTATACTTGCAGTATTTGGAGCCTTTAATCTGAGGATTTTAATAGGGCTGTGAAAAGTATTTCCTAATTAACCTTCACTTTACTATGAACAAGACAAATCCTTGTAACTTTTATTTTAGCCCAGATGAAAAATAAGAGAAAAAAGGAAAGAAAGTGTAGGTTTTTTTCTAATTTGTGCCCCCATGCTAGCTCATAATCAATAATGCAAAACATTTCTTTAAGGTATAACACTTCATTGTCATTCTTCACACACATAAATCACAGTGAAGCAATGTTCTAAATTCCAGTTAACTGTCCTACCTGGAAGCAAGGGTCCAAGTCAAAATACTAGTGGGTACTCCTGTTAGTAAAGCAGTGAGGAGCCAATTTAAGTAGTGGGTAAACTGATTCTCCCTGTTGAGCCTCAAGACTCTGAGCTACAGAAATATGAAGAATCCCTCTTGAGACAACCACCCAAAGAAAAGATGCTGACATCAGTATTTCCTTGTTCCCAAGGAAATCATCGCCTGTCATCACAGGACTGAGGAGTCTGCATGGCTCAGTGGCAGGTACATTAAGACACATGAAAAGGAGAAAATTCCCTGTCTTAAAAGAAGGACAAGTGGGTAAACCAGATTGCTGGCACCATCATCCTCACCTTCCCCAGCAATAATAGGGATCAAGCAAAGCAAAGAGATCTGCCAGCAAATACATCCTACTCAAATTAATGCCTTGTTTGGAATGCTGTGAAACTGCTTTTTCCAGCAAAAAGACTATTCAAGGAAAAAAAAAAAAAAAACCAACCAACCAACCAAACAAACCCCCACCAAACAAAAAGCACCAAAAAAACCCCAACAAAAACAACCACCACCACCCCCATCCTCATAGCCTGACTCAGCTATTCTGTGCTGTTAATCCAATCGCTTTGCTGCGCTGTTACTTTCCAGTGTAACTTCTCTCACTCAAGGAAGGCTGAATTGACAGAAATGAACACAAATTCTGATGGTGCAGCATTCATGTCAGTCACATTCAATAGATATTGATTCCTCCCTCTCCTTTTTCCACAAACTGCTGAAGTAGGATAGGGGTCAAGGAAAGAATAAAGGAATTTTGGAGATTATCTGAGATAAAACTCTTCTTTGTCAGGCACAGAAAAGAGGAAAGTCATCTTGATTGCTGAAAATGCTGACTGAAAATTTCCATGTCAGGTCTCTCACTGATGACAGTGAAAAGTAGGAAACAACATGGGTTTTCATGCACCCTGTCATCAGAGAGTAAATTATGAAGTTATATGCTTGAGTTTCAATAATTATTATAGGGAACAGTAAAGAGAATTTTGTAAAAACAAAGTATAACCTATATGAAAAGCTTAAAACACCTATTAGGTTTAATTCATACAATCAAAACAGTAATCAGAACAACATGTGGCTATGTATTCAAAATGTACATGCACATGACACATAAAATAATATATCTCTGACTCTAAACTAAAAATAAAATTTCACGGAAGAAGTAGTAATCATCCTATTTATTTAAAAATTGACTTAGATCACAATACTACCCTTATTCTGTATTTTTTAAATCTAAAATAGTTGTGTTGAACACTGAGAAATGAAGACTGACAGATCCAAAACCAGATATTATTATATCATTCCATGCTTTACCCTACAAAACAAATATTTCCTGCAATTTATTTACTGTTGAATGTTTTTATTTGCTTTGAGTATTAGCTACCTGAAGAAATATCATCTTTTTACAAGATTCAAAATTATATCTAAATGTTGTTTGTTTTTAAGTCTGAAGCCTAAACAATTACCTAGCTGCAAAATTTGTCCCTCAGTCTAAAATTCAACAGTATTTGCCAGTACACACATGCTGGTTATCATCAAGTTTGGTGTTTCCATATAGAAATTATTTTAACTGAGACACCTTTGCCTTCTAACAGAGAATCCTAGAATCACTTACATTGGAAAAGACCCTGAAGACAACTGAGTCCAACCACAAATCCCCCACTGCTATTCTTAGCCATTTCCCTAAGTGCCACATACACATTTTTAAATATCTCAAGGGATGGTGACTCAACCACTTCCCTGGGAAGCCTCTCCCAATGCTTCACCACCCTCTTGATGAAGAAATTTTTCCTGATATCCAATCTAAAGGTCTGCTTGTGCGACCTGAAGCCATTTCCTCTTGTCCTATCACTTGCTCCTTGAAAGAAGAGGCAGATCCCCACCTTGCTAACATCTCTTTTCAAGTAGTTGTAGAGAGCAATAAGATTCTCCCTGAGCCTCCTTTTCTCCAGGCAAAACCCCCCCAGCTACCTCAGTCATTCCTCATCAGACTTGGGCTCCAGATCCTTCACTAGCTCTGTTGCCCTTCTCTGGACTCTCTCCAGTACCTCAGGATCTTTCTTGTAGGGAGGGACCCAGAACTGGACACAGGGTTCCAGGTACAGCCTCATCAGTGCTGAGTACTGTCCCAGACCTGCTGGCCACACTATTGCTGATCCAGGCCAGGATGCCATTTGCCTTCTTGGCCATCTGGGCACACTCTGGCTCATGTTCAGCTGCTGTGAACCAGAACCTCCAGGTCCTTTCTGTGGGGCAGTTTTCAGCTACTTTGTCCCCAGCCTATGGCACTGCAGGAGGCTGTTGTGACCAAAATGGAAAACATGTCCAACACTTTGCCCTGTTGGACTTCATACAACTGGCCTCAGCCTGTCTTGCATTCTTTCCACCATTTCCTGCAATTATTAGTAAGATACTCTTCCATTAACTTTAGCTGTGGCTCCTTAATGATTAGGGAAGGGAGTATTACACAGAATGATCAAATAAACTCAGCCCACTTAGGAAATAAGGCCATGAAAACAAAGCTACAAAACAAAACATTTGAGGACAAACAGAACACATAGAGCTGAAGACCATAATTCAAGGCAACTGGATTATCAATATAAATGTACTCTCAAGGCAGATTCACAGCTAGCTACTATTGCACAGCATGACTGTATCAAAGCAAGATGTCATTAAGGCACTCTCATTAACAGTGCCTGCCAAGGACAGGTAGAGTGCGACTCATCAGAACTGTGACTCCTATCACCCAGGAACAGGAATGTAAGAGCTGGAATGGTTCACTGCATAAAAAATATTTACTAGGCAACTAGTCAGGACCGAGATACTTGGAATGTGTTAATGGAGCAGGAGGATGGCTGACTGTCTGATACCTGCAGTGGATGAGATTTATCTCATACTTATCTCCGAGCAACAGCAGAATTTGCACTGTCTTTTTGCTACAAGTGCCTCAACACCTGCTGTGACTCAGGAGCCATGCAGCCCAGGAGCAGGCTGTTTCAAAAGCGTTTGGCACTTCACTGTGCTGCCTCCCACCTGATCTAGCTCGGCTTTGCCTGTGACTCATTTAGCCCACTAATCTCAGGAGAGGCAGGCTCCATCTCATGCATTCCTGTTACTCTGGTGCTAGCTAACTTATGATGGATTCTAGTATATTATGAGACATTGCTGATTGGATCAGATCAGCTGATTTTCATAACCACCTTCACATGTCACTTTTGCAGAGACACAGGTGTTTACGTTTCCATTATTCCACCTGTTTTACATCTTGTGTTGAAATAAGCCAGTCAGCTTTGAACTGACTTTCCTCTCAAACCACTGGAAATATGCAATTTAGCAGAGAGGGTTTAACCCCGCCCCCCCCCATTATATCTTTTCCACCTCGAGTTAATATAAAAACATATATAATCTCACAACATTGTCTGATCTTTTTCCCATACTACCCTTTAGAATTGCAGTATGCTGTAGTTTTATATTAGCTAGTCTGTTTTTATATCTGAGGCTAAAATGAGGAAACATCAGAACCAGAAGATTCAGAGGATAAGGTCTTCCATCAATAGTGGATATGTTATCTGCTGCCTCTTTCCTGTCTGTAAACTTTACTACTATTTCTGAAGTTCATGCTATTGGCACTTCCTTTTTCAGCATGGCTCACTATAAACATTTGCAATCCAGTATAGACTATTATATTATCCTAAAGTAACAGTGACAAGTAGACATGTCTACTGGAGTAAGGTGTGATGCTACAACCCAATGCATACCTTCTTCCATTCAGTGTGGATATCAGGCTGGATACTCTCACTAAAATCTGACCAGAATTACCTCACACATCAGGTTGGCTTATGTGTGGGGAGTAACTGACAGTATCTGCTCTGATCTGTGTAAGCCTTGCTTAACATCACATGCAAAACACTAAAAAAATGTGTCAAATACTCTTTCAAGTAACAGACTGGAAGAAACGAATATATTCCTTTGGGGAGTGCCTTTCGTGTAAGAATTTCCAAGATGTCTAAAAGCATTTTAGACATGTGTCTTTAATAGAAAGTTACCGTTTCAGTTTCTATATAATATTTTTGCTGTCTTTGCTAGAATTCACTTTCAAGAGTTATACTGCACAAAAGTCAGACTACATAATTTGTTGTTACAACCAGTAATAACAGATGTTGCACAAGATAATTTTCTTCTTACTTCCACAAACATCTAGAATGGTTAATATTTGAAGTATAAAACATATAAGAACATTTTTGGAAAAAAAAAAAACCAAAAACAACCAAACAAAAACCCAGAACATAAAACAACAACAACAAAAGAAAACACACACACAAAAACCAACCAACCAACCAGACAAACAAAAAAACCAAAACCAAACAAACAAAAAAAAATCACACCAACCAAAAAGAAGATCTGTCCTATTTTGAAGAGGAGCTGTATTAAAATAGTGTGCTTTTACTTACAGATATGTATTTGGAGTGTGCAAACAGAAACTGGATTATTCTTCTTCAGATATATTCTTTGGACTTCTCAGATAAGTGCTACACAATTATACCTGTGCATGCCTCTTAAAAACACAATGGTTGGTGTGATTTAAGGTATTAATTTGTTCATACAGCTATATTATGGAATAAATTATCGGAATAATAAGAACACTTCAAAGAACAAGGAATAACCTTTATTACCTCAGAGTTGACTACTTCTCCCTATATAGAACTCAGTTTAAATCAAGACATATTCATAAACTATTTTTAATTTTAACTAAGACTAACTTTCTTCAACAAGGAATAGCACAGATATTTAGGATCTAGAATGCAATCTTTTCAGAATAATGCTGTGGCAAAATATACAGCCTTCTTTGAGGTCATATTAAGGAGATCTGTCACAATGGTGTAACTTTTGTTTTTTGTGCCATCCTGGAATATCAGTTCACAACAGAAATGAAAACTTCCAAATGGTTGAAAATATTCATACTGTAAATGCATATTATTATATGAGACATATATATCTAAACCATCTTTTCTTTCTGACTTACCTGTAAGTAGTTACAGAACTTTTCAGAGAAAGCAACTAAAGCTTAAGCATTTTGAGATGTTTGCTTCCAAATTAATTACTAGCTTTCTACCTTAAAACATCAGAGGCACAATTTTAACTACTATATTAATAGCTAAATACTTTACCAGATGAGATTGCAACTAAACATTTTCAGAGTATGCTGCCACTGTTCTTCCACTGAAACAAACCATTTTGAAAGTTACACTGTTCCCTAATCAATCAAATCCCTCTTGTTAATTAGAACTAAGGTTTTAACAGATGTCCACATGTTCCTGGCAGGCACTTCACAATCTATAGTTTAAAGCATTTTGCTCAATTAATTAATTGTCTTTTTCATGTTTATAACATGAAATACAAGCTTAAAGACCACAGGGAAATGATAATTAAATGAAGAGTACAATTATTAGTCTCTGTAGTATTGGCTATTTGCAAGAATGCAATCTCATCCCGACAGGGTTAGAAGAAATCATAAAACACTTGTCTGCTCTTTTAGCCTTGATGAGATTGTGATATTTATGTTCTCTTGTAACATAAACTTCTCTCAGCTGATCATGAACAATCAACCGAGAAAATATGTTTTGGATTTGCACAACAGACATTGAAGTAATATAGCAGAAGGTTGTGTGGAAAGCAAAGAAGAGACATTATGTTATTTATGATCTTCCTCACAGCTGGCCAACTTTCCTCTCTTATTGGAACACCTATTGGTATGTTTTCTCCTGAGGACAATTCTCTCAAACGACTCCTCTCTTAATATCTGTTTTCTCTGCTTCAAAATATCAAGTTTACACTGTTTTTTGGGTTTTTTTCCCCTTTTATGTCACATTAATTCATTCTTCAAAATAATAAAAAAAAAGGTAAGCGGTAACAGGAAAAAACTTTACTGTAAAATCTGTTTAGTTCTTTTGTTGAAAACAGACACACTGTGGACTCCTAGGACATTTTTACACAGTAGATTGGTGGCCTAGAAAACAAAGAAAATACCTGCCTTTTTTGACAGTGAAATAACAAGACCTTTCTTTCAGTTTGCATGCTTCCAGATTCAGTCTTCCACTTAGAATGGCTCAATCTATTCCTGATTTTTCTAGATCCATCGACACCCACTGAACCATCCTGGCACCACAGAAGTTTTAAAATGAGAGTGGATATAACTAAAAACATATTTTTAAATATTGTTAAGAGTGGAACTAAGAAGCTGAACCTTGATTTCCAGTGATAGCTCCTATATTCTTCACATATGGGGAGAGTAACAAGCAGCACATCTGAACATTTTGAAACTTGTTAAACCTTTCTCAAGAGTAACTGCTGATAGGAGTGCAACATGCCCAAAGTAAGCTCTGTCAGCTTTTGATAGCTATTCTATTATTCAAGCTGGATTTTGTTTGTGTGCTTTCCCTCTACTAGTGTATCCAGTCTTACTAGCCACTTTTTTGTTCAACTTCACTTCTTCTAAATGATCTGCCATCTCTGCTGCATACTGCCCAATTATTAAATAATTTATTATATATCTTTCTGTCTTATAGAGAATACTCATATTTTCAGAACTAATCAGTTTGAATCCCATCTTTTCAGTTAAATAAAACTATTTTGCTGCTGTTTGAAATAAATGAGCAATGAATCAAATTTATTTTACAGTACTTGGAAATGTAGATTTGCTGCTCCACAAAAGACTGGGAAAAGTGAAGCCCCAGGCAAAAAGATTCCCAACACAATTTCTGCCACACAAAACAGGTGGTATTGAATGCACAGGGTGATTGGAGAGCACAGAAATGAACACTGCAGAAGTAATCACTCAGGTTAGAAAGCACATATTGGAAATATATGTTGGTTTTCTTTTGTTTGGGCATTATACCTAATTTAAATTAATATCTACATTTGTGAAGTCTTCGTAAAGATATTATTAAGCATAGTTAAAGAAAAAAAGACCTCAGGTTCTGATCTTGATACCTGTTTTTTGCAGCCCTTACAATACAAAAAAGATTAAGCCTGGGGTTGATAATGAATATAAATATTTTTAAATATAAATAATAACAATAATTTTTATATAAAACTATTAATAAAATATTAAAGAAACTACCTAAAATATGTACAACCACTGAACACAAAGTTTGAAGCTCAAATAGCCAACCTACTAGCAGTGAAAATTACAGGCAACATAAAAATATCTTTTAGCATTTTGTTATGTAGCATTTTAGCTACAGTGTTTACACAATGTCACACAATACATATGTAATGTCACACTGATGAAATTTGCAACAGCCAGAACTGTTGCCACGGTAAGCATTAATAAATGGTGAAGAACACTGGAGAGACTCATCACGTCTGAAATACAGTAGAAAGAATAGCCAGGAAATGTCTTAAATTACTTATCCAGTATGAGGCTGGGCAAGAAGTTGTAAAACTTTTAAATGTATGTGTGTGCCTGGATCCAGAATGTCTCTAGAATCATCCTCCAAATGTGGTAAGTCCTTTCACATTTCCACTGACTTCCACATGAACAGGAGGCTCTCAGCCCCTGAGGAACTGCACTGCCATTGCCATGACTGTGCTCACACATACAAATTAACAATGAGCATTTGGACCCGCTGAAAGTGGTTTAATTGGATTTAATGGGACAACTCATATGCACCTAAGGATCTGGGTCTAATTCAGTAAATAAAGATTGATTTCCAAGCAAGATTATCATGCTAGAAGTAAATACCTGTCATAGAAGAGGTTTACTTAAACCAATATGAGGCCTACAACAAAACAGCAGTTGGCTATAAAGGGCTAGGACACTGGTTCCTGTTCTGAAATAAGAATGTAAGGCTGTTCCTTGGATAAAGCAATGCTAGCTCCTGTTTTTTTAACTGACAAAATAAAATATAGTAGTAAGGATTTAAAAATCACTTATATTGATTAAACAATTGTGGCAATTCTGAGGTACTATTATTCATTTAGTTCATAAATTTCAGTACAGTTCTGCTGAGTCACACAAATGGAAAACCTGGCCAACTGGATGGATATATGACTCGATTAGTATATTGAGACAAAACATCCTGTTATGTTTCTGCAACATAGCTTAGCTTATTGATTTGAATACATGGATTGTGCAATTCAGACAGAAGAAACAAAGACAGCAGTGTTACTTGGGACAGCACACAGGCACAAGGGGCAGTAGGTAAATGGCCTGAAAGACTAATCACAAGAGAGATGTGCCCCAAATTATGCCTATAGAAAAGAACACTAATGTCACCTACAGCACTCTGAAAAAGGCATTGTTAGTAATTTTATAACTTTTCTACTTTTATTAGATATACCTGTTTTTAAATGGGCAGCCTGGAACAAAAACAACATCAGTACACAAATATATCCATCAATTAATTAGATCCCACTTGAATATATACAGTCATACATGGTGAACTTCCTACACTATTTTATGCATATATACAACTAACAGACTTGTTATACTGTATGATCATACAAAAAGGGAATCTTCATCATCCCTGACAATGTACATGTGCAGATAGGAAATACTGCTTCTTTCTCTTTGATCAACCCATGAAATTTGTCCTCATTCCTTTAAAAGGAGTGACAGTTATCTCCTAGGAGGTGGCAGAAACTGCCACCCACATTTTTTTGGGGAAATGCAGCAGCCTTGGTTACTGCATGCCAAAGACAGGGAAGGGCTGACAGAAAAAGAGAACACACCTGCATCCTGCAGCTCAAAGAGAGCCTGAATGATTGCTAAGAGCAGCAAAGGGCTGTGAGCAGAACAACAGGAGCTACTGCCAAGGACCAATAAGCACAGCAGTGAGGAGATAACTGAAAGCAAAGATCATCCTGCAAGGTCACAGGGAAAAGAAGGTCATTGATTTATAAACCTCGTATTTCCATTCTGCTTCATCTGGCCACTTGGAGTTTTCTATTGCTTTTATTAATTATTCCAGTTCATACCCTAGGAGAATCTGGCTTTTTGAACTTCAAAGCCATTTGGATCCTCTTTGGAAAATTCTTTATAAGGAAAAGGCTCAGGCCCCACTACCTCAAAGCTCTGGCAGTTTTGGCTCTCTCACAGCTCTCAGTTCTCAATAAAAAGCTTAATAGAAAGTACACTTTTCCACAAGGAAGATAATGTCTTTTACAAACTATAGAATAGAACCATTGGCAAGTATGACATAAAGGGCTCACTTGAGTATGTACTCTATCTCCCATGGATTTGATTTACTCAGCCTTGTGATTCTCCATTCATGTTGCTACTCTTATAAAGGGAAGAGGTGCACTAATATCAATGATACAAAAAGTCCAGGCAAAGGAAGCATAGCAAGTGTGTCAGCAGTAAACCAGCTGTGAAGCACTGAAGCTGGAGTCCAAGCTGGGATAACTAATAACACTACCTTTAAATACAGATGCCTGTAACTGTGCCAGCAATCTGTGAAGTTGCACAGCTAGAACTGTACTTTACTGCCTTAGATGCAGCTTTCTGATATGAATTTTCATTTGCAGTATTTGGCCTTTATCCTCACACTTTTCATTTGGAGACAAATCAAGCTGAAACTATTTGAAGTGTACCCAATAAAAGCTATCATAGCTAGCATTAATCTCCAAACATACTTTTTTTAAAAAAAATCAATTTTCTAAAGAATATTACTATGATCAAAGAGTTCAGGTTCCTCATCAGCTTTAGATGGTATGGATTATCATAAATCTTAAGTGAATTGTATTACTAGGATGCTCATTTGACAATGCTTCTTACTATCCACCAGTGCAAAATGTCCTGCAAATACAAAGCACTATCTAAGAGTGCTGCACATGTGCAATTCTGTGCTCTTGGAAACTGTCAATTTAACATTAGCATACTAGTAAGGATAGCAGAAAGTAGAGAAGAAAAATATCCTCTCAGAGACAAATTCTCTTGATCTCAGTAAAGAAAATTTCCAGTCCGAATAATGTTCTAGAAAACAAAAGACTTGGCATACTGTTTTAAAGCTCACTTAATTGAAAAAGGGAAATAAAGCAATTTCATACTACCAAGTTTTGATATTTTCAAAGCAGATATACTTACTCTGTAAATGAAGATGTGCAGACAAGTCCCCCTGCCCAAACTTAAAAAAAGCAAACTATTTGACTAAAGAAAGATTCTCTATGAAAACTAAATAGAGTATTTGTATAAATGAATACTAAAAAGATTTAAACTGTATAATACTGTGAATTGGTAACTGACATATTAGTAGAAAAAATAAAATATTAGGCTGGATCAAGACTTTACTAATAAGAAACTTCTCATTTCAGTTCAAAACTTTGAAGCGTCTTTTACAAAAATATTCATGATTTATTCTTCTACAATTCGTGCAATTTGGGAATGAAATTGATAAAAATTAACTTTTACAGATTTCTGGGATTTTCTCCAGAAACTGAACAGATATTTATAAGTTTTATACTGGAGATGAACATGAATTTACTCTGCCTCTAATTGTACAGAGTCATTTAGAGTAAGGAACAGAGCAGCATTCAATTTTGTTCACCTACAAAATGACATATTCCTCACAGCTCTTGGTCAACAACAGGGCAGATACAACATCCCCAACCATATGGCAAAACTCAGCTCATTTCCATGAAAAGCCAGTATTCTATACAGATCATAGGATCATAAAGAGACAGAAAGCTCCTGTGACTAATTTTTCTTTTTTACTTTTATATTTTCTTTCCTTTAATACTTTACAGATAACAGAAAATACAGATTACAGAAAATACGGCAGAGTTTTAATTTACTGTTTGCGGCTCTGCTGGCTGTGAATGTGATCTGAATTGGTAGATTTGCAAAATGGATGACAAGCAGTTTTCCTGAGTTGACAGTGGTTGTACAAAACAATTGGTCTGTTAAAGTATAAAATTAAATTACTGGAAGATCTGTGGATATTTCTTCCCACTTTATGTAATAATTTCTCATGCCAATCTACCCACACTACATCAACAACAATAAAGGTTTTTGCCCCTAAACATCTTTCAATTTGCAAATCTTGAAAAATATCACATTTTATTAGGCAGTGAAACCATAAGGCAAAATGCCCTCTTTTCTCTGAATTTATAAGCTTTCAATACAATAGACACCAAAAAGCTTTAAGATTTTGACTCTGTCTCCAAAATCTTATAAAGAGAACATCTTCTGCTTGTTCATTACAAATTCTCTAAGCATTGGTACCAATGATGTGCATCACATATAAAGAATAGTGGATGTCTGGTTCTCCAGAAGATACAGATGCACTTATTTAGCAAACTTCTGAATGGAAAAGTTTAGGTATTTCTGTATAATTCAAGAGTATCTTGTTGAGAAATGCAAAGCCCTCAAGCAGATGTACAGATATTGATTGCTACCATAAGAAAATTATATGTAATACCATAAAGTTTTTACAAAGCCCCTTTGGCAGGTTAATATGTCAAAGTAATGTATAACATAATTTAAAGCAATTACATATCTTGGAAGCATACTACCAAGGAAAAAAAAATATATTGTACTAAAGGGATATTAGTTTTGATGGGTATTGAATTCTCCAACTTTTCAGTGAAAATCTTTGATGTAGAATTGTAGGTTCAAAAATAATACACCCCTCGACATCAGCAAGTATCTTAAGAAATTACAGGTGGCACTTACTTTCTACTTTGCATATACCAAGCGCCCAAAACTGTATCATTTGGGTTATTTTCAGTCTTATTTACAGGTAGAAGAAAATATTGAGTCTAAGTCCAGTGTCACACAGACCATGGTATTTATCAAACTCAGGACTTTGTATTCAAAAGCACCAGCATCTTAATAATCAAGTTCCTGATTCTCACAAAGGCCCTTGTGTTCAGGTCAAATCAGCTCCATTTAGTGGTCTGAATCCTGGAAATAACCAATGGCAAATCCATGTTTTGGCACAGAGCCGTAGCTACTGGCTGAAGTCTTCTGGAGAATCATGGTCAGAGTGCAAATACAAAGGTATCCAAAACTGTGTTAAGGGTGGTTGTGTCTTCTAGACAAAATGGACAGTGCTGTCTGAAAGTAAGTGCTACTGATTATGCTATGTGCCTGCAGTGTGTGGTTTGCTCTCATAAGGGTAAGTTAAAGACTAGTAGACACAGTGTGAACAACAGGAGTCCCAAGAAAACTTTGAAGGCAAGAGGAGAAAATAAACAAACTGTTTCCCATTGATGTGCTTTCTGCTTCAAGTCTTTTAAAGTGCATATTAAAAATTTTTGAGACTGCATCCTCACGGTATGCTGTGGTTCACACTGTAACTTAAAATGCTACGCAAAACCATGTTAACATATTTACTAAAGTCTTGCTAGCAAAAAATATTCTGTGTATCTAATACTGGTAATTCTGCTTACCATACCATTTCCTGCCATCATGTTTTCATAATTTAAATTAATTATGCAAAAAAAAATATTTCTAATGGTATCTGGTTTTAAACATGTTCTTTAGTACTGAAGGTGTTATCAAGTAAATTCAATTCCATTAAAACAAATGGAAAGGTGTGAATACTGATCTAACAGCATTTGAATCTATTTTCTTACTTCTAGAATTGTCAATGTAATCTTAAATGCTTTTCTGGTTTCTAATGCGATGACATGTTCTTCATCACTACTGTAGCAAAGAAAAGAATTCCAGAGGTGGAATTTCCTTTACTGCTTGTTATGATGATACAATGGCATTTCCAGTTACCACACAGAAAAAAACTCAAAATAATTGATTACATCTTCAAGGTATTAGTTTTCACTTTATTTTGGTTTTTTTTTCTCCCCAGAGTCAACACCTATTCAATGAAACCTTTGAGCTTTTCTTACTATTTATGTTAATTATGCAGACTTTTGTAAGGTTCTTGATGAACTTGGTTGAAGTCACAGCTGGAACAAGATGAAAGAGAAATAACTGTAATTCCTGGAAATAGAGGTAGAAAGAGACAAAAGAGCCAGGAAAGAAGAGCCAGTATAACCAAAGTTTAGAGATAAACAATGCAAGCTGAGTGAAGACCTTATTTTATTGTATACTTGCTATAAAAAATAAGGGAGCAAAGTGAGAATTCTGATGGAACAGGTAGTGTGTAGACTGCTTTTAAGCTGTTTATTTCTGTCACTTGTGAAAAAAAATCAAAACAACCTGAATTACTGTAAAGACTATGATTTTAACTGAAAGGCTATGTTAAAAGCTATGGAGCTGGTTATGTAGTAAAGATTTTTGGCCTATCTACGTCTAAAGAAGAGTTATTGGAAGAGTTAAATGGACTCTTCCAGTTCATGAGCAGCTACAGGTATTGCTAGCTAGTAAGTAATAAATGGAAGTATCCATACAAATATTTTCACTGTATTGTACCCCTTTGTTTTACAATCTCCTTAATGTATTTGATGAACTCACACATTTCTCAAAACACAAATAATGAAATTCTGGTAAAAAACATAAGTTCTAATAACACAATCAATGACATTTTTTTTCTTTACTTACTAAACAAAATAATATTTTGAAACTTAGTATCTAAATAAATTGTGGCAAAAAAAGCACAGATGTCTCTAGGAACCAAACAAATTTTCTGAATTAAAAATGGAAGAAGGCTATTTCACCACTCCAATTATTAGATACTTTAAACTGATGTTTTATTAGGCTCCATAAATAAATGTTTTTCATGGTTTTAATGCATTATAATTATTGTTCCTATCCAGCAAAGTGCTAGAGGCTCATTCTGTTTCCAAAACTAATGCAGCTGGTAGACAAAATCACTCTGTCTGCCTAAGTGAGTATGTAATGATCATAGCAATGCAGAAGGGAGCTCTATAAAGGTGTTAGGGAAAGAATATTTTAAAATAAGCCCCTACAGTTCCCTTAATAAATTATTATGAACTCTGAATCAGAATGTAAGGTATGCACATAGACCAAAACTGGAATCTCCCTTTTTGAAAACAAATCTGTGCAGTGTGAATTTTCCTAGTTGCTGGTCAAACACACTAGTATTTGGAGTCTTTTCTCTAGTTAGAGCAATGAAAGTTCCTGCTATGTGACACCTTAACTTTATTAAACAATTAAACAATTAAACAAAACACTACAAAGCAGCAAGGAATAAGCTTTCACAAGAGAAAGATCACATTAGGTTTCCTCATGTTTCAAAGAACTATAATTTGACAATTCAAATATAAAGATACTCCTTGGAAAAAATCCACGGAGAAGAAAGTCAACATGGACACAGGGATTTGCCTTTCATTGTTTCAGTACAAGACAAAGGAAGGTGAGTTGGGAAAGTGGTCTGTGTGTTGTATATAACCTGAACAGAAGTCTTGAGCAAAGAGCCCTGTCAGTCTGGCTTTCTCCAGGGGCACGACATTCATTTATACAGAAGATAACTCCTGAGACTGCATAATGTGCTAATATGAATAATTTTTTTCCCTGGCAGTGGAAGATTTTACTGTACTATTATTATGAACTAATCTTCTCCATTCATTTTACAGGTTGTAAAGACAAGCAAAAAGTGGATTTTAACAGTAAATGAAATATTTCACTGAAAAGTATTTTGACAATGCATTAACATACATATTTCTTTACATAAGCCACACTTGTAAGAAACTTAATGAATTGCTTTAACGTCATCCCAACATAAGAGCTGAGGTGCTGTGCTGATTCTGCATTGATTGAAAATTGTAGCAAAACCAATCAGTGACTAGCTTTGAATATTGACAACCTGTGGAACCAATTAAAGAGCTGGATACGCCTCTGGACTACACAGGTTAAAAATCGGGAAAAATCCCAGGAAGCTCTCGTTTCTTCCAGCCTGGGAAGGGGTGGTGGGGTGCAGGCGGGGTTGGCCCTGCTCCGCTGCGTGCCCCCCAGGCTTGGCATGGCCTGGCCAGGCCCTGCCGGTGCTGCAGCGCTGCTGGGGCCGGGCCCGGCAGCTGGCGGGCAGGGCAGGGGAGGGGAGGGGAGGAGAGAAGGCCCCATCCCGGCCGGATCACACCCGGCGGCTGCTAACATCCTGCCGCTAAAGCTGCCCCCCGTCGCGGCCCCAGCAGGCCAGCCGGGGTGGGCGACCCCTGCCGAGGGGCCAGGCCCC
>VWYO01022422.1:15628-29587 GCA_013400275.1 Rhadina sibilatrix | reverse complement strand
TGAGGGGATTTAGCATTTCATTTTACAGTGGAGTTTTTATTTTTCTTTTTTTTTTTCTCTTTTTTTTTTTCCTTTTTTCCCCCCATTCTCTCAAACTGTCAGGGATCCTCTTAATAGAAGTGGGAAATTAATTTCCGCTTCAGAAGTTGCTTTGAAATGGAAAATACACTGCAATTTGATTTTTGGTATAACATCTTTCCCACATACTGAACTCATATCTCTTTGGTAATTTTGCCATTATAAAAACAATGGAGAGTACAGTTTATCCACCCCTCCCTCCCTCCCTCCCCCCAAAACCTATTTAAAACTTAGAAAATAGCCTAGAGGGGTTTGTTCTTCACACCCAGCATTTAGAATCATTATCATCAAATCTTCTACAGGCTGGACATTATCTTGTCTTAGCATCACTTCCCAAGATATAAAGCACTGGGGGGTTAAGGAATGACTTGCCAGAGCTCATGGACAGAGTAGTTAAATGACTCAGTTATATCCTTCATAAAAAGAGATTTTCATGCATTACTCCCAGCACACTGAGACACGAATGTCTCGCTGTCTACATCTTTAAGGTGTCCTTGAGAAATCTCCCTGTGACAAGAGTGATTTGTTCTAAGAGCTTCAAAAATTCATTTCCAGGAGGAAAAAAAAAAAAAAAATAGAAAAAAAGGCAGAAGCAAGGAAGGCATCCCTGGCATGGAGACAGCAGAGGCAGCAAATGGGGCTGGTGTTTGCAGAGGTGCTCTGTTTTCAAGGGGGTAAAGCAGAGAAGTCAGGGATGGAGAGTCTCCCCTTCAGATTTCACTCCTTCTTCCTCATTCCTGAGTACTTCAAAGCCCAGGCTCAATTTCTCTGCCTCGGAGGAGCAACAGGACTTGCATGTTTTAAGGGTGAACTCCTAAATGGGCCCCTCTCAAGGCTCCTCAGGAGCACTTGGTGATGTGCACAGAGGAATCATTATTGGTGCTTCTCAAGCTGCAGCTGGCTCTGAATGATTTAAAAGACCCAGGAACACCGTGGTGGTTCCTGGCACTTCCCTTTCCTCGGAACACGGGCAAGAACTTCCAGTGTTTGTGAGCAGGGGAGACAGAAGTGATGGGGAAAGCAACAGGAACAGATCAAATCCAAGAGCTCACGTTCTGCAGCACCCCTGTGGTTGTGACAGCAGAGGAGAAGGATGCTCTGAAATCAGGGCTGGCTTTAGCCCCAAGGCTGTTTTGTAGGATTCATACCCAAAATGAGACAAATCCGAGGGCAAATCTGAATCCTGGGGGGAATCTGTCACTGTGCAGTGGGTGGCCCTCGGTCAAAGCAGGCACTTCCAGGCAATGCCTTGGAAAGGAATATTGTAGTGCCTGGGAAAAGGAGAGGAACCTGAGAGAAAAGCAATGACATTTTTGCCTTCAGCTTTAAAAGAAAGAGGACTAGTAGAAAACCTTAACCTCAGAGAAAAAAAAAAAAAAAAAAAAGTGGAATAAGGGAATCTAATTAAAGAGCTCAAACCTTGTAATGGTAGAGCTAATGTCAGCATTATTCATACCTCGACCTGGAGAATTTGACAAAAGAGCACAAGCAGAATTTAAATTGAAATAAAGACACAGAGGGGCATCTTCTCTGTCTGAAAGTGATAAATGTTTGGAGTGAACTACCTGTCAGGGTTTAGGAGGCGATGGCACAGAGGGCATTTTCAGGAAGCACCTCAGTTTTGCCCTGTGGAATCAAGACATTAATATGGATGAGTTGGGGTGAACCAAGGGGCTGATGCTCAGGTATCCTGGGTTAGGGCAAATTTTGGGAGGAAACCTCCGAATGTGGCCACTTTGTCTGTTAAATAAATATTTTTTTTCCACTTTTCTCCAAGGAAATTCTTTCCCAGACCACTTGGGGGAGGCGCCATTTGGGTTTGCTTTCCGGATGGACCCCATTTGGAGGTTTCTTCCCAAATTTGCCCCAAACCAGGACAAGAACTCAATATCCAGCACGAACAGAACAGAAAGCTGGGGATACAAGCATCAGGAAGTCACCCCAGGGCATCAGGGGTGCCTGGTCCCTCCTGGGCAGCAGAGGGACGATGGAATGTGGTGTCCTTGCCAGGGGGGGGCCCTGCAGCAGAGAGAATTTCCCTGGATTCAAGTCTGAGATCTTTGCTGTGGTCTTTGTGAAAATGCTTTTTCCCCTGGGGCTGGGCTGTTTTGCTGTCTGGAAATACACCCCAAGAAATGTTTGGCAGCCAAGGCAAAAAAACCCCCAAACTTATTTAATTTGTTTCTGTTTCCAAAGGGCTAAGATAGGTCATTTGTTATTTGCTCATAAAAATGAAGAAGGAAAGGGCAGGAGAATGGTGTGGAGTCAGCTTTACCAAAAGATAATTTAAAGATGGTTTTTTACCTTTTGCTGGCCCTTATTAACACCTTTGGTCACACGTTAGAGTTCATCACTGATCCCAGGTGAAGCGCTGCCCATACTGGCATTTGGGCTGTCTCCTGAATTCCCTCTTCCGTGGTTTAGTATTTCCCTGATGAATTCTCTTCTGCTTTAGATTGCTTTTATTCTCAAATTCAGGCCACTGCTTAAATTTTAGGAGCCTCACAGAGGAGTTTAATTCCATATAATGACATGATGGAGGTTGTTTTGACAGCTCTCTGTAGATTTGCTGTAAACACAGTTGTTCTGTAGGAATTGCAGCTTCATTTTCTTCCACGAATTCAGTGGAAAAAAAAAAAACAAAAAAAAAAACCTCAATCTTTAATCCACCATCACTGGCCATTTTGAACTTCCAAGAGAAAAGGACTGCAAGGAGCATGTTTGAGATTCAGGGACAGAAGTCCAAGCCTGCTAAAGTCCAGTGGAGCCTTTCAATCTTTTCTCATGGTCTGAGAGTGGGACCTGTTTCCATTTGGATAAATTGATTTTTTTTTTTTTTTTTTTCCACACAGACCCAAATTAATGAAATTCTTTCTGTAAACATATACTGATTGCAGTACTTTGAATTTCTCATTCATTTTTCAGAGGACTCCTGCGTACTTCAGTGAATATTTGCTCATTTACAGAAAGTTCTGTGAGAATCCCCAGAGTGCTTATTGCAGGGGAGTTGAGGCATTCACAATGGCAGCTTTCTGGGGAAAAAAAAAATAAAAAATCACCATACAAGTAGAATGCACAAGGTTTTTTTTCCTCAGCTGCCATGAAATCATCATTACGCCCATCTGTGTGTGTGTTTGTCAACATGATTTGTTTCAAACAGGCCAATTTAGAGGCTGTTTGGAAGCCCAGCTCATCTGACACCCATGTGGTGAGGATGCAAGCACAGCTCCCTGTGCTCAGGACTTTTCAGGGCCAATTCTTCATCCTTTACCATAAAAACCAGCCAGGAATCTGCAGATCCCAAATATAGAACCTCCTAAAGCTCCTGTAAGAAGTTAAGGTGGATTTGAGTTGGGCCATCAAGATTTACTTGATTGCTCATCGTGTTGGTGTCAGTTAGATTGCATTTGTTGTGCTTTCAAATGATGCTCTCTTATTGGAGAAATTCTCCAATAAACACAAAGTTAAATTGTGATTTTATCTCTAGAGCTTGTTTGAAATTTCATTACCTCTTTAAGTTTGGTCCTTTACTCAGTCCTTTAGATGGCTCAATAGAGCAGGAGGCAAGACTGTTTAAAAAAACAACATTTTTATTATTTTTTTAATTTTTTAAATTTTTTTTTATTTGTTGGGCAGGCAAAACATGCAGAAGTCTACATTCCAGAAAACAAACAAACAAACAAACAACCTCAAAAAAAAACAAAAACAAAAACNAAAAAAAAAACAAAACAAAACAAAAACAAAAAAACCACAACAACAACAAAAAAACCCCACCAAAAATTAAATATCTATAAAATAATAAAATGTTGCAAAAAAGAATCTGCAAACACAACTGAAGAACAACTGCTTATGGCTGATTTCTATTTTTAGCAGATTCCTACTTTCAGCTGGCAACAATGGAACTGTCAGTTCAACTAATGCAGTGCTTTAATTTTAATCACCTTAATTTTTCACACTGACCAGAAACAGAAATACAGGGTCCTTTTAATTAAGTAACAGTCCCTCAGAACACAGAAAAAAAAAAAAAAAAGAGAGATATCCATAGGGGATTATTATTCCAACTTTCCTGCTTTCAATAAGGACTTTCAAAACCCTCCAGAGTCACTTGTGGTCCTTTGCTATTAATGAAATGATTAATAGAACATCATAATTACCCCTTAACAAGGCAAGATCTACTTCTCTTGGAGTCAAGGGGAAAAGCAAAACAAGGGTTATTCTAAAAGATTTGGTCCAACAGCTGAGAGGTAAAGAGAGGAAAATAAAAATTAAGCAAATAAACCAAAGCAAAAAAACCCCACAACCCACAGAACCCCAAAACCAACCCAAAACCCAAACTCTCTTCAACTGAGTTACTGGATTCTTTAAACTCTTCCTTTGCAAATTCTACCTGAAGGCAATGTCTTCATGCACCTCCTGTTTCTGCAGGGTGATATGAGTTATATTGAGGAATTAAATTTTGGCATTTACTGGAAATTGTGACATTTCCCTGCTCTTTCACCTCCATTTTATTTGTTCTTTTTCTTATTAAAACCAGGCTACATGAGTTCTTAAACCTATGAATAAGCAATGAATCAGAGCTTCCAAACGATGCCCAGACATCACTGAAACAGAGTGCCAAGGGTGTGAAATCACCTCCTTTTCCTGGGCAGGGGGTTCTGGATGCACAGGGCAGGGCAGATCCATGGATCCAGAGCAGCCTGGACACAAAGAAATGGCACCCACACGTTGGGATGTCCAAGGCAGAAAAGAGGCAGTTTGTTTACAGACTTCAACATTTATAAAATTCCAGCAGGGACCATGGATTGGAAGAAGAAAATCTTCCTCTCCAACCACACTGGGCAACCCAACAGTCCATCAACATCTCCTCCTTATGAGAAGAATGCAAACATGGTTATACTGATACAAGAACAAGAAAAGTTGTTGATGTCAAATTGTGTCTGACTCCATTGCAAAAGGTGAACACAGAAGGCTGAAATAGAACTGTAGAAAAACTTCTGAAAGGGACAGAGAAGAACAGCAAAAATCCAGACAACAGCCCAGAAGCTGCGAGGAGCTGGGCTCAGTGCAGGAGTGAGGAGCCTTCAGGAATCAGACAAATTCACTTTCTGACTCGCTGTGTCATTTCAGGGCAAGCCACTTCACCCCTTCTGGCTGCTTTTGTCACCTGGTGGCTGATGGTTGATGGTGTAAAATAAAAAAAATAAAAAAAAAATCGTGTTTAAAGGGATACTATTGAAAAGAACAAGGGGAGAGCCAGGAGCCCACACACTTCACTTCACGTCCCTCACTCCTGGGTGGTGCTCTCCAAAAATACCACAGCTGATGGGCAGAGTGTCTGCAGGAGTCACAAATTACTGCAGTTAGAATGGATTATAAATCTCAAGTAAAGCCCAGTCAATTCTACAAGTGATATATTTCTTTTATTACTGACCCTTTATTGCTTCTCTCTCTCACATGCATCTATCTTTATCTATCTTTTGTTCTTGGGCACCGGGGGTGTCGTGCTGCATTAATATTCCTCTCTGCAGCTTTTCTAGCCAGCCCCATTTTCTTTCCTTCTTGCATCAAAAAATTTGGATTTTTTTTTTTTATTTTTGTTTGTTTGTTTGTTTGTTTCTGGAACTTGCTTGGCTGTGAAGCAAAATATAGGGTTATGAGAGTTATTTATAAAAAGCATCCTGGGGAATTTGGATATTTAACCCCCCTCACCATTTATTGCCAGAATACAGGGGGTCACTATAATTTTTCTTGGCGGAGGGGAGGGAATGAAATTTTCATTTCAGTTTAATTTGGCATCAGAAAGACAAACTTTTAGATTAAGGAAATGCTCATTTGATCGGTCTGGGGTGACGTTACGAGAATGAGATGGTTTGCTGATTCTAAATAAACATCACCAGGAGCTCAGTTCCCTGAAATGGGTTTTCTTTTCTGGTTTTTGTCCTGGCCCATGCTGGGGTGATGTCCTGGCCCGTGTGCTGCTCAGGGGGCTGGGAGTGGGGAGCTACAGGGAAGGGGGGGAATGGTACAGAGCCAAATCTGGGATGGGATCAGTGGGATCAGTGGGATGGGATCAGTGGGATCAGTGGGATCAGTGGGGTCAGTGGGATGGAGTGGGATAGAATCCATGGTGAGGGAAGGGAAGGGAAGGGAAGGGAAGGGCTCTCTGGTAGCTGTGGTCATGAGCAATAACCTTGGAGTTTTTCAGAGCTGCTGAAAAGCCAGGCTGGACCTTCAAGCCTGAGCAATCAGAAAATGCCCAAATAAACCCACATGGACACTGAGGGGACTTGTGAGGTCGAGCCTGTGCCACAGAGAAACAGGAGAGACAAACCTTCCATGCAAGGCTGAGAACACTGAGGGACAACACGACGTGGACTCCTTATTTGACACCAGAAAACCTTGCTCCCCTCCTGGCAGCAGAGGAGGAAAGCTGTGCAGATCTCCACACCACCGTGATGCCTGAATGTGAAAATCTCTTGGAACAAATACACGGAACGGGAGAGAGACAAATCTCTCATCTACCCTCAGGGACCAAATGCAACTTACAACTGCTGAGTGAATAATTAGTGTTAATTAGCAGTAGAAATTGATGCCTTTGGAGATAGTCTGCCAAGTTTTTAAGCACTTTAATACTAATGGATTTTTTTTTTCACTGGGATAAATCTTTATAGAGGAAGCGAGTGCAAATTGATTTTTAAAGAGCCTGTCCAATGCTGAATTTAGCTTACGAAAACATTGGGTTTAAAAACAATTACATTTACTTTCAGTGTATTTTAATGCTTTTTGCAGTGGATTAATTTCTCTTTAAATATTTTTGCTATTTTTTTTTTGCCTAGTTTCTTGGAAAAGGAGTACGTGGAGTACATTTGCATTTCTGGACGTTGTTAGGATAAAATATGCCACCATGTCAAGCTACTTAGTTCCTAAATCATTCTTCAATTATGAAGAAGTATTCAGCTGTAATGATAATGGCACTCTAATGACACTTTGAATCACAAGAGTAAAGTTCACTGAGCAGAGGCAAAGACCTCAGAGTTAAGAAAATTGTCCGAGCAATTTCACGTCCTCTCTGCTCAAACAGTCGCTGCCTCAACACAGAATCCTTTTATTGAGGCTTCTTCTCACATCCTTCCAGCTAAAACCAAGTAATAAGGCCAACAGCATTTGGAGCAAGGGGCTTGACACTGCCCTTGTGACTCAGACAGCATTTGGGATTTGGGCATTTCCGTGGGGAAATCGCCATTCCCAGCAGGGATGGGCACCCTGGCAGAGCAGTGGCACTGCCCTGCTGGCTCTGCCCAGGGATCAGGGCAGGTCCACTCTGCCTCCTGCTGCTTACCTGAGGAATCAGACTGCAAAAGTCAAAGATAAACAAAGTATCTTGATTTCCAGAAGTCCTCCTTGTTTTCTCTCCGAGGTTTCTGAGGGAGACGTTTACTCAAGACATCAAAACCCTGATAGAGGCAGCTTAGAGATGTTTGCAGGCAGTTGATATGGGAAACTCTAAAATAGCAGAGAATGAAAGCTGTTTCTCACATTATTCTGCAGCCAGGAGTCAGAGAAGTAAATCAGTGCAGTAATTTCTTTGTTGTTATTGCCAGAAATGCATCGAGGACTTTCTGGAGAGATCAGAGCTGAGAGGGAGGTTTGAAACAGACTCATGTTCAATATTAAGCACATTCATTGCCACACAAGTGTGTAACTTTTCTAACAGGTGGTGTAGCAATTCCAGGTCCCCTGAAAAGCCTGTTGTATTTTTTCCTAACGCTGCTCAAAATGTGCAGGCAACATACAAACCAAATTAATTTCCTGCTGCAAGAAAGAAGGAGCAATTTAGATTTACAGGGGGAAATGGTTCTTCTTTTTTGCTTTTTTGCTTGAGACCTCAGAACATTTGTTCACAGAGGTTCAAATATGAGAGTCACAAAACAGGCAGTGGCTGACAAGAGCCCCTCTTCTTCTCCTTTCCTTCCACTTTCAGAATTATTTAGAATATTTTCCTATAGGTCCTGATCCAGAGCCAGCTCAAATCCATGAAATACCTCCAGTGATTTCCACAGTGTTTGGATGAGGCTTTGTTTGAAAATCCCTGTGTGCTCCAAAAGAGCAGCAGCTGCTGGAGTTACCTCTGTCACTGTGTTAGCCACGAGTTGTGACCAATATTTGTCCATCTGAACTGGAAAGGAATTAACAGCCGCCTTTCAAACAAATTCTGTCCCTCATTTGATACCTTTTTGTACATTTTTTTGGCATTCCCTGATAGCAATGGATATTTCTATGCCCAGTTTGTTGGTTTTTTTTTTTTTTGGTTTTTTTTTTTTTTTTTTTTTTTTTTTTTTTTTTTTTTTGCCCGTTTGTTGTTTTTTTTTTTTTTTTTTTTTTTTTTGCATTGCTCACCACCCATCTCTTGCCCCTCTTCATTCACAATAATGTGATTATTAGTCACAATAATGTGATTATCAGTCACAATAAGGGCTGGAGCAAGTGATTGTGCTGCAGGAACTGAGGCTCTACCTATTTGTCTTTAATGAGCTGCTTTTTTTTTTTGTCTTTTTTCTTCTCAAGGCTACAAGGCAGCCATGAAATAGCAGTGAGACAGCAGAAGGTCATAATTTGGAAAAGCTTTTTATTTTTAAAGAAATATTGATACAGTGGAGTGGATGGCTTTGAAGATAAATGAGGTGACAGGCACTTTTTGTTCCTTTTTCTATGAATTTTCTGTCTCAGCATAATAGTGACCCTTTTTTACCTCAGAAGACAAAAAGTGACTTTTTCAGCTTGAAAGGCTGTAACAGGGATGGCTTCAAAAATCATAACTGATGTCTGTGGAAGTGAATTCTTTGAGGGGGGAGACAAATGGAATCATGGTGTGATGTTATTAACCAGTAAATTTGGGGGAAAGGAGCGATAACTGAATTTTAAAATGGGAACATAACAGGAATTTGGCTGAGCAAGGTGGTGAAAGCCCCAGGTGCCACGTCCACATGGATTGAAAATCCCTCCAGGACTGGTGACTCCATTCTCCTTGGGCTGCCAGTTCCAGGTCTTGACAACCCTTTAGGTGAAGAGATTTCCCCTCCCATCCACCCTGACCCTCCCTGTGCATGACTGGACGCTGTTGCTGTTATTATTCAGGATAACTGTGTGTCTCAGCACGGCTGAGCTGCCCACCAGAACAGCACTGATGACTTTTTTACCCACTTGAGCATGCACAGAAGTCTTCAAGCAGCACAAAAAAATATCAAAAGGCCACTTCCAACTGGGAATTGTGCTTTTCTCCATGACTAAACTGGCCAGCAACGGGATGATAATTAGGTGGAGAAGAAGTTGCACTTCAAAATCACTTGTTGCTCTCCTTAGCAAAAGAAAAAAAAAAAAAACCATCATGGACACACTATGAGAGTAAGGGATTTGATCTGATAAATATCATCTCCTCAGCCACAGGAAAATGCAGCAATGGGCCAATAAACCACGTGTGCCCCCATGATTGATACAGGAAAGGTTGAAAGTCCCTAAATATTTCTTAAGGAGAGAGGGAAAAACCATTAAATTTGTGTTCTGTAATGCTCGCGGTCCAGGCTGGATAATAAACAGCTGTCACTCTAAAGTGCTTCAGTACATTAAAGGCATATTTTAGTGCCATTCAATTAGGATTTTTGCCTGTGTGTCTGCTTCCCATATTGACAGACAGATCTGTGCTTGATTGGGAAATCATTCCTGGTTTTCCCGAGATGTCCTGTACCTTATGACCCATCAGAGGAACAAAAAGAGACCCAACAGGTGCTGTTTCTTGTTATTTTTGTATTTTATCTTTGGTCGGGTGTTTCTTTGAGGGCTGGGTGATAAAGTGGTGTTATTTTTAATCGGTCTCAATAATTCCAGTACACCATAAAATCATCCTGCTTTGCCTCGCTGTCCTACAAGGAAATAACCAATTTTTGAAGGTCATTATGATATCAGACAGGAGTGATGCAGAAAGCCCAAAGGGGCTGTTTTGGGGACACACTTCAGTGCTTCATCCAGCACTTTGTCCACGCTGTTCTCTGCTTCCTGGGCTTTCCAGACCCAAGAGATGAGTGCAGGTTTGGCAGGGCTGCCAGCCCCAGGTGACACACAGCTGGCCCATTTTCTCCACTCAGGACCCTGCTGTCTTGTCTGTGCAGTGACCATTTTTAAATTCATATTTCTGTGAGAAATAATTGGTTTTCTGCATATTTCTAAACCAAGCAGAGAGCTCTATGCAGACCAGAAGGCTTTGCTAATCAGTGTGGAATGTGCAATGGAAAAGTGTTTGCCAGCTTTTGCTCCTGGAAAATCAGAAGGCTGAGAGAATTATGCCATAACTACAGTCTGGACAATTTTGTTTATTTCTTCTCTTTTCAGTGTGTTCCATTAGGTTTCGCATTATACAGACATGCAGAACAAACCAGGAAAAGGGCTGAAACAAAATGTTCTCTTTATTCTCCACAAAGACACACAAAAAAGGAAGAACTTAAAGGTAGGATTTTGTTAACATCTTTTTTTTTTCCTCACTTTGCCTTTTCTTCTTTATTTCCCTTCTCATTCCACGAAGAAATTGACTTATTTTGTTGCCATTTTTGGGGAGATTTCCTTTGTTTGCTTGATTTTTATGTTTGAACTAGAAATCTGTCTGCACACAGCTCGGTGTGTGCACACCCAACCCACTCCCCCCACACCTTCATAAAATAATTTTCTCCTGCCACGTGAATATTTCCTAACACCATTTGCTGCAGTGATCAGAGTACAACAACGCTGTCCCCATAGAAATGTTTATGGCAAACTCCATTATTGTCACAGAAACAATCACTCTAGTTTGGGTCATGTGGAAAAATTGACACGTTTCCTGCAGACTTTATTCTCATTTCCCTCAGATATCATGGAAGCCAAATCAAATCAGCCCCGATTTATTACAGCATTTAACACCACTCACTGGTTGGGAGCTGCTTTTCAAAAGGCAGCTCAGCCCTTTCCCTGCCTCCTCCTTTGAATAAAGTGTTTTTCTCTGTTCTTCTCTGCTTTTCTAGAGTTCTGCTCCACTCTTCTGTGTTTACCTTTTGTGGTGGAGTTTCTCACGTGCTTTTCATGTCAATAATGATTGCTTTGCATTCCTTTCTGGAGGAGGAGAGAATTGATGGGCTGTTGGGTTGACCAGTGTGGTTGGAGAGGACAATTTTCATCCTCCAATCCTCGGTCACTGTTGGAATTCTATAAAGGTCAAGGCCTGTAAATAAACAGCCCCTTTTTTGCCTTGGACATCTCAGTGTGTGAGTGTTGTTTCTTGTGACAAATAGAGCAGGAGCAAGAAGAAACTCAAGGATTCCAGGACAGGAGGAGAATCTGAGCAAGTCCTTACTCTGCTGCCTGAAAATTGCCTCCCAGGCTGATGAACAGGGATTGGAATCTTCCCAGTGCCACAGTGAGCTCTGGGTCACTCCTGAATTCCCTGGGAAATGCCATCCCCAGCGAGCTGGATTTCCATGGCACACTTTACTGCACCTTGGAACATATTGTTTGTCGAGCTTGATGGGTTTTTTTCCCCCCTCACGTTTTGAAGTGTTTATCAGACAAAATGACAAATTAAGTTTTATCAGTCTTTCAAATGCCAAGACGTTTTGTGGGATTTTTTTTTCCTGCACATGGACCCAGAATAAAATTACTGCAGCGAGCAGGGCCGGGAGAGGAGCCAGAATTTGGCTTTGATTAATACTTTGAGCACATTCCTAGATTAAATATATGTGTGTGTGTATATAAATATATATACGAAAACATTTAATAATAACCTTTTTTTCCTGGCTGAGATGCCTCGCTTGGCATTTTATTCTCATCCATTTCTGAGGCTGCTGCTTTGATTCCCGAGGTCAGGGTTGTTTTGAACGCCGCATTTCTGTAATTTCCTCCCAGATTTGCCCTAGACCAGGACAACTTCTCAGGCCACAGAAATGTGGAGGTTTATTTGAGCCGACGAGCTGCAGGAAAATCTCTTTTGCAGCTGCATCAGGATGGTTGTGGCAGCAGCACAGGCTATTATCCCTCAGGTGCTGAGGTGGTAAACAGGACTCTAAATTAGCGGGCAGCAATCCTTTCTGTCGAGGCACAGACAACCAAGACTCCTTGCAAAAGTAATATTTAGCATTTCCTGGCCACTAACCTCCCTTGCAGGCCTTGCAGCAGCACTGCAGCTCTCCTGGGCTGGATTTCCAGCTGAAATCCTGACTTGGTGTGGCTCTGTACCGAGGGAGCCGTGCCCTGTGTGCTTCACAGACGTGCCTGGCTGAAGGAACCCTGGCACAGGAGTCAGCTGCCGTGGGATGGCTTCAAACAGAAGATCAGAGAATGTCTCTGGAGCAGAGATGTTCACGTTTGCTGTGCAGAGTTTGAGCAGGGAGCCTGGAAATACAGAGGGTTACAGAGGTGAGCAGGCGTTGCCTCAGCACAGGGCCAAGGTGGAGAGAATTCCCACCTCTGAGTCCTGAATCAGAGCCTTTCTTGGGGCTGGGATTTCAGCTGTGACAGGGCAGCAAGGTTTAGAAGTATGCAGAAAAACTAATTATTTCTCACAGAAATATGAATTTAAAAAAATGGCCACTGCACATACAAGACAGCATCAAAATGGTCTGAAGCCTTGGAGAAATGCATTTAAAGGATGATCTTGGCATTTAATGCAGAGGAACAAGGAGTGGTAGAGAGAGGGATGGAAAAGAGACATATAAAAATATATAATAATAATTTAAAAACCCCAAAACCCAACCCTAGAATCCGTCTTGATCTTGCATGTAGACTTCATGTGCAAAATTTTTCCATCAGCAGAGTGGAGAAAATGGGCCAGCTGTGTGTCACCTGGGGCTGGCAGCCCTGCCAAACCTGCACTCATCTCTTGGGTCTGGAAAGCCCAGGAAGCAGAGAACAGCGTGGACAAAGTGCTGGATGAAGCACTGAAGTGTGTCCCCAAAACAGCCCCTTTGGGCTTTCTGCATCACTCCTGTCTGATATAATAATGACCTTCAAAAATTGGTTATTTCCTTGTAGGACAGCGAGGCAAAGCAGGATGATTTTATGGTGTACTGGAATTATTGAAACCAATTAAAAACTACACCACTTAGAATACAAATATTTTCATGTATCTATTGCACAACAGTTTCCTTCTTAGATATTCTGGCTGAGCAGCGTCGTCATCCTTTAATAAAGCCAACTAATTAATGTCACAGAGGGTTTGTGCATAGCTGTCCATCCAGCTGTGACCCTGGGGACGTGGGGAGTGTTGTGCTGCCAGCACACAAACTTTACACCTTCAGCCCTGCAACTTTTGAAGTGTTCAAATATTAGACAAATCCAAGTCACTCAGGGAGCTCACAGATTTATTAGGGAGCCCGAAACACTCGGAGTGAAAGGAACCTTAACAATATTATTTCTTCCCTGATAAGATCCCCAAATCCCTTGCAGTACAAAAATTACAGAGGGTTTTAAAAGGCTTCATGCTGCAGGTTATAAACTGACAGTGAGGCAGTCAGAGTGAGAAGTTCTGTCTTCCAGGGACACTGAGCCACTATTACTTGGAGCTTTCTAATTCTCTGCAAACCTGAGCCTTGACAGGTGGCTGTGAAGAGAAGCCAGAGATGTCACTCCTTCCACCCCCTATCATGGCTGAGTTATTTACTTGACTGCTTCCCACACCATCCTCCCAGAGAGGGTGAAAATCGACAGGAAATCTGTCCTGAGAGCTCGGGGAGCTGCTCCTGAGAATCTGAGCTCCTCCTGCTCCCCTGAGGGGTTCCTGAGGGACACAAACTTTCTGAGTGCTGCAGTGGGGAAATCAAAACAAAACGGGGAGCTCTGCTGCAGTGGCATGGGTTTGGGGAAGGG
>VWYO01022421.1:908497-920607 GCA_013400275.1 Rhadina sibilatrix | reverse complement strand
GTTGGTTAGTTAGTTTTGGGTTTATTTGACTGGGTTTTTTTCCAGAGGGTGTTGGGTTTGTTTTATTGTTTCCCTCCTTCTAGTTGAAAGCCTTTGAGTTCCTGTGTATGAGAACCAGTAAATAACCAGACAAGTCTCTTAGATCATGTTTAGGAGCTACCCTCTTCTTAGAGAAACATGCAGTAATGGAGAATTTTACCAATGGGTCAGGGGAGTTTGCTGTAAACCTTCCTGAGAGCCACCAATGATGAGGACTTTTATTAGAGACTTTTCTTTTGGAATGAATAATTAGGACTTCTGAAAAGGACCAAAGTTTGCATGGAGCAGTAATAACTTCCTACCAAATTATGGGATGCTGGTGGCAAACTAAAAAAAACCCAACCAAACAATGAAACAAGCAAACAAAAAATCCCCACCCAAACCCCAACCAACCAGTAAAAACCCCACCAAAAAAAAAATAAAATAAAAAAACCAACACCAAAACAAACAAACAAAATCCCAACAAAAAAAACAAACAAAACCACCAAAACCAAAAAACCAACCAACCAAAGAGAAAACCAACCTCCAAGTTCCAAAATACCAGGAAAGCTCTTGGTATGCCTGAAAATGGACAGCTAAATGTTACTTGAATGCATCACAAACAAATAAAAAAAACCTAACATCCAACCAAAAAAGTTTCATCAGATACTTTTGGCTTTGCATTCAACAGATTTATGTTAAACTGATATGTAAATACACACTGATGCATTTATAACTAGTTAAAACATAAATTTGAATGTTTTGTAGTCTTGAAGCCCCTTAGCTAAAACTTGGTGAGTCCCAGCTCCAATGACACTTAATCTTCAGATAAAACTGAGTTTACTATTCAAAGTACCAGACAGACATTAGCTTTGCCACCTTCACCATCGTGCCCTGTTGCTGCTAAACGCTGTTGTACAGTTCTTTTAGGAAGACACAGTCTGTAGTGGACACCAGCAGACATTCCTGGTGCCCTTCTTCTATACATATAGTCACTGAGTTGGCTCAGGCTGATTACAACCAATTTGCATCATAGGTATATACAAACTGAACATAGATTGTGATCCCAGGCTTCAAAAGGTGAAGCCAGCTGCATTTAACCCACTGGTCTCACACAGCAAAACTCTGGGACTGTTGCTTTCCACTCCCAGAAAGATGCGGCATTGCTTGGTCACCATGGTGACAAGCACTTTTCCGTAGGTAACCACCACCCTGAGCTGTGCAGCTCTCTCCTGTGTGACGCCCAGGCCCGTGTACTCACACACGGGCAGTTTTCTTTGCCTGTGCCGCCCTGCTGGGGCTTTGCCCACTGCTCCAAACTCCGCCACCACATTCCCGCACCCTGTACTGCAGCACTGCAGAGTGACCACAGGCACCATGGGCGCTCCCACCAGAGGATGCGGCTGGGGTTAAACTGCTCAATACTTAACGGGGAGAATGGCTGGTGTCTTCCCTAAGCCTGCTGCGGGAGATCTCCGCGGGGGATGGTTGTGTTGAGCAGTCACCCGGCCAGGCGTTCATCGAAGCGACGGCCGGGCACAGCAGTACCCTCACGCCCTCTTCATCCTCCCCTTCCTCCCCTGCACACCCCGCCTCTGCCCCGCCTTAGCGGCTGCGTCCCGCTGCCCTGTGCCACTCGGAGCCGCCCCAGCGCCCCGGGCTCCCTCCACTTCCCCAGAGGGGAAGCCTGTGGCTGCCAAGCGAAGGGTTAAGGCCGCCGCCCCTGGCCGCCATGGCTCCCCCGCCCGTCCCCGCAGACATGATGTCCCCTCCGCAGGCCCCCCCGCCGTCTCCATGGAAACCGGCCCCGAGCAGCTGCCGGCTGCGCCCCGGCCGCCGCGGCCTCGCCGGGAAGGCGCTGGCAGAGGCGGGCGCGGCCCGGCCCCGGGAGCACTTTTGCTTCCTCGGGAAGCGGGCTCGTCCCGGCGTGTTCCCCCCGCTGCGGGGGCACAGTGGCTGGGACATGCCCTGAAAATGCCCAGGTGGCCACGGAGGCCAGCGGCATCCTGGCCTGGATCAGCAATAGCGCGGCCAGCGGGACTCGGGAAGGGACTGTCCTCCCGTATCGGTGATGTCGCACCTCGAGTCCTGTGTCCGGTTGTGGGCGCCTCACGACAGGATGGATATTGAGGTGCTGGAGAGTGCTCAGAGACGGGCAGCGGAGCTGGGGAAGGGTCTGGAGCACAAGTCCTATGAGGAGTGGCTGACGGAGCTGAGGGTGTTCAGCCTGGAGAAAAGGCAGCTCAGGGGGGCCTTATCACTCCCAACAACTCGCTGAAAGGCTGTAGCTGGGTGGAGGCTGGCCTGTTCTCCCAGGCAAACAGTGATAGAAGAAGAAATACCCTCAAGTCACTCTAGGGGAGGTTTAGATTGGATATTTGGGGGGGAAAAAAAAAAAAATAGAGTGAAAGAATGGACAAAACATTGGAACAGTGAACTGTGAAGAGTGGAACTGCTGAGGGAAGTGGTTGAGGGGGGATCCCTGGAAGTGTTCAAAATATATGTGCATGTGGCACTTGGGAACATGGTTTAGTGTGGAACATGGAACATGGAACGTGGTGGTGATGGGTTAATGGTTGAACTCAGTGATCTTGAAGGTCTTTTCCAGCACTAAGAATTTTATGATTTTAAAATAGAGGTGTAGGTGAGTCATCTGCTGGCCCTGAACTTTGTTCTTCCCTCTGTTCACCTCCAAGAAGGTTTTCAGATTAAAAACACGCCAGAAATGTTACATTGCTACTATAGCCCCTGCAACAAACACTGCAATATTTGCCAACCCTTGTGGCTCCCTGGCTCCCCTACCCAGGTTTATGTTCTGCTGATGGCTTCCCCTCTCCAGGGAGATGAACCAGGCTTGTCCTCAGATGACCAAATTGTCCTTCATCCACAAAAAAAAAAACACCTTACACATTTGTTATTTGGGTTTTGGTTTTTTATATGAGATGGCATTGACCTACCCTGAGATACAGTCCAAAATATAGAAGTTGCTTTCACTTGGGGTCGTAACGCATCCTCTTCGTGGCAAAAGTTTTCACTAGCCCACCCAAGCCTCTTCGCACTGAAGATCCTTTTGCACTGTTCCCAAGTGTGCCCACACAGGCAAATTTGTTCACAGCTCCCTGGGGAAGAGTTGCACTGCTCAGCATGAGTAGGGAAAGGCTCCCAAAGCCCTTGCAAAATGCACAGGTGACAGCAGATGCTGAGGGAACAGGTCAGGCTTTGCTTTCATCTGTGCACCAACCTGGAGAGTTGGCCTGATGCTGGAAACATATGCCAAAGGATCTCCTAGAAGTAGGTTGAAAACAGGAAATTCAGCTGTGTTGACTAATTGTCCATAGTGAAACATGTCCTTTTTTTTTTTTTTTCACCAGGATATCTCAAATGCACTATCCTGGCTAGCAGAACATTACTTCCAGTTTCAGCTCGAGAGACTCTTTACACCTATTCTGCCTATAAGGTCGAAGTAGGGCCCCAATTTTGAATTTGATTCTCTTTTCTAGCGCTGTTTTCTTCTAGCTCCAAACTCCAAAACTATCTTCTGCCCTCATCTTCAACTTTCCCAAATCTCATCCTGATCTGATGTCCCTCATTATATGGCTGCTTAAATCTTTCTGCCCAATTTCTCTGTAATATTTCATTGTGTCCTTAACCAGCAATTATACATCAGAGATCAAAAGAAGCCTTTCTCCATACCAATAAGATGCTTCTGAGACTAAAATTTTGCCTGTGTACATAAGGCTACTTTATTGTCCCTGCTCTTCTAAATCAAACGGATGCTCATTGCCCCCCAGCTTTTCTTCCTCATGTTTTTCCTCTAATGATCTCTGCCTCTTACCCCATCTCCTCCATAGTCTGAACAATTTGCAGTGTAGGATCTCCTTTGATATTGTCCTCCCAAACCCTCACACTCATGGGTCACTCCCTGATATGAAACAGCACAGACACTGTTTGGCTTCACCCAGGGAATGTCTCTCCCTGACTGCTGTTGGTTAATTAGAAGATCTGATGTGGTCTAATAGGCTTGGCTGTTAAATGCAAACCCCCTCAGCTGCAAAATGCTGGGTAAAGTTGCTGGCAGCTCTCAATTTCCTGCTCCTCTTCTATTTTTTTTTTTTTTTTTTATTACACTAAGTAAATATGACCCTTTCTTCTCCTTTCCTAGAACAACCTATTTAGCAGACATTCAAATATGTAAGTAGTGAAGGTGATAGAAATGCACACTAACAGAGCACTGAGGCTATAACTTGAATACACGCAGAGCCTCGGCTGTTCAGTCCTTATTATGGGATGGTAGCTGAGTTCTCCAGCTCTGCCATCCAGAGAAAAGGTATGGATTGGGGGAAATGAGTGTTAAGAGTTACATCAGATTCTTAAGTTTGCCAGGCATCAATATTGCAACTGAGATATGGGTAACTATTATTTGATTTTGTCTTATCACATGACTGCACCTTTTTCTTTACAACAAGCTCTTAGACAAGACATCCATGTTTTTGTGACTCTTGCAGCTGACCACAGTCATGAAATTGCTGTGGCCAGAAGAAGCTCCAGCTGTCTGATAGTGCAGCAGGCACCTAGAAGCCACAAAGCTGTGTAGCAGCAAGGTATGGAACTAGCTTACACCAATGTCTGCCTCAAGACATGAGAACTCGGGCCTCAAAATTGCCAGAACATATGATGGAACTTCATTACTCAGCTGATCAACAGGTAGAAGAGAAAAAAATAGCATGAAAAGAAGGGTGAGGAATTAGATTTTTAGAAGGTATATGTGTGATAAAGCCAGATTCTGTCTGGAGTTCAAAAACCAATAGGATGAAGATGATACAGGCAGAGAAAAAATCAGCCAATTTGAGATCTAGAATAAGAAAATGTGAATGAAAGTAGGTCTTTTCTCTGGTTTAGCATGTGCAAGTGTGTATGCTAAACCAGCATAGTTCCTGACACACCTGAATTCCTAAATTTATACTTCTCCGGGCCTTTAACTGGCTATTAATTCGAAATTCAGAGAAAACAGGGCTAAAATGGATACTAGTACACAGACACAGCTGTCATCTACCTTCCCTGCCACAAGACTGGATCAGATAGCAAGAAATGACAACTATTATTTCCTTCATTACAAATTTAGTGAAGTGGTGAGATATTAATCAAGCCATCTTACAATCTGGATGGTGGGACCAACACCTAAGGGATGTTTTGAACATGCAATGATAAACTATCTTCAGGAACTTGTAGCATTGCCTATTTTCAGTCTTAGTTTACCTTCATCGTAATGTGGGGGAAAGAGCAAAAAGGGAAGGTTTTAGCACTCGGTTTCCTCTTCAAAGAGATTAGCTGTGTTAGCCTGTCACTTGTGACTTAGGAATCCTTCTTCCTTGTATATAAAGATTGGATCTGCCATGAAACCCGCTTTTTGCTTTGTATGGACTACATCTGAAGAAGTAAGGTTGGGAAAAGCAACACCTAAGTGAACACTTAAAATAATGTTTGCCTGCCCTGCATATATCTATCCTAAATGCTAGGAAAGTATGAAAGCCTTCTTCTATTGCTACTCTTGGTGTGGTAAGCAGGGAGGACTGGCATGGGACCTTCCAGAGGCATGAAGATGACTTCTTGGCGTGGTTCAGAAGCAGCAGGCAAAAAAGTCAGCTTAAACCATCTTTAATAAAAGCTGTGCACAGCAAACACAGTCTCAGCCTTAAGCAGCTTTACACTGCAAGCATAACGCAGAGAGACCAGAAACAGCACATACTACAGAGACCAAGTCTCACTTTCAGTGGTGATTCACAGGGGCAAATGAGGACAAAATTAGTGTAAGTAGGGGAGAAAAACTGACATTGCTGTGGAAACCATTTCACTTCATGGCATTTTAAGTCTCAACTAAATTCTCAACAATGAATCAATGTAGTTTTGTGTTATTCTACTATTGCAGCCAGCCCAGAGTGGGCCATGGTGACAAATACCTTCCAGGCTATCTCCATGAAGCAGAAGCCCCTACTGTTTCAGCCAAAATGCCTGTAGTGACAGTATATGCTTTATGTGGTTCAGCTAGGCCTGGGGAATCTGATCTCATAAACTTTGTCAGCATGAATTATGTTTTTATTATATTAAATGGCATCCTGGCGTTTGCCCATGCACCACATCACAGCTCAGTAAACAAATATACAGGCCCCTCTGCCAGAGCGTGCAGGCATGGGGGCAAAGCTGTGGTTATTATGAGGCCTCCCATCTCTGAGCCTGTCCAATTTGGTCATGATTGACATCTCAGCTGAGATGTTTCATCAGTGTAAGTTCCCCTGCCCCCCACCTCATTCTTAAGCTTTCAGAAGGTAAGCACTTGGTCTTGTGTCTGTTCAGAGGAAGCACCGTGACCTACACATCTGCCCCTGACCTTTAGCCTGATCAATAAAATTACAAATTGGTCTTTTCTTATCCTCGACACTTTAGTCATAAAATCCCTATTGAGATGGAATGAAACACTGAACTTTATGTCTAAGCATTGTGAACATGTTTCATGGCAGGGGAGAGACTGGCAGTATTTCAGCTATCAAATATACAACCCTCTTTCACTCACTCTCTGTGCTGCAATCCTCTGTGTGATATTTGAAACCTGTGGAATGTAATTTTTGGTTCTGTATTCACACATTTCTCCAAATATTCCAGAACAGCTATAACCTCTAGTGTGCTTTAACAACACATTTTACTACTCTGCATGCTTTCCCTTTTCGGTGATGCTCAGGAGGAAGAAGGGAAAAGGCTTTATTTCTCTCAGAGAGGAGCAGAGGTCATTTAGGGAGAGAGTCAACAAAGCCCAGTAAGAGTGTAACGCTAGATGGGTGCACAGTTTTTGCTGGTATTTCTGTTGCCTGATGTTTTGTCCCTGCAGGAGACTGCCTGTAGTGGAGCAAGGAGCATGAGAGGACATGGGAGGGCACAACCCAAGCTTCTCATCTTCTTAAGCCTGGCAGAGTGTTGGCAGGCCTAAGCTTGCATTTGCCCTCGTGCAATTAACAGTACTTGGGTCTGAAAAAGCATGTAATGGGTGGGGGGTTTTATACGAACAGCCTCTATCATAAAATCAGAAGGGCTTTAACATGGCTCTAAATGTGCTTGTTGTGTTACTTTACACCCATTGCAGAGCAATTCAGAGGGAGGAAGGAGGTTGTACCGCACAGTTCTGTGCACAGCTTGAAAAATCTATTCCATCGTTACAGTGAAATAGCTGTTGGAGCCACATGCTTTCTTCATGCTGGCAAGAGTGTTGTGTATTTAGCATGCTCAGCTGCTAGTGGGGTTGTAAACCATACTTTTTACTCAGCTGCACTGCCATGGGATGGCCTTGAATAACCTCCTGTGTCACATCAGGGCTTTTCACTGGTGAAATGAAACATGACTGTGAATCAGAGTAAAGAAGAAAATCCTAACAGACTCTTCTAATTCCTTTTGGATAGCCAGGCCATTCCTTTTGCCAGGAAGGTTTGCCTGTATGTATATCCACCCACAAAACCCAGAAAGCCAGAGCCAGTCAATAAGGTAGACCAGAAAACAAGGAATCTTTAGGTTCTTGAAAGCCCAAGAGGAGCAGTATGAAAATAACAACATCTCCTGTGTGGCTCTCTGATGCTGCTGTGTGCTACCTAGCACTGCTGAGTTTGCAAACATGATTTCCTCTGCCTCAGCTTGCAGGAGAGCCCAGAAATACTGTGTTGGAATCACACAGCACATGTTCAAGGCAGGCAGGTGGCAGGTTCAAAGTGGAGCGAAGAAACAGCTCCTTTATGTAATGCACTGTTAAGCTCTGGAGTACCTTTTCTCAGGATTTAATGGGTGCTGGAACTTCACATGAGTTTCAGAACTAATCCAGTACAATCCTGCAAGAAGCAAACATCAGAAGCTACCTAATGCAGCTCTGCTGCTGTATTGTACAGGGAGTTCTTAAACCAAAACTTTCTGGAGAGTGGAAGAATGTACAGGGCATGGATTGCTATATGTTGGTCTTGTTCTCTACTCCTAGCAAGGTACCACTGTTGGCCACTGTCAGAGAGAGGACTCTAGGCTTCACAGAATGGATGCCTCTGCTGCTGGTGGTTTTACCTAATCTTACATAATGCAGGATGTGAATAGAGTCTTCTAGGTTTACATACTTCCACACAGAGAAATCCCACCTTCAGGAAATAGAGGCTTTTCCTAAAGAGACTTTTAGTGACATCAGCTTTTAATGACACTGGATCCCTATATCTCATTCTAGAGATGGGACTTCCATCTTCACCCATTTATCCTTTGTATAATTTGCTGGATGATCTTTGTGTCATACCAGAGATCAGGTCTTTATTATAATGTAGACTACAGTATCTTATTAGAAAAAAAGAGGAGTTTTTCTTCAGAAGAACTAGTTGCCAAAAAAAGAAGATAAACAGAAGTGGCACAGCAAAACAGAGAGGGAGCACAAGTTGAGAAAAAGTTAGTCTCATTGGAACTGCTAAAAAAACAGTTCACATCTCTCAATTCCCAAATAATGCCACACAAACCTCACTTATCATGCCACCTGGTCCAGTCTCAGGCTCATTTTAAACACTACCTTAGAATGCTATTTTTTTCTATTTTATTTAAAAGTGCTTCCTGATTTTATAGCTGTCTTGGTTTGGAAAGACAGGTATCTGCCAGGGAAAACTGGAGTTTCCCTTAGAATGGGGAATGTAAACCCCTCACCCCTGCCAAATTATAATTTTGCAATCAAGGGCTTTCAGGCAAAGATTTGGGAATAGGAATAACAGTTCTTNCTGCTTTGGGGAGGGTATAGTTTTATAGATATAGTTAATGGCCCATTATCAGAAGGCATCCTGCCCTCTTCCCCCTTGAGTTACAAGAGATAAAGAAAAACATCTCCCCAACTGCTTTTAATGGCTGAAATAGAATACACACCCCGGCTCCACAACCCAAGACAATAGCTAAGTGCCCTTTCCTCTGGTGAAAAGCAGTGCTGTCTGACACAGGACAACAGATCGGCTTTTGGTGGTGGTTATTGCTCTCTATTACTGTGACCATTTCCTTCGCTTTTGCAATGCCATTAAGGACTGAAGGAGGTGAATAGTTAGAGGATAACACACAAGAGCTCAGCCCTAGCTGCACGATACTTTTCAAGTACACCGATGTTCACCTCCCAGCTTCATCTGTAGTCCATGCTCTGTAAAAGGATACCAGCACTGATACAACTGAGGCTTGCCCAGATACAAACTCTATTGGAAAGCAGTGACACAAGTGGACCACCACGATTTTAGCAGAACCAGAATTTCATATTTCAACTTCCCAGTATCTTGTGTCATATTTGAGCATGGAACTTCAATAGCACCGTATGATATAAAATACACTGCATACCAACAGATTTGTGTTGGACTTGATCTAGTCATTCTGACTTCTTTATTCATATGTTTGAGCTGTGCAAGGAATAAATATCTCTGGTACCAGATTTAGAAAGAGTGTATTTTATTGCAGACAAGAAGATATTATCTGCTCTGTGGCAGTACGGGGGATTGATGGCAGTTTACAAAATGCAGAAACTCTGTGTGTGTGTGTTAATCTCTGATAGGCTTATCGCTGTACTAAACTGCTTCCATAAATCGTAGGCTTAATGCTGCTTTCAGGTACACCAACACACACCCAGTAAATTCCTGGAGAATTTTAAAATATATAAATTACAGCAAAATTTGATCCCTTGTAGTGTCAGTATTTTTTTAACACTCATCTTTTCAATAGGTGGAACACATAAACACTTGAGATCGTCACTTACCTCACCAAATTAAGCCTTGCTGGAAGGCACCTGAAGATATCCACTAGGTACAGCTAGGAGGGGCAGATTCCATAAACCCATTATATGGAGCGATTGATGTGGCATTCATTGTGACTGAGCTTGAGGTGTATATTTGCCTTGTTTTTACAGTATATGGCTGGTCAACTCATAATGCATGTTGTACTCAAGTCTATGGATAAAATATGAAGTTCACAGAGGAAAAATAAGAACAGAATTTACATTTCATTCATTTTTTTGTGTCTGCTGTTTCTGCACTCGCAAAAATCAAAATGCATTTGTTGTATCCTAATCTACATCAAGCTATCCTGCAGGAACGTTCATTATTCTTTTATTGTCAGCAAAACACATTGAAACAAGGATATTAAACATCTGGCCAACATACATTTATGTGGCCCAAATGGCATATTCAAGTTCTAAGAATATAAGAATTTCTTTGGAAACAAAAGTAGTTTTCCCTCTGACTTAGGAGAGAAGCTTTAAAATATGAGCTTGTATAAATAAAGCAGTGTTCTTTACCTGAGACAATGCATGGCATAAAACGTTACCTGTAAAGTGAAAACTCCTGTCCTCTACCACTAATCTAATTTCAAGTCTGATGAGGGCACTTAGAGTTAACTCGTTTGCTGCTGAGCCAGGGTGATTGACAAAGAGACAAGCTTAGAACTAGAGATAAGACAAAAAACAAATATTGCCAAAAAAAAACCCAAACCCAAACCACCAAGAAACTTAAAGAACAAAAAGAGGAGAGATTTACAGAAGAACAGGGAGCAGAAGAAAAACAAAAAAAGGCAAAAATGTGTGGCCTTTTAGGACATGGGGTTGTTTTCACCCCAACAGAGAGGTCTCAGCTGTGGCTGGTGGTAGGACCAAAGAGGGAGATGCTGTTTGCAGAGGTGTGAGAGCAGGCACAGCTCAGCTCCGGTGAGGCTGATGTAAAAAAAAAANACGCTAAGCTGGGGAGGGGGGAAGAAAAAAAAAAAAAAAAAAAAAAAAAAAGTAAAAAAAAAGAAAAGCTGAGAGGTAAGCTCCAAAGCATCAGGTCACAACCCCAGCATCTCAAGGTTTTTCGGCCTCAGAGAATTTTCCTGCTGCCAGCACATTTTGGGTAAGAAAAGTGATTTTCTGCAGCAGTGGAAAAAGGCAAGAAAGGCAGTTCCAAAGGCTGAAAAGCGGGGGAGGGTCAGAAGGATCAGTGGCACTTTGGGTGTCATCAGTCTGATGGGAAAGGGTAGTAGATTTCAGGAGGTGTGTGAACAAGAAAGGCTGGCAGTGAGATTTTCAGATTTATAAGAGATGACAGATAGGTGATAGGGTCTGTCACCTTTCCTCAACTTCTCTTGCCACTTCCCCGATGCCCTTTATTCCTTTCTTACTCGCTGGAGTACGTGGGCTCCATTTCCCATTTGCTACCTTCCCTTAACCCCACAATCCCTTCCCTCTACCTGAGCAGCCGTCTGGCTACACATACTTCCTCCATCCCACCTATCATCCATCTGTATCCCATCCCACCCTGCAAAACAGCTCTTCCAGGCAGCAGAGATCACTGTCATAGAAATGGAAGCACAGGGGCAGAGCTAGGAAGATGGAAATGGTAGAGGAAGAAGTGGGTGCAAGTGCAAATGATGATTGCTGTTGATGTAGAGGGCAACAAAGGCAGATTGAGCAGATTGAGCCTCTCCAGCTAGGAGAGAAAAGGCACCTGGCTATCCTTTATGAAGCTTTGTCTTAATACTGCTGCATGCCTTAGAGCAGTCTACGTCACTGTAGCATGCAAGTCAAATGGAGATGGGCAGAGGCAGGTCTGCTCCTATCCAAAACACACATGGGCATTGAAAGTCCCCCTGTAGCAGCTGTGGAGGCTGCAGCCTCCCTCCTGCCGTGGGACCTCCAACCTGGGACACAGCTGGCTGGCAGATGCAAGGGTGCCAGAGAGGGACTGCAAGTTGTGCTGAACAGGGAAAGTAAGAGATGTGGACACTGTGCCAGGTGGTGGGAGGTGGGATGACTGGTGTGTATCATGCATAAGGTGCACCAGCTGGCAGGGCTGCCAAGCCCCGGCCCACCTAGGGATGAAGAAGACACACAGAGAACACCGCTCTGGAAGAAGATGAGGCTGAGAATGAGGTTAGATTCACAACAGCCAGACATATAATTTCCATCATGCAAGACAATTCTGTACCTTTATTCGACATGATGGTTAAGAAGCTTGGAAATAACCAGGAGGAAAAAAACCCTGTGATTGAGACACTATCACAGAATTCAAACATCCAGGGCTGCCTGATTAAAAAAA